>CM057819.1:52373143-52655643 GCA_030067965.1 Latrodectus elegans
AAACACACACACTCAAACACACACACACACACTCACTCACACACACACTCACACAATGCTTTTAAAAATCTCTTGTTGAATTGTATAATAATCCAAATTTAAATCAGGCAAATGGAATATAGAGAATTTGATTATTAACATATTTTTTAATTTACTCTTTCTTAATAATTTTTTCGTCAGCTTCAAGAATATTTTTCAAGTTATAGATCAAAGTTTTTCTGTACAGACATTGTTTTTATTCTATCAGGTATATCTTCGCATCAATCACACAAACATGTGGGGAACTCCCATTACTGTCCCTAGATGGCAGCACCTGCTAGCTGATTAGAACGTTTCCCAGGTTTTGTTTGGAGGGGCAGAAAAGACCTCACAGTTGGACTCACACTCGCGCATACGTTATGTAAACTTGCTAACTTTATCTGTATAATTATGTATCATTAATTAAATTATTTATTATAAACTTATGTTGTCTAGTTAGTCAGTTATCTAAGAATATAGTAATCGCTTAAATAAATTCAAATATTCAGTAATTATAAATAAAAGTTACATTTTTTTAGATTCAAGTCTTCATCTTTATTCATTCTCAAGGAATTGGTAAAAAAATTTATTTACCCTCGCGGATTTGCCCTGACACTTCCGAATACTACCCATCATATTCCACGATTTTTCGTAATCATTATAATATGGGCTACTTAAATTTAGTAATTATACAAATTAATCCACCAATACCATTATCTTAAAGAGCACCAAAAATTATTCTTCTTATTTTGTGCTTGAATATCGTTAGTTTATTTCCAACTTATTTGGTGATAGCAGAATTTTCATACTCATATAATAATGTAGAGTTTAATAATATTTCATCAATTTTTGTGTTGATTCTTATAATTGAGATTTTTAATCGATTTTCGAGATTATAAAGGACATCTGTTTGTCATAAAAAATCACAGAGATCTTGGTATTTAGTGATGATACTTTTGAGAAATTTAAAATATAACTTGCATTTTACATGATGTAATTAATCCCACTTAAAAATATGGATTTAGTATATTTCATGAGTGGTTTTTATTAATTAAATTTTTCTCTTCATTTTTCGTAATGCTTAATTCTCCAGCTTTGATTTTTAAGGAGTTAAATCATTCGAAAACATATATCCTAATATGCGAATGAAATAAGTGTCATCAACATAGATCACAGTTTGCTATTTCTCTGATTTACATTCTTCTATATGTAAATTCCAAGTTCTTCATGCTTTGTTAAAGAGACAAATTAATAAGAAATTAATAAGACTGGGCATTTTTAAGTTGCAAGTCTGCCTGTTTGAAATGCTTAGTATGTGATCATTATAAAGTTTATACTTGAAATTTGCAAGAGTAGCTTGTGTGAGTAATTAGTTTAACTTATATAATTTAAATTTCCCCATTGCTTCGAAAAGTTTCCTTTAATTTACTCTGTTATACGCAGTTTCAAAATCAGTAAAAAATTGACTATTGATAATATTGTACTTTTTACTTCTTCTATAATATCTCTTCCTCAAATTATTATTTATCTTCCTGTAATAAATACACAACTGTATTGCTTTATAACACTTTAAACACGTGGTACCATCCGATAAAAGGATCATCGAAAATTTTTTAACTGTAGTGAGTGTTAAAGAGAATGGTTATCTACTACTAGTAGCAGAGTGTAACTATTAGGGAGTAGTTACTAGAGGGTAACAATTTGGGAGTAACTAATGCAGTCTTTTATGTAATTTTTCACGTGCATATAGAACACAGAAGTATAACAGCCATTTCCTCATTGTTCAACATTGACTGGGATCAAATCCAGGACAAATCGCTTTGAAGAGTTGTATCTTACCATTAAGCCACGTTTATCTTAGCTTATTTGTAGTACTACCAGATAACATTTTTACATTATATATAAAAAAAAGAGAGAATTTTTTAAATCAATACTTGTGATGTAGATTAGTTTTTTCCTCTTCGGCTCTTGTAAAGATAATTTGTACTTTAAAGACAATCTATAATGACTACACTATAGACGATGACTTAGAGTGAAATCACAGTGTGATTTTCTATAACAAACCTAATCATTACAATAAAACGTGTAATACCGATTAACAGCCCCAATTTTTAACCATAGGATGGAACTCAGATTCAATTGATCAGAAAATGAAGCATTAACCATTATATTAATGAGACATGTTTTATTAGTGTACATGGTACATTTAATCTCAATGCAAAGTAATGCTATAATGCACGATCAAAAATGTTGGAATAGCTAGTGGTTATTCGAATATATTTGGTTATGGTACATCAAATCTTTATTGCTCATTAATATGGAACAACTTCTCAAAAGTATAGTATTTCCTACAGAAATCCAGACAAAATATAGTTTTCTAAAATATTTATTTAAAATAAACTCTGGACTATGTTTAATAATAATTATTAACTTAATTTATTTTACAGTAATTCATAGGCTTATACATTTTTGGTATTCTGAAAATTAATGTGAAACAGGATGTGACAAAAATAATTGTTTAGTTGCTTGAATAGAATGAAAGTGTGAAGGAAGTAGACAAATAGCATTCTTAAGGTACAAAATTGTATAAAATATTCTAAATTAAATTTAAAGTTTGTTAATCTTTCCACATTTTTTTCGAGTGCAATTAAAAATAAGATTAACTGGTATTAAGAAATAGAGAGGCATCTGTAAATTTTTTAAATCCCATTAAAAAGCCGCAGTATTATTATAGTTCGTTATAGTAAAAACTGTTTCTGCTGATACTAAAAATAAAACGGGCATTAAAAAGTCAAGGACATATTCTTAAGCCAGTCAAAGTATTTTTAAAGATCTGAAAGGGGTGACTTATGAATGTAAATAGTAAAACATATCTTTGATGCTAGGCAAAATCTTCTCATTACGTCATTATGAAATATATACCATTTCTTTTAACTCATAATAATACAATTAAATACCGTGCGCAATATCAACGTAGACTTCTTTTAATATTTACGAAACATCCATTTTTTTAATTTTTTTTTTGTATATAAAACCTTGCAAAATTATTTTAAAACTTATGTATAAATAGATAATTCAATTCAGGTGACACATTTTACTCGGTTGAAGATTAGAGCGAATTTTTTAGTTTATTAATAATATGACAAATTTTGAAAAGTTTTAGTGTATTATATTTATAATTATTCACTTTTATACAGGAGAATTATATACTTTATACACTATATGCAGAAGCTAGTGAATGTAAATTATTTTTATTCGATTCCTGTGCTATACGGAGATGTTTCTTATTTAAATTTGTCTTCTCTATTTTTTATCATCGATATATATACTGGGGGATTCCAACTGTTTTTACATATTAAGAGGGTTGAGAGTAATCACCAAGACAAGCAATAGTTGCATAGGAACATAAGGTCGCATTCCACTTTGAGAGGCAGTTAAGAATTCCCACCTGATAGTGCTTGCCGAACACTAACAACCATGTTGGGTAATCGAATGAGTTATACCAAAAGTATCCCAATGATATTTGTCGTTTAGTGAAATCCTCACAGCATATGCTCAAAATGTCGCCCATGTGTGTTTTTGCACAGTTGACACAGGCGAAGTAACGACTGGTGCACCCTTTCGAAGATTCCAGGGGTTGTATTAATTTTGTCCCCTGCACAACGATTCTAGACATGAGATCTTCATTGAGTCCACAGGGGCCTCGTTCACTAAATATTTCATGTGTCCCCAGAAGAAAAAATTCAGTGGGTTGAAGTCTGGTGATCGAGGAGGCATGGCCACAGGTCCAATCCATCCTGCGCGATATGTGGCATTCAAAATAATACAGGCCGAGAAGGAAAAATGTGCGGGTCTCCATCGTGCACAAACCACATGCCTCTCAGGATGGGGAGGGGAACAGCCTGCAATAAACTGAGAAGCACTTGTTCCAAGTGATGAATTTACAATTTTGTAATGCATTAGCATCTTCTGTGAGTATGTTTAATAATTGCAGTATGTTTAATAAAATTTCACTGCGTAGGCAGCTGGTATTTATTGAGTAAGATACAATCCAATATACTCAGAAAAAGAAAGATATACATTTTCTCAATGGTTTTAACAGCATCGTCATCTATCAATAGATAGACATTTAAAACTAAATTTATATTTAAAGATCTGGCATATACAGATAGTATAAATATTATTTCCACAGATGATATAAATATCATTCTTAAAACTTTAACTGTTTATAAAATAAGATTTATTATTTTATAAACAGTTAAAGTTTTAAGTTAATGTAAAGTTATGTGTTCCAGACTGCTCTAAGATGTTGCGCCAAGCGTTTGGAAAAAGATGATAATAAATTTCAGAAAATAGATCTCATAAGCTTAAAGTTAATTTCCGCAATTTCAATGAAAATATATTGCTTTTTGCCTACTGATATTATTTTTTCTTGTGAAAATAACTGAGATTTATAATCATGAAGAAACATTTATAATTGAAATAAAAAGGAGAAACAGAAGTCTACAATAAACTGATAAAATACATCTTATTTAATGCTTTCGAAATTTAGGCTAGGACAAAGAGTGATAAAAAATAATTTACGAAACTTTAAAACCAAAACTCCAATAACTAAGTTTGATGAGATTTACGAAAATAGATTTTGACAGAAGTGGTACTTTTCTTAATCAGAATACTCGTGTATTTCATTGCCATTACTAGTTAAACTTACCAATTAAAATTATTTATGCAAAATATTGATTTAAATACGCAGGAAAACTAAATTTTCAAAACTGATGGAAAGAAAATGCTAAGATTAATGTGGGAAAGTTTCATTGATGAATATAACAAGAATTTGAAAATAAAAAGTCGAAAATATTTTATGTTTTAAGGAATTCAGTCCATTGCCGTCCAATTTATCTAGTGGTCAGAGTGCCTAACTACGGATAGGGAGTATATTTATTTTTGTGATATGCAATCTGAGCACCTCGGGAGGAAAATGAATTCTGCGCATCTGCTCCATTATTCTGGTTTGCTGAAGATTTTTTCCCCTGAACGTTATTGGGAAGCAAGGAATATATTAAATTAATGGACTATAATGCAGCCTTTTTGTTGTTTTCTGTGTTCTTTGCTTTTTATTGTTTTTTTGCTGTAACTGTTCATAGTCAGAAATACTTTTCAATTGTATTTCGCAATCAAATGAAACATGTTTTAGTGGGTATGTGACTGAAGACCATAAAAATATTAAAACTAAACAAATTGATCTAAGTATAGCGAAATGATAAAATTCCTTCGGAAGTCTTTAGTCCCAAAAGTACTAATATACATGATGTTTTTGGAAAATTTAGAGCGGTATAACCGTGTTAAATTTATTAACTATAAAAAAGAACTGTTAAATGATAAAAATTTACGAACTTGCTGTTAGTTTAATAATAAAAATTAAAATAAAGATTAAAAATATTACAGCATTTTATAGATATATTTAAAATAAATTTAATGTATATACATTTTAAATATATGTGTTAAATGCATGTACATTTAACATATGCATTTAAAATATGAATTTTAAGTACAGTATGAGAGGGGAAAATATCATAACATTGAATTAAATTTTGAATTAATTAATAACCAAAATTTTAATTCAATATATATAAATATTTTACTTTTAGTAAGTGATTTCCGATATCTTTAACAAGTAATACAAATACTATAAACTGTAATGTATTTCAAGAGTATTTAATTTACATTTTAGACTTGATGTTCACACTGATGTTTTGGCACTAGCACTTGAAGTGTAAATTATATTGTATTATCAGTACACTTTCTTTTGTTTAAATCAATTTTAGTATATAATGTGATTTTAAATTGGTTCTTATGAGTTAAAACTATGATATTATTATTTTTTTTTTCATCTCCTTTTAACTAATGGTTTGTCGGAAAAATCTCAACAAATTTAAATACATTACTGACATTCACATATAATATCGAAAAACATTATCGTTTAATTAGAGTAGTAATGTGAAATATAATCCAATTTTAAAATATTCCGTCACAAGATAAGTTTTTAAATTATAACTGACGTATAATAAATAAAAATTTGCATAAATTATCTTTGATTTCAAATTTTAAAATCAATATGACAATCCTAAGTGAGTAAGTTGAGAAGATAAACGCTTTTTTTATTTTTACTATGCAATAGTTTTTATACATAAAGACTACACGTTGTTGGAGGTAAGAAAAGAGTATATATAACTTTGTACTATTTGAATGATTTTCTCCATATCTTTAACGTTCGAAGAAGAAACTGTTCGTTTCTTCTCTGAACTATTTACGTACAACGAAATATTTAGTTCTTACATATGAATCTTTCTCATCAAGGAGAGAACTTGTTGCACATTTAGGGGCTTCAAATTTTCTCGATATCAATGAATTATTTCTGACCATGATTAACTTTTCCTCCGAATCAGAATTCTTAACAAAGATATTTAATGTAAACGTTAATCAGCGACTTTTTTTTTTAAAGATTTATTAGTAATTTTCAAAATTCTGTGAGAATGTTTCATATTTTCAAAATTTATTTATAATGAAAAATTATAAATATAAAAATGGATATATGTTTCCATAAAAACTAAACTCTTCAAAAAATATAATGAAATTATTTAATAAAGAATGCATACATGGGATTAAGTCTCAACTATTTAAAACGACACCATTATATCTTACTTCAAAATTAACAACAAATTAAATTTACAAATAGTAATATTTAAAAATACAAGCGAATACATTAGTAAAACTTGGAACCTTAAAATAACTTGAAGTACTATTAAATTGAAATATTTTTCTTGAAACAAATGATTTCCCTGGCATTGAAAGTTGCTCAACCAAATTTTTTTAATTTTTAAAATAAAAAAAATTTTTTGAATAAAAGATGTTTATATACTTAAAAATAAATCAAAAAAGCTACTGTGTATTGCTTTATTGATGTACAATAGTATATCCTGAACAACATTTACAACAAAACTTTTCTGATTTCCATTAGCCAAGTAGGCAACTCATTTTAATAACAAAAGAACACCTGATAGCTTTGTCCTTGGTTTACTGGAAGAGACATATTTCTGGGAAGAGTCCAATTTTTGACACTAACTTGAGGGATTGGGTCATTTCGAAAACTAAAATTCCCCTGACTTGAATAGCAGGAATGAAACAATTGACAGTTTGCGAAAAGATATCAAAGGAACAGCAGGGTACTTGAATTTGCACGTCTTAAAAAGAAAGATATTTGAGTAAAAAATTTAATTGCTACCGGTTTCATTTATTTATTTATTAGAATAATATTTCGAAGGCACTGGCTAACAGTTTTTAATTGAGTGTAAAGCTGAAACAAATGGATGAAAATATTTTGATAAGAAACTATATCATATACTAATTTAAACTATTTATATTTTTAAGAAATATTTAAAAAATATATATAAATAAGCAAAGTGAAAAGATGAAAGGGAAATGATGAAATATTATACATTATTTTAAATTAATAAATAAATTTGAAACTTTGAAAGGGAATTTTTCATATTCATTCATCTTCATATTATTTATTATATATATGTTAAAAATTACATAGTTCAATTGTTAAATTATTGCTGATTAATTTGCTGTAAATGTATGATCTTTATACATTATTTTGTTGATATAATCATCTAAAAGTAATATAAATTTATTGAAAGTATTCACGTATAAATATTTTAATTGAACTATCACATATTTTTGCACACAAAAATTGTATTTGTTTTGTCTATTTTTAAAATTTACTGCTGCTAGTTGCAGTGTGTGATTTGAATGAATTGCTTTATAAAATTTCCTTTTAAGTAAAAAATATACTGTTAATTATTCAAAAGATCATTTTTTTGAGATAATAATTTATTAAATCATTTGATAATGGGAACCGACTTGTTCTAACTATGAGATGTTCAAAAATTATCATTTTTAACGCGTATAATTTGAGTGCAATATATGCAAATCCTTAAAACGTATACCCCTCCCAACTTGTCTAATGGTCAGCGTGCCTGACTGCGGATATGGAGGTCCTGGGTTCGAATCCCGGTTCGGGCATGGATGTACTTTCTCTGTCTATTCGATCTTTGCTCTTTCCTTGTATGAATGGGTTGTGAATGGTTGCCTACCCTATAAACGAGTACCTATGGCATGCGTGTACTGAGGAAGCTGGACTCTACGGCTAATATAGTTTAGAAAAGTGCAGCAGCGCACCTCATAATGCCAGCCTAGAAACAGCAACTTAAATAATACCAATTACGCATTTCTGTTATTCAAGCACAATTTTCTATACTTGATTTAATATTGTTAACGAAGCATTTTTGAAGTGAAAATCTCAATTTAAATAAAGGAATATTTAATGAATAATATATTTACAAACACACATTTTCTAGTAAAAACGGATTTTTATATGAAAAGCAGTAATATTCAAACTTCTAAAGTTGGTCGTAACAACAAATAACTTAACTATTAAATTAAAGATTATTATAAGATAGATAAATATGAATTTCTGATTTATAAATTAGATAATTATGAAAACAAAACTACAGAAATAATCGGATTTTGAACAAAAGGAATTATCAATAATCAGTTAATGAAATACGATGTGGAGCACTGAATTGCTGAATAACGCACTCATTAATCGAAAAATATTGAGATTTCACTATTTACCAATTCATTACCGTTTCGCGTATAAATATGAATTTTCTAAATTTTTTAAAAATATTAATAAATTATTAGTTTTTTTACTAAAATTAGTTACTTTCTTAATTAAATTTTTCTTAGTTACATTAATTATCCTTATAAGAATTTCACAGGCCATTGAAGAATTTTCCTTTCCGGGAAATCTCTATAATGACAAAATTGTACACATTTCCTAGGCCGTGATTTTGGCTCATGGAGTTAGTCGACTTGATTTCAAATGGACACGACACCAACAACAACCAATCATATATTGTCATTAAATAAAATAAATGGAAGTTATTTTATTTCATTACATTTAAAATCTTAGTTATATTTATTTTTCAGAAAATATATGTTATAACTTAAAAATGTCGAGATCATGTAAATTAGCATAAAAATATTTTAATTTAATGCAGAAAAAAAGCCAACAAAAGAGAATAAATTTTGGAGATTTCTTCTTGCAAAAGTAAAAATAAAATTAATTCTAAAATACATATTTTTCAGCCAATAGAATTATAGATATAAATTTCTAGAACTGTAATTAAGTAACTCAAATAATATATGCATTTTTTTCCCTTTAAATAGTTGAAAAAAAATGACAAATCAGAATTTAGACATTTCTCTTTTATATTCTATCTAAAATTTACTACTAAATATGAATAGATTTTGTAGGGTAAAATATTTATGTTCCTTTTCATTTTTCGAGAGGTTTAATGTATATGTATATTATGTAAACTTAAAAGAAAAACGTTGAATATTTGTCTACCGAAATTTTATAGGTAGGAAAATGAAATTTAAATAAGGACCTTCCTTATTTAAATTTCATTTTCCTACTCTCAAACATGTTACTGAGAATAATACGTGATATG
This sequence comes from Latrodectus elegans, assembly GCA_030067965.1. Lineage (NCBI taxonomy): Eukaryota > Metazoa > Arthropoda > Arachnida > Araneae > Theridiidae > Latrodectus > Latrodectus elegans. The sequence goes on from CM057819.1 coordinate 52,382,740, forward strand.
AACATAACACTACATCCAAAACCTTAAGAAAAGCAAAGCCACCTAATTGATTTACCTTAATTGATTCAATTGATAAATCTAAAGTTCAAATAATTTTTAAACATTCAATTATACATACTTAAATCTGTAATTAAATTTTCAATATATTTATTATATAACTTTTTATTTTGATATAAATATATAATTTATAAACTTTAAGTTAAGTAATAAACTCTAAATGCATAAACTTCAACAAGTTGTTGATTCAATAATTAAAATCATATTGATGAACTTCAGAGTGGAAAAATATAAATGGATTTATGAGTTCAACAGCGTAAACTCAATTATTTATGAACTGTGGTATAATATATTTTCAAAACAAATTATTTTAACAAAACAGAGTTTTCAAAAAAGCATGATAAATGCCATCAATATTTAATAATACAACTAAAATAATATATTAGCTTTTCACAAATTAATTAAATGAATAGTTTTGTCTGACCATGAAAATCACCCATTTCAAGAAAATTCGGCACTCCATGCCTTGTCTTTACGGACAACTTTCTTGTATACCTTTCAATGCATGTGTATAAAATTTTTAGAAAGGTATACTTCAAGATCCATTTTCTTTTCCCATTACTATGCTGTCACTGCAAACGTCATTTCAATTTTTATAAAGTCTTTTATGATGAGTCATCTGACCGTCATTTTAGGTAACTAACTAAATGAGTTTCCTAATTCCAGAGAATTGCTTTCCAATTTTTTGCTTGCTTCAAGATGATCGACAAAGCATGGTAGGAGATTAACATTTAATTATACATAAAGTGTTGAGGACCTGCTTTTATCAAACGTAATATCGAGAGAGTTGAACAAAAACTTGAAGCACCTGTAATTGACAAAACATAGTCTCCAATCCTGATTATGTTTGTATAAACATGGACATCAATTAATATTACAACTGTTTCACATTATAAATCTTGTTGTTGTTGCATGTCTAATTCGGCTATCAGAGCTAGATCAGGCCCATTAACACTGAACACTCCCAAATATTCTAGAACCATCAAAAGATCGTCGTATAAATCTTGCTTGGATAGCCTCAGGCACGCAAGGAAGTATTCTGAGGTAGTTTGTCTAGCGAAACAGTTGGAAAAAGTCTCCAAAATTTTGGAGCCTTCAGAAAATTTTTATGATCTGAATTCCATTTCGAAAGTGGGAAACAGTGTAATTCAAAATTTTAATATACATATTTAGAGGCATATTTCGGTTGGTGTGCTTTCGTTATAAATACATCTTCAAAGATAAAAAATTCAAGAAATATCTTATATTTTTCTATATTACCTGTGCATATTAGAACTAAATTTCCTTTATAATTTAATTAATATAAAAATATGTTGAGAATTATCTTCATCTTAAAAGTAAATTTTACAACCAGGAAACATAAAGAAAATTTTTTAGTAAAAATTAAACACTAATTCATCATCAAAATTTAAAATATGTAGAGAGAGAACTATATAAAAAATATTTAACTATATAAATTGTAAAATCAAATAATTCTTCATTTATAAAGGTTTTTCTGAGGTAATTAATTTACTCTTTTTAAGTTTCTTATCCTCCCAAAAGTAAATTATGCAATTTTTTAATATATTTTTCATAAGATTGTGTAAAATATGTATGTTGTGAAATATCAAATCAATTACTAGTTTCTATAATCAAATAGAAAACAGTATTATTTGAAAGAAAGAATTTCAAACATCCTTCCCTTATCTTGGAAGATACATATTTTTAATTAATATATTTACCTAAAACAATCTTTATTATTCGTTATAGTTTAACAACATCAGAGTGTTATTACACTAAGAATAGAAAAACTACAAATTAAGAAAGATTTATGTTCAGTTTTTTCAAGGAAACATTCCGCATTATTTATTATATTATTATTAATATAGAGAATAACAAAAAATTATGTGGATGAATAAAAGAGTGAAATTATTCATTATACATGTGTGAGTTTATTTACTGTTGTTCATAAAGTTTTGTGAAGTTATAAAGTAAGAAATATCTGAAAAAGTTATAAATTGATGTACATATAAACGTTAAAGTCTGTGATTTATATTTAAAATAATATGTCTTTTGTTAATTTGATAAAGAAAGAAATAGAAATAAAATAATCAATCACATATTGCTTTATTTAGAGAAACTTTTTATGATGAAATTCATGCTGCTCCTTCTTATCTTGATGTTTGATAACTTAAAATGTTTATTATTAATGCACAAATTTTAAGAGTCGCATATTGTTATTTGTAAAGTAGGAATTTAAAAAATAATATTAATATGTTTTGATTTAATGTCCTTCTGTTCAAATCTATATTATTGTTATAGAAAACTCATTATTTAATGATTAAAATTATACAAGGCATTTAATCATTCAGCATAATATAAATAATAACCATTATATTACATAAATGACCAATAGTTAATCAATGTATAAATTAGAATAAAAAAAACCTGATAAGAACCGATAACAGGTTAGAGATCAGGTTAACCTGAACCTCTTCAGAATAGATGAACTGTAAAGGACCGATCAAGTTATAGATAATAGCAGATGGGATCGGTTCTCATCTGTAACTTGATAAGAATCGATCCCAAATTTGAAGATAAATTAAAAGTAATTTTTGAACTTCAGATTACTTTATTAATGCCAATCCAATTCGAATGAATTTTTAGGAGAGTTTTCATTCGAAAAATTCTTAAAATATTTTATTGACATTGAGATTAAAATAGAATTTTAACCTAAGAATATTTATTAAAAATTCCTATGTTGTAATACTTCTTTTCTGCCGAAGGGAAACAAATATAATAAATGCTAATTATTATGAATTTGCTCTTTACTGAAATTTTAAGTTGTGTAAAAATAAATATACTTTTCAGCAATAAGCCTTACATATTAACTTTGCTTCAAATTATCATTTATGAATTAAAATAGGAATTATTAAGAACTAAATTAATTATTTACATGACTTTATCTAAAGCAAATTTTTATCGAAATAAATAAAAAAATTATTGGAAAAAAGAAAGCCGAGATTGCGCACTGATATGTGAGGGTCTGAGACAGAGATCCCTTCTCTTTTTCTGGATGAAAATCTCTCTCTTTTTTCATTTTTATATGTTATTAATTTTATTTATATTTTTTTTCCAAATATTTTTTCTCCTAAAATCGTATAGGTATAGAATATATCACTCATGTTACTCAGCTTCTTGGGTAGCATGAGAGATAATTGATTTGACATTAATTAAAATATGAAACTGCAATTGGAAAATTTTCGTTTTAAATTTTTAATATTGGTAAAGATTTGATAATCAGAAAAATATCGGTATCATTATAGTGTCGGCAAAATAAATGAGGACATAAAGAATCTCGTCTGTTAATACTATAAAACAGAATTATTTCCAAAAAAAAAAAAAAAAAAAAAAAAAAAAAAACATTACTAACATAAAATTTTTTCGTTAAGTTCAAAATGAAGCTGCCATATTAAACCACGAAGTCACTGAAACATCAAAGATATATTTATAGAGAAGATTTTTATAAACTTTTCAAACTGTATTTCAATACGTCAAAATTTATGAATGATTTAATAAGGACCAATTCTAGCAATCTTAGCTTATATAATTGTGAAAATCCTGCAACTAAGATCCATTTTTCATTTATTTTTAGACCTATATAATATCTGTAAAATTTCATTCAACTCTTATCAGCAATAAACTTTAATATTTTCTTTTGAATTTCATTCAACTCTTATCTGTAATAAACTTCAATATTTTCTTTTGAATTTCATTCAACTCTTATCTGCAATAAATTTTAATAGTTTCTTTTGAATTTCATTCAACTCTTATCTGTGTGCAATAAACTTTAATATTTTCTTTTGAATTTCATTCAACTCTTATCTGCAATAAATTTTAATATTTTCTTTTGCATTTCATTCAACTCTTATCTGCAATAAACTTTAATATTTTCTTTTGAATTTCATTCAACTCTTATCTGCAATAAATTTTAATATTTTCTTTTGAATTTCATTCAACTCTTATCTGCAAGAAACTTTAATATTTTCTTTTGAATTTCTTTAAGATAAATCTATGTAATTCTTGTAAAAAGTTAGCAAATCAATTGCTGTTCTGTTTACACAGAATAGTATTTTAAGAAAACGCTTTTGCAAATCTTATTGGATACATTCATCGGTTTTATGAAAAGAACATGGTTATTATTTAAAAAAGATCCGTGAAGAGAAATGTTAAAATTTATCACAAATACGGAATTTACTGAAATTCTCAGATACTTGATGAATGTTCGGAATTTTCTATATGTCTAAAAAATGAAAAAGTGCGAATAAATACTGTAAAATATCGATGATTTTACAGTTATTCTCACAGTGACTGAAGGAATTTTCCATCAATTAAAATAATATTTATGTCGATTTATTGAAATATAATTCTAAAATTTTATTTTAGTGGTGAATATTATATACTTCATAACTGAAAACAGCTTATAAAAGTCATTTTAGGAAAAACTTTTCACACTATTTTATAAATTTTCCTGAAAAATTTATCATTCTCCCACCGATTATCTACTTTATTATTGTTCAAATTTGCTTTTCGTTTTAATTATAGGTTTTTGTACAGATACAAATCACTTTCAAATACATTAAGTATTAAAATTAGACTGGTATTTGTAGAATTTCAGACAAATCATTTGAACAATTACGTCAAAAAATTGGTTGTGAACAGTGGCTTTAAATACATATCTCGATTAAAATATTAAGCTTATAATTTTGAATTATCTTTTCAATAATATAAAAAGTAATTGATGTGAAGATTCTTGATATTTAAATTTAGACTATGAATAATCGAATAATTTAGACCACAAATGTCGATTTTTATAATGAAATCAATGAAACCTACTCTCAAAGTCCTGATGATTTAGACGATAAATTTCATTATTTCAAAGGATTTCTTAGGATGAAGTTTTGCTCTTATTTTCTCAATAACTATATAAACACGAAGGATTCAAGAGTTTAAATTCGTTCTTATCTGATACAGAATATAACTTCAATATAATATATACTTTGAATATTTTTTTAACATATAAAATTTCTTAAAGAAAAGACTACATTTCAATTATTGGTTCTCACAAAATATTTTTGAAACTTTCATGCGCAATCAGGTTAATGTAAACAACTACTAAATAATGTTAAATGTGATAGAGGATAAAAGCACAGTAGAAATCCATCTATACGAATCAATTGGGACCGAATCCCATTCGGATAGTTGAGATTTTCGTAAATATGATCTGTTTTATTTATTATATGTTGGATATATTAGAAAACACCACATATTTTTTTAAAGAAAATAAATTTATTTAATCAAATAAATGAAAATGATACACTTTTACATGTTAAGGTACTTACAAGTGCTGTACATTAACACATCATGTATGTTGTTGCTACTTATGACACTTGGACAAGCCATGCTCTTGTGCCTTGGCTAAGCGAATTTGAGTCAGTAGGAAGCGTCTTTCGTTTTAATCAGAGCATCATGAAGGTGAAAGTACGTCTTTGCTCTTCTTAAAATTTTCCGATAGATGGCACCACCAGAGTATCCACTCCCTGAATTTTGACATTGATCTGAAGGGGGAGATAATTTTCTCCAGATCATTCCAGCCATGGTAACTGCTCAACGACCGATCACAGGACCTTCGATTCCACAGATTTAACGAGCACATATGTTATCACATATACTCGGCGGGTCTTTTCATTAGCAATCGAACGCCATCCTTTTGGATGGAAGTCCGATACCCTAACTACTAGGCAACCACGGCCCCATCTTGTATGTACAGAGCTGCAATTAAAGTTGTTCTTGCTGAACATCTCGGTCAGAGTAAGCTGTTTCACTACTTTGATCCATTTTCGGCCAGCCAAGTCACGCGACCACTTGACAGTGAGAATTTGCATATGATCACACTCGGGCTGATGCTCCATCCGTTTCAAAGCCGGGGGATGCTTCATTAGCTGATGTTCCCGTAACTGCTACACCTTTGACCTTAAGGTTATTTTCATAATCGACACTTTCAATAAGTTTACCATCATTTTTGCAATTTGAAATCTAGAATCTCACTCATAATTCATTTTCCTATATGTCCAGTACTAACTTCTGAACATCCAGGGATTTTCAAACGAATGGTTTTGAATTTCTCAAGTGACAAGTCTCTCTCTCTCATTCTCATTTTCACCCTTCCCTTACCTTTCCGTTTCTAAAGCATTTTCTTATTTTCCTTCTCTTTATCAATTTAGTTTTCTTTTTCTGAAATTCTGAAAACGATTTGGATAAGCGGAGTTCTGATAATTGGAGCTCTACTGTACTTTATTGAATTTCGCAGAAACTTTTACTTCGCTTAAATACAAAATTTTCAGAAATTTTTCCATTAATAAAACTGTTTTTAAGAAGATTTAACGTTTCCTTGCCTTTTCTTTCAATTGTTTGTTTTCGAAATACTCTTTATTTTGTAATGAATTTCTATGCAATAAATTTATTATTTCACTTTACATAAACACATTAATTTTAATAACACATGTATTAAATTATAAATTTATTTATTACAAAGAGAAAAAAAGTGATAAATTATAAATTATCACTTTTTTCCCCTTTCATATTAGAAACAATTAAATTTCTTCCGTAATTCAAAATAGTTTAGTAATGTGTTTAAAGAGCGCAATTATTTTTTGTGCAAAATGAAATATGTTATTTTAAACTTCATCTCGCAGTCTTTGGTAGATTGAAAAATTCTTAAAAATAGTTTTATTTCTAGATTTTTTCTGAATTGCTTTGATACACGAGCGTTAAAATGTGTGTGGAAGCCATATCCTGCTTGTTTCTATTTCATAGGAAGTCCTTTTTTAGGAAAGCGGTAGTAAGCTTCATTAAATTTGGATCAAAACAAAATTCTGTGAAAAAGGTGCTGAAAATTATTTCTAAATTCTTAATAAGTAAAAGTTTTTATTTTTTATTTTTTTTAAAAAAATAATCCTCTTTCGTTGCTTAAGTCAGTATTTACCACTCAGTTTTCGTAACTTAGTTTCTAAAACTACTCAGTTCTAAGCAGCGTTAGTTGTTTTAAGCAGCACAGCAATTATACATGCCAGATCTGTTTCAGAAGAGATAAAACTGCTCCATAAATAAGAATTTTCAGTATAGCTTTATAGGTATACGCAGAAGTAACAACAAAAAAACAACGTTTTGTAAAAGTACATTTACACCGAAAAAAGATCAATTTAAAAAAAATGCAATGAAAAGTGGCTATTCTACATGCACGTGATATGATCGAATAGCTATTCAGATTATAGCTAAGCAAGATTTTTATTTATAAATTTATTATCAAACACTGAATTTCTAATTATATATATAATCATATCAAATATGGTTCGAAAATTAAGCTGTTAAAATATCCTGTGTTGCTTTGCGTGAAAACAATATCATTAAAAAATAAAAGCCCTCGTAAGATTCATTAGCAAATATATGAGATATAAAAACCACATATGTATGTCATGAGAAAATAATGTTTAATTCTTTTGCAAACATCCGGATTAACCGAGAAACTGATACCTCATTATTTATAAGCTTAGCAAGTATGATAATTTTCATCATTAAATTTATATATATCTTTATTTTTTTACGATATTTAACTTAAAATCAAAAACTTATATGGTTGGTGGAAGATTATTTTAATGCATATATTATACATTTATTAGGTAGCCAAAAAGAGCTTCAACGAAAAACAGTTTCTATACTTTTAGATTTAACGATTCAATTTATCAACAAAAATCAAAGCCATTTATTGCAATGAAGACTAGCTTCAGTTTTTACAAAAATTAATTTTTCCTCAAAGCATTTTAAATTGAGTGCAATTTTAAAAATGGGAAGAAAAGTTAATATTTAAACTTCCCTTAAATAAATCTAGTGTAAAATAACTATCCGAGTGTAACACAAAAATCTCATATTTCGTGTCTTTCATTTGTTTTAGAAAAACTGCTTAACAAAAAATCATTACTTAAAGCCAATTATTTTGTTTTACTTTTTAAGATGAATATATAGATGCTTTTTTTTTGTAATGGATCGCAAATATTTTTTTAAGATATACTTTTAACATTATGAAAGAAAAATGTATGGAACGGAAATGCTTAAATTATATGATTTTTATTACTCTTAACGTTAATTTTATGATATGGAGCAAACACGATGCTAATCGGCTTAATTAAATTTTAATTTGATAGATAATATTTGTGCACACGGCTTTTGAAATTTTAATTTAGAAAATCGATTTTGAAAATTTCTTTTCTCGTAAATTTTTTCAATATAATATGTAGTGACTATTCAAACATTTGATGATGCCAACAAAATCTAATCGATACAATATATATAAAGAAAAAAGTGAATACAAATTGCATCAGTTATAAATAAATTGATAACAACTTGAGTTATTGAATGAAATATCAGGATTCAACGGAAAAATTTCCGATTTATGGCTTTGACGATGAAGAAAACCATAGATCTACTAATAAAGGCAAATGCAATGCTATGAATTGAAATACTAGAACATTATTAAGGTGTGGTGAAACCATAAATTAATTCTGATTGTAAACAATTATTTTTCGAGAAATGTTTAAATATTAGTCAAAGAATTCTGTTATACTCTGCTGGCCACCCAAATTGCAACACCAAAAAAGAAAACAGATATCATAACTAAATTTATTTTGTAGATAATATGTTGCCCGCTTATCAAATGATTGAATTTATAGACTTCTGTGAAGTGTGGTTCTTGCCAAAATCGGTAGACAGAGCAGCTGACATTGCTGGACATCACCGTTGCCACACGCCATTGATTCAAAGAGACTTAGGATGTGCTTTTGGGGTACAGCACACTAAGCAACTTCCACACGACTACCGATTTCCCTGAAAGATAATCCACAATCTCGGTTGGTCATTGTCCTTCCTCTGTCGAACTCCAATACTTGATCAAAAAATGATTGCTGTTTTCTACTAGACATAATTGATACTAGCCATTTTCTTAAATTAACATTTAAATCACAAGCAAAACGCACTTACCGAACTTGAACGCGTCGAAATCTCTAAGTTTTAAATAGAGCATTGAAGTGGCGCTGCAGGTAATTGCGATGTGTGTCAGCGCTGAAATTCTAATCATTTGCATATCTTACCTCAGCTATTGCATATTGTAAATTTCATGCTATTTGCATGCTTCCTTCAGGGTGGTCAGCAGTATATTTTGATACATAGCAAAAGAAATAAAAGGAAAGGAGATTGGAAAATTTGCTGTTACTCAATTTAAAACTAATAAAAATTTGGATGCTAAAAAATTGTAAGATTTTGAAGGGGCAGCACATATTTTAAGAAATGTTGATATTACAAAAAATTATACAAAGAGATTAAAAAAAATTATAAGCCTAAGAATCAAATGAGCTGTTTTCAAAGTAAGAACTCACTATATTTAACTTCCTTTTAAAAACTGGTTAAATCATATAACAACATTAGCTATTTACGGAAGAGAGAGATATTATTATCTATTATAAGATACAAAAAATAATAATAAATAAATAAATGAAATAAAAAAAAATCACTAAAGGAAATAGATAATATGTCAAATATTACATTAAAAAGGAGTTTAATATTTACATTAAAAAGGATTAATATTTACATTAAAAAGCACTAATATTTACATTAAAAAGGAGTTTATAAAAATAAAAGCAGAAAAAGCTCTCAGCATTTTCTGCTTTTATTTTTATATATTTTTATTTTTATATATATATATTTAGTTAAAATGAAAATCTTAAGCTACATAAAAAAAATTGTGTTTCTTGCTTTTTTAAAAAATCTTAAAAAGTTACTTCAGTAACTGAAATTGTTTTAATTTTGAATATTTTATAAAAGTCTGTTAAATATTGGAAACATATTTTCAGCAATCCTATGTATATCCTTTAAATTATAATTTGGAAATACTGATAAAAAATTTAAAAAAAAATACTTCATACAAAATAATTTTTAGTAACATGTTTATTAAGAAAAAAAATTCGAAAGTTTGTTATATATATATTTGTTTATTTGTCGCTCAACGGTTATGTTTTGCACACGAGGAGTAATTAGACCGGGACCTACGGTTTAAAGTGGATTCCGAACCACTACAAACATCCATGCCCAAGGTGGCATTCGAACCCACGAACTGTATATATATATATATATATATATATATATATATATATATATATATATATATATATATATATATATATATATATATATATATATATATATATATATATATATATATATATATATACATATATATATATATATATATATATAAATATATATATATATATATATATATATATATATATATAGTTAAAATAAAAAGAGAGGTGGAATCAGTATAAATTCGGAGATTCTTTATTATCAAATTACATCATTTGAATTTTAGAACATTCTATTTCAATTCGTAAGCACCGAATTATTTATTTTGTTTAAACTATTTTAAACAGGTGAATTTATATTTAGTGGCACAGCTACAAGAATGACAGATATTAATTTTATCACCGAGGAAGTATATTCAAATAAATTAGTTAATACCTTTTATTTCAATTTTTGCGTTATTTAAAACTACAATATTTAAATTATGAACACGTATTTTTACTGGTCATTTTTTCGTTACACTATATTAGAAAAAAATCAATTTATTTTATGAAACTGCTTAAATGTGTATCTGAAAATATTAATATGAAAATATTAATATTTCACAAGACTCTGATTTAAGTTTATTTTTATTTAAACATAATATAGGGTTTTATTCAAGCATAACATTTAGGCGGCTATCTTAATTCTATCATACACAGTTAAGAAATTTTTATCAAATTACCTTTTCATAGAAATATTTTTAAACTAAAGCAGTTTCTGCTTATAAATTCTCGTTACATATTTGAAAAGAATTTCATTTGATATATTTCAAAGAAAATAAACTTCTTTTTAAAAATTTATGATAAAAATATATGGGATTAAAATATCTTAATACAATTTAAAGTAAAGGTTATTTTAATCGGAAATTATGTTCACTTATACGATGTATAATGGGAATTATAGTATCATTAATTAACAATGTTTACAAAGTTATTTTACAATAACGTAATCTCTCCTAGAAAAACTCCATGACGCTGGGGGTTATCTGTGGCCTTTTATATGGGGTGTATTATGTGGGATAAAAAATTAAATATGTTCTATTTTCAAAATGAATAATTGTATAAAAATAGGTGAAAATGTCATCAATAGAATCAGAATTAAAAAATGGTAAAATAATATTTTCACATAAAGGGATTAACAGGTAAGAAAATGAAAGATGAAGCTAAATTTGATTTAGATTAAAATTATTCTTTCTTTATAAATAAAATTGCCTTTATTTAATTTTATACACAGTTGTGATATTTTTATGACGTAATATGAATATTATGCACCGCAAATTTCAAATAATAAAAGGAATAAGCATAAATCCATTCGTGAACGTAAATGCAGTTATAACATTTCTCAACAATAATTTATTTTTGTTTACATTTTATATATTTTTCGTAAATGATATGCCATATATAAGACAAAATTTTACAATTTTGATTAAAAGAGCAATGATATTTGAAATTTAACTTTGTGTGTCATTTCTATGAGATTTTAAATTTGCTCCAAACATTTTCTTCGAACTTAAAAATAATCTATGAATGCATTCAGAAGATTTGAAAAAATAGTAAATTAATATTAATATTTATATTAATATAAGCATGCTCACTGTAACCGAATTATTTAAATCTCATTCTTCGGCACAGAAGAAGGAACGATTTATTTCATCCTTAGTAATCAATAGAATGGATGTCATTTTTCTGCTTTTTGGCAAAGAGTGTGCTTGGAAATTTTCCAAGTTCATTTCCGCATAATTCACAAATATCGCATATCATATATGGAAGCCTTTTCAGAAAAAATAAAAGCAGTAAATGGTAGAAAAATATTTACATTCGATTCAAAACTAAGTTCTTATTTTCCAATGATTATAACAGATGTTCTTTAGTTAAACCAATATACTTTATAAAATAAAGGAATAAATATATTAAAATATTGATTTTAATATAATCAAATTTCCGCTTATTATAACTTAAATTATAAAATTTGAAAAATATTACCATAAAAATGCTTCCTTGCTATTATTTTGGGTTAACACAAATGTCTTTCTTACTCATATATAAACCAAAATTTAATCATATTTTTATGTTTCTGAAATTATCGTTGGAATTAAATAAAACTTCTGCTTATATCAACCGTAAAGTACAAAAGAATAAAATATCGGGAAGCTCATTTAACTTAACTCACAGATACTTGTCAGTTTTGAATAAATTGGTTGATTTCAAAAGAAAAATCTTTTATTATTTTTTTTTAAATTAAAAATAATTCAAAAGCTACGAAAAAAAAATTCAGAACAAACGTATTCCAAGCAAACAGATAACGGTTATTGTTAGCAAACGAATTCATCACGATTATTTTTCCCGCTTTCGGGTCAAAATCAACCAATCACGGCGACCTGATGATCTAAATTCGTGATCAACACATTTCGGGCCCACCCTTTTCTTTACTGTGGACTTGTCCCTTCCTTCATTTGTTTTGCCGGAAGTTAACCTTTCGGATCACAACAAAGTGAAGTGAAGGGAAAATAATACGATACTTTGCACGCGGAAATGGCAACACTTATTATTTTTTTCCCCCTTTCTTTCTCATCGTTTTCCATTTTAGAGGAAGATTTCCACTTACAATTATAAGTAAAGATCTACATTTAACCATGTGAAAAATATGATTAGGGTAAAAAAAAAAGTAAGGCCAGGTGAATGACCGCGTATCCTTGTTTTACTTTAGTCAAACTAAACACTCGTGGGACAAAGGAAGTTTAACAGCTTGTGGAAAGTGGGAGCAAGTTAACTTTGACACCAATTTTTCACTTTAATTTGTAATTTTTATGGGTTTTTCATACGTAAAAAGAGTTAATAAGCCATTTATCTCTAACCTTGATAACTCCCAATATTGAATATAAGAAATTAAATTCTGCCTTTTTTCTGGGAAGACTATTTTAACCGCAATATGTATCAAAACAGTAATTTAGAAAATGATTCGAATTTTGTTTTTAATTTCATGCATTTTGAATGAAATCATTTTTTGTTTCATATTACCATAGCTTTATTAAAATCGCCTATTGTTTTTAAATGTAGTTGCGCTCATTTTTCTCACAGTAATGCAATATGTTCTAATATGCGTTTATTTTTATGAACTGTATGGTATTGTAAAATACATTATTAACATTGGAACATTATCTAGAACAAAAATGGAAGCTTCCTGTACATTCTGTAATTACAGAATAAATGTTATTCTGTAATTACAGAATGTACAGGAATAATTAGAATAAATATTTCATTAAATGGTTATTCACTCCAGAAAAATCGATCTAAATTTTATTCATTCTACATGTTTATTTTTTAAATATTGTTATAAAATATTGTAGAATCTAATGAGAACGTCAAAAATTGATTTGATTGAAAGGAGAACGAATCAAGAGCAATGAATTTATTTAAAGGAAAAAGTGTTCAAAAATAGGATTTTTACTTTCTTTAAGGACATGAATTTAGTTTGTTTATTGCTAAGGTAATTTTTAACAATTAGGGCAAATTAGACTGGAGCTACAGGTTTCCAAACAACTGTAAAACTCCAAATTTGAGGTGTCAAAATTACAAGCATATTGTTAAGGACATAAATTTCAATAGAATACGACGGCTCGGGTATTTGTTTCAATCTGACAATACTAACATAGTAAAAACACTGACTTTACTAACCCCATAAGAAACAGAAGATGAGGAAGACCACCAATTGTGTGGCTTGACTCGGTGGAAAAGACTAATCTCATAAATAAAGAAAACTGTAGATACCTCGCGATGGATAGGAGAAGATGACAAGAACTATTCGGCCTTAAAAGAAGAATCACTAATTTAATTTCTATCATTTACATTTTATTTATATAGTTTATTGTTTCTAATACAGTTGTATTATTTACTAAAAACATAAAATTCCAATTAAAAGTTATATTTCTGATGGAAAAGATGTTTACAAATTCTAATTTACTGAAATAAAAAATTGAAATTAAGTAAATCTTGGGGGAGGGGTATTTCTGAAACAACTACTTATCTATACATACGGAATGTCTGAAAACGTAGGTGTAGAATTTCTCTTTTTGTAGAACTAATTGTTGTTGTTATCGTGTGCCTGCTAGGCTGATATTATGCCGGTGCGCTGCTCTACTTTTCGAACTGAACCATATTTTGGTCTGGAGTCTGACTTCCCCAACACACACATGCCATGTATCCATTTATAGGGTAGGCAACCATTCACAACCCATTCATACAAACACAGGATAGACATAGAGAGCATCCATGCCTGAACCGGGATTCGAACCCAGGACTTCCCTATCCACAGTCAGGCACGCTGATCACTAGAGAAGTTGGGTGACTGTAGAATTAATTAATTACACTACATAATTAATAAATCAAGTTAAATTTACTGATTTAATAATGAGGATTTCCTGTTTCAGATAATTTTATTTTGGTTTGATAATCAAGTTGTTCAATATTTATGGTCAATTTGATTGTTTCGATTACTAATTGGGAATAAAGCTTAGCAAACATTATCAACGATGTTAACTGAAGTGTTCTTGAATGTTAACCCTCGGATTGCCTCAGCCTAATTAAGGCAGGGGCAGTTGCCCCCCGACCTCTACATCAGAGACCTCCCAAATCGAATGGAAAGTTGATTTTACGCTGTCACTCGCATAGAATCGCTTACCAAATCACATAAAAAGTTCGTTGTAGTGAAGCAGAGGAGGAGCCTAAACAGAAGTTTTTGTCCCAGAGCCCAATTAAACTAAATCGGAGGCTATTAATATGCACCATATACTTACCAAATGTAAAATTATACTGATGCATTCTTATTTGGAAATGAATTTTAAATTGGTTTTTATGAAAAACAAAAACTACCATATTTGTTATTAAAGCGACATCTAATAGTCCTATTTATAGTAATTAAATTTAGTCCTGTTTCAATATTTAAGGGGTGACCATTTGTAAAATTCCAAAATGGGGAAAAAAAAAAAAAATGAAAAGAAAACACTTTTTTTGTTTCTGACCTGATAAATAAAAATTAAATTTTTATTTATCAGGTCAGAAACAAAAAAGGGCCTGATAAATAAAAATAAAATTAAGAAAGTAGAAAATTTTAAAAAAATGAGAGGCTGCCTAAGAAAAAAAATTTACAAAAAATAAAATATTTTAATGTGAGAAGCCTAAAATAAACGCATTTCAGATATATAAAAATAAATTTTCGAATTTTAATAATAGTAAAGAATAATAACATATTTCGAAAATGGCTTAAAAGAATTTTTATAAATAAATATGTATAAATTAAAAATATAAGATAATATTTTGAAGTTTGCGCAAAATTTAAACATTTTTAAGAGATTCCTGGATACAAAAGTATAAGCATTAAAAATTTACAAAAATATAAACTTTACGCACATTCCTGATCAAAAATCCCATGCATTATTAAAAATCAAAAAACAAAAAATTATGAAATACTCATTATAATTTCGAGAATTAATAAAAACTAAAGTTCTTGACCGGTCTATGAAGATCTATATTGGCTATTTTATCAAGTATCAAAGTTAATTAAAAATTTTAACAATTAAAGACTGATTATTTAAACCAATTGTAATATAACTAGTTCCTAATATGCTCTTGTAATCAATTTAAAATTTTAGGATTAGTGAATGTAGTTTTATTCGGTGCTCAAAATTATCACTGGGATGTTCTTGTATTCCAGTTTTGTTCTTCAACCCGTGATTGAAAGGTACTAAGTAATTCATTAATAGGGTTAACCAGCTAACCATACGGACCAGTTAAAGTATAATAGCTTGTTCCTAATGTGCTCTAGTAATATAGCTTGTTCCTAATGTTCTCTAGTAATATAGCTTATTTCTAATGTGCTCTAGTAATATAGCTTGTTCCTAATGTTCTGAAGTAATGAGTTTAAAATTTTAATATTAATGAATGGAGTTTTATTCGGTGCTTAAAATAATCCCTGGGATGTTCTTGTATTCCAGTTTTGTTCTTCAATCCGTGATTGAAAGGTATTAAGTAATTCATTAATAGGGTTAACCAGCTAACCATACGGATCAGTTAAAGTATAATAGCTTGTTCCTAATGTGCTCAAGTAATATAGTTTGTTCCTAATGTTCTCTGGTAATCAGTTTAAAATTTTAGGATTAATGACTGGAATTTTATTCAGTGCCCAAAATTATCACTGGGTTGTTCTTGTATTCCAGTTTTGTTCTAGATCTGTGATTGAAAGGTAAATTGATTAATAGGGTTGACCAGCTAACCATACGGATCAATTAAAAAGTATCGAATATTCTTCATATTGCTACTAATTGAAATAAGTGGGATAAACGCATGAAAATGATTTCTTTTTTATATGACAGTATTTTAAACCCTTTAATTGAAAAGTATGGAAAGTCTCATATTCGATCCTAGTTACCGTCGAACTAATGAAAAGGAAAGGGTTCGTATGTGTATATTTGTCATGACTAGTGCTTATAGGTTTTTGATACGATACTCTCCTTATGATACTTGTATACTATAGGCTATAATTGTGAACCATTTGTGTGTAATGTGTGAGACAAGGGAATAAAGATAGGCTCTTGTGGACTTTTCTGCAACATTTACACTGAATATCACAAAATAAGTTTTACAAAAACTTAAAAAACTAACTTAGTTTTACAAAAGCTTTAAGATTGCTCAACGAAGCTTTTTAGAAGTAAAATTTCGCTAAATGCTTTTCTCTAACAAGTTTTTCAGATGACAATTAGTTCTAGATAATATAAAATTAATTCTAAACACATTATTGATATAATTATATCTAGAATCAAGTTTGGATAAGTTTTTGATTTTTGATTGACATAATGTATTTATATTGTTTTCAGTACCCAGCTATTATTCGAATATTCACCTTTTCAATAATAAAAGGGATGGAAGAAATGGAATCTTATATTTTAGGGAATCCAGTGGGTGCGCTATTGATTAATTTAATAAATTAAGATACGTTTTTGATTAAAATTTCTTTCGAATCAGTTCAAAACCGCGAGTTCTATTGTATTTGAAAACATACATGATTGTACTTTCTATTGATAAAATTATTCGCATTTTTAAATCCACTGAATATGCCTTTCGATACATGTCTGTAAAAATATTGTCTTACTTATAAAAACCGATTTTAGTCAAAGTATAGTTAACAAATAAATTTCATATACCAAATAAAGTTTAAGAGAGAGTTTATCATTTATCACATGAAAACAAATTATAATGCCTAATAAAATTTCCGTTATGATTTCATGTAAGTATCAAGGATTATTTAAGCAATTGGACACCAAAAATAAATATACGTGCCAGAAAAATTAGTTTCAATTATTTTTACTTTAATAATTTGCCATTTAAACACACTCGAAAAAAATCTCCTTTAATTTTCATCAGTTAATAACTTTTTCTTCTAAAAATTACTTTAAGATTAATTATAATCAATAATATCTTCAGAAAATCATTAAAAACCTTTTCGATGATATTAAAATTACAAAAGTTTCAAATGATTGATAAAAATTTACAGCAAAGCAAATAATTTACAGCAAAGCAAATAGTTACAGCATGAAGCTTTCGTATTCTTAGCTTCATGGATATCAGGAAAAGTGAAGTTGACCAGAACTTTATCAATATTGCTCTAGACCTTGACCATCAAAATCATATTGTCTTACATTGTCACATGCCCTCATTCTTGTTTGGACAATTTGGCATACTTGATCGTAGATAAATGCTTTAAAGCGTTTCTTACGATTCTATGTACTGTATATTACTCCTTTAAAAAATTAATTTCATTGCACTTGAGTTCTCCGATAGTTCAGGGATTTGGCTTCTTCTCCGTCATTCGGTAAATTGCAATTATGAATGCAAATATGGAACGTAAGATTTTCTTTCTTATGCTTTTTTTCATTTCATTTTTATTGTTTGAGAAATGTTTTTCGCCATCAATGAATGAATGGGTAACCTGAAATCCATTTTTACCAAACAATCTATTTTGAAAAGGAAAAACTGTATAATATGTACTTTATATACATTTTAGGATAAATTTTGTCATAACTAATTAAAATTTCAAATATATATAAGAAGTCATTTACTTTTTACACTATAAATACTAAAAGTTGATACAAAATTGTAAGTGCAATTAATAAAAAAGCGAATTAAATTATTTTATTGTTCATTGGAAAAAGATTTTGATTTGGAAATGATAAAGGTGATAAAATTTATTAATTTTTAATGACATAAACTGAGGTCTAGGCTCTCGATGGTTCAACATACTCAACGCAATATATTGGATTTTTTACAATTTGGAAGTATCTTTCATACCAAAATCCGCACCCGACAAATCAGAGGAGTATACCAGAACTAAGAATCTCCATTTTCGAATATTTTGAGCAACCTGTGTATCAAACACATTCATAAATAGAAATGTCTCATGAGCTTTTAGTACTTCATTTACTGCATTTTGTCGATCTGATGCTTAACACTTTGTTTTTAATTCAACAACTTGTGAATTCTTCTTAGGTATTGGAGTATTTATATGTATATTTTAAAACTTTAGTCTGCGATGAATTATTCTTGATTTACAAAAAGTGAAATGAATAATTTATCACCAAACAGACAAGCAAAATTCTTGAGTTAGGAATTTTACAATAGCTGTAAATATTTCAAGTTTAAGAAAATGAAATATTGTTTTTCTGAAGAGTTAATAAATGGAGTCACTGAATTTTTTTATTTTTTTTAAATTTTTAATAACGGTGAGCACTGGATGACTAACCCTTCGCCACAACAAGACCGGAAACTGCTACTCATTCATTGTTACCCGGTAGGCCCGTGAACCAAGACACGGAGGCGAGAGGCATTATCAACACCATTCCAAAACAAACCCCTTTATAAATTGGGCTACATTCATTCGTCAACTCAGAAGAAAGAAATACAAAGAGAAAGAAACATCCATGCTCGAACAGGGTTTCGAACCCGGGGCCAACAGCCTAGGAATTAGGAATGCTAACCACTCAGCAATCAGCCGGCGGAGTCACTGAAACATCTCGCACAATCATGAGTAGAAATGTTTTGGAATGATTAACCAGACTCCAAATAATTTATAATCTTGGAAATTTGGCACATGCTGATCAACGTCTGGTTCTTACAAGAGGAATAATATGAATTTTACATAAAAGTTCATTTCTTAAATGCAACTCCTAAATGAGAAACAGTCAATGCCACTTTTCTACATATTCACAATATAACTGATCTTCATGTATATGCATTGGAATAATAATGATTTGCATATTTCTTTTACACAAATCTCATTTATACTAATCCTTTAGTTGTTTCCTCAATAAATTTGATTTTAATTGCATGCTACAAACGTCACATTTACTGGGAAACAAGTAAGTGGAATTTTAATGGGTAACAGTGTATTGTTACCATTAGATTGTAAATACGATAAATTGAAATTTATATTTATTTAATGCTTTTTACAAGATAAAATTTCGATATAAATTTTCTTGTCACAGTTTGATGTTATCGCGTACAGTTATAATTAATGTTTTTTTTTTAAATCGAAATTTGAAAAAAATATTTATATTTATTTCATTGAATTATACTTTACTCCTCATTTGACTAATGCAACATTTAATCATAAAAAAAGGTTAAGTGATAAGACAGTTATATAAATATAGATATCTTAAATATGAAATTTAAGAAGAAAAGTAAAAACGCTAGTTCCGACAAGAAGCCATCTAAATTAATCTAGTCCGCGGAGAGATATATTAGGTCATTTAGTTTTTTTTTTATCTCTTTATTTTTACACGCACCCACACAATAGTGAATTTAAAGTTTATTACATAATTTTTGTGTAAGCTCCATATAACGTTCAACATTTTCTGGATATACTTAAAGTGTTGGTTCACTATTAGGTTGAAGTCGCTTTCAAGTTGGCATACTTCGTGTTAGTAAATGATATATTTAACACTCTCGAGAGTATTGATTAGAAAGTAAAAGATATTTTTCTTTGAATACCGGGTAAATATTGTATTGTGTTAGGTAAAAGTTTTGAAATGCAGATTAAATTTCCAAAATCTTAAGAGATTGGAAAATTTTTGGAGATATTTATTATTTTCAAAATTATTTTTTATTCTCTCTCTATATATAAACACTACCTACCTCATGAATATTCAAGTTAGGTGTATTCGAATAAAAGAATGCATAGCAAATAGTTAAAATTGTTTTTCCATTGCATATTTTGTACAGTATGTCTTCCGCAAAATATGCAATGAAATGGTAGATCTTTTTCACTGCGGTAAGTAAATGGCTAGTGGATTGATATAATATATAGCGAGAACTGACAAAACAATCAAATTATGAAGGTATATTCATAAATTTTTTCTACAAGTAAGGGTTAGATTTCTCAATTTTGATAAACGTTAAAAATCACCATTCAAAAAAATAATTTAGAGATGCCTGCGAATATCTTTAATGAAACATAGTGCACAAATTTACAAGCATATTCCCTTGTTAGGCCTTTAGACACTCATCGCGTATTACTGACTTCCGGAAAGAATTTTTTTATAGATAATGAGGCATATTTACATGTCTCAAATGTAAAATTCTGCGAAAAACATAAGTGCTTTCCAAACAAAAACTTCATTTGAAAGCAATAGCATCGCATATATTTTCCCGTTGTTCAACAAGGATTGGATTCGAAGAGCTTAGTCCAGACATTAGGTCATAAATATCTGTTGATAACATGTTAAGAAATTAACAGATGCATGTAAACGGGTTAAAGACTCGTTTATAAGTAGTTATTAATATCGGTTTTACTTGTGTTTTCATTGTCTAGAGTAGGGTTCTTAAGCTTTTTTTTTTAACTACAGGCCACATAAGCTTCTTTTTATCTGAAGGCCAAATCTAACACATGCGTGAGTGAAACTGTTAGATTCTTCATTTGCATTGTAACATACTATTGCAGATTTATGTCATAAAGTTTAAGAGACAGAACAAAATGAAAATTTTAAATAAGTAATAAAAATTTAAAGGTATAATACAATATAATTATTATTTCTGTAATTAAGTATATTCTGTCCATATGCACATGCGTGAGTGTAAGCTGTGTTAGATAAGTGTAACCTCTTGAAAATTCACCACAGATTAAAACCATTTATCTTGCTACGTTTATGCCTAGAATTAAGGTGGGGCTTCCTGATTATTTTTGATTTTATTATCAATATCTTGGCTAAAAAATTGAAATAGATGACGAAGCACTCCTTCAGTATTCTTTTGATTTGATCGACAATGATTTTATGGTAGTTCAAAAAAAAATGTCATTTTTGTTTTGAACTACCATAAAATCATTTACTACAACAAAAAAACCAGCAGAAGAGGTAAAAGAAAGCTTATTGAAGTTTCAGAAATCGTTAGGATTTTTTTTGTCAATAAGTTAAAGAAATATCAATATTGCTAATATTTCTTGGGACCACTGGTGCACTGGTCCACTGGGACCACTCGTGCTACATCAAATAAAATCGTCACCCACAATTTAAAAAACGCTGATCTACAGGAAAAATTATTTATTATTTCTCTAAAATGTTATTCGATACATTAAAACAAATTCTTCATAATCTTGATATATAATACTATTGTAAAAAACGAAAAGTAATGTAAAAAAAAAAAGATGTAATGCTTTAGATGTTAGTTATTTATATAGATTATAACAGAATGAATAAAAATTTAATCTTGCTTTTCTGATATTTTTTAAAATTACTATATTTTTTTTACGAATTTTACAAAAGTAACATTTTTAATAAATTTTTTGGATTATTTAAATCAGTTTTAGAGCTATGAAATCAGAAATTTCATTATTAACAAAAAATATTTCTAAGGATGAATTAATTATATGAAATATGTAAAAAATAACAATATGTTACAAATGCAAAAAACATTAATTCATATTTCATGTATACTTTTAGGAATAGTATATTGAGCAGAGTAATTGGGCAAAAATATAAAATATTTTTTTAATAATGTGTCAATTATTACTAAAAATTAAATATAACAATGTTTGTAAATAACAAAAAATTTAGCAATTTCGGCGGAAAAAATTCTAAATTATTTCATTTATGATTCCAAAATTGTAATAAGTTGAAACAGTCAATTTTGGATAATAAAAATAATAAATATTTAAGAGAAAAACACATAGTTTTGCGTAAATGACTAAATAATACTAAATTAAATTGAGGATGAATTCCAGTTAAGCTGAGATCATGCAAGATATTTTTGCCATCATTTGTTGTAAAGTTCAAGTGAACTTCTCAAAACTAAACCAACTTATAAACAGATCATCCAAATATAAAAGTCATTTATAATTCATCATAAATTTCACCGTGACCAAAAACATTTTTTTTCATTGAAGTTTTACTCAAACAATAGGCAATCACAAATTCTTTTGTCGAATGCTCATAAATCGTGAATTTATATCGCAGTGATAAAATGCTATAAAACGCTTTATTTCTCAACCTTGACATACTTAACACACACCATCTAATATACATTTTTGAATGGAATACCTATTTTTCATACGAATTCTGAACAGAAAAATAATTAAATTTATAGTTTTAAAGAGATGTTGTTTATTTTGAGTGTTCTCTTAGTTAAATAGAACTTAGTTAAGTAGAAGTGGAAACAGATACATTTCTCTTGATAAAATATGTTCTATTCTACCAATGTAATTTATGTTTCATCACTTTTCAAATGAAGAAAATTATATATATATATATATATATATATATATATATATACATATATATATATATATATATATATGTATATATGTATATATATGTATATATATATATATATATATATATATATATATATATATATGTGTATATATATATATATATATATATATGTATATATATATATATATATATATATATATATATATATATATATATATATATATGTATATATGTATGTATATATATATATATATATATATATATATATATATATATATATATATATATATATATATGTATATATATATATATATATATATATATATATATATATATATATATATATATATATATATATATATATATATATATATGTATATATATATATATATATGTATATATATATGTATATATATATATATATATATGTATGTATATATATATGTATATATATATGTATATATATATGTATATATATATATATATGTATATATATATATATATGTATATATATATGTATATATACACTCTTAAAATAATCGAGTGGATTTCACTCAGAAGGAGTGAAATTTCACTCTTTCATTGTCACAAAACTCAACCAATCTTTAAGATAGAAATTCACTCTTTTGGAAGATGTGGGTAAACCACTCCTTTTAATAGGAATAACAACATATCGTCTATAGGGGTAAATTAGATGGAAACAAGAGTGAATTTCAATCTTTTATTGAAGTATTGCTGATTTTTTTTATATTGATAATTTAGTACAGAAAATAGGTTTTAAATTCTTCATTTTAAGGATTTATGTTCTTTTTTTTTGACGATTACAATATAAGGATATGATTTCTTTAGTCAATAATATAACAGTACAGTTGAATATATTTTAATTGATTTGGATAATTATAGTGGTTTTTAAATTACATACAATATTAAGCAATTTGTTCAGTCATTTATTACATTACTTATATACATATTTAGTTTTACGTGCGAGTGTAGCACTCTCAAGAAAAAATTGTCACACTACTTATTTTTCAGTTTAATTTACTATGGGCCCATAAGTACAAAATTAACTTTTACAAACATTATTAGTACAACAAATTGTGTACACAATTTAAAAAATACATAAATACTTTATGTAGGTAAATATAATTTATATAAGTTCTTTTGAAAAAATCCTTTATTTAAAGTATAGCAAAAAATATTTTTTTGAATACTAATAATATGCTTTTTTGAAGTTACAAGAGGATAAAGAAAAATATTTGCAGATTATTCTGTTGACTTGTGTTTTTGCAAATAAATCTTATATGATATTTTCCAAGTTTAGTTTAAACTAAAAATAACTTCAATGAAACTAAGAATAAAATTAAAAATAAAATGCAAGATTATACAAAAAATATTTATTCACTTTTTAATACAGAAAAAATTAAATAAAAATATGTATACAAAAATTCTTATGTTTATGATGTCAAATTAATATTGGAGCTTAATTTTTTGAATTGACAGTTTAATAACACAAAATAAGAATACTATTAAAATAAGAATAAAAATATGATTTTAATGCATATATTTTGCAAAATTTAGATCTTTATCGATTATAATAAGAATATATTAATTCAATTAAAGTCCCAATTGGATCATTTTTTAATTTATAAATACAGTAAGTTTATCATCGTACTTAACGTTAAACACATGATAACATTTATATAAAGTATTGAATGTTTTTTAATCTTGCATATTCGATTTCCATAAATTAGTATTCTTAGGTAAAAATATTTCATATTCAATTCTTGCTTTAGACCACAGCCAAACAAGTATAGTTGACTACTTTTGAGCGCTGTTCTTCTAAAGATCTCTTCACCTAATACGAAAAAAAGCATAATAACTAAAATTTCTATAGTGTTTGCAATCTCATTAATATCTATATAAACTTTAACACCGAAATTATATAAGAATAATACTTCAAAAAAACAAAGCTTTATTTTTCTGCAAGGAATCTGATATCTATGTAATTAATTATATTCTGTATTAAAACTATATTCAGCCTAAAAAATATACCATCCTCAATTCTTACATATTTATTCCACGTTATAGGGCAGGTTTTTGAACATATGATAATATTCTAGGAGCATAATATGCAGGACATTTACTAAGAAAACAGTCAGCTTCTGGATATTAAGTATCAAATTCCAAATCAGTCTGTAATAAAGAGAACAATTATTTATATTAAATTAACAGAACTTTCTATTGCAATTTAAAGCAAGAGTAATTTGCTGAAAGAATGATATTCTGATTAATTAATTAATTAAAACTTAGTAACTGAAGTTAGTAAATTAATGATTATCTAGCAGTTTTTGAAATTTTTTTATAAGACTGTGGCAAAAATGATAAATTATTGATATAGAATGAAACAAATACAAAATAATTTTGGATTTTTTCTTTGTTATGAAATAGATATAGCCCCTATCATAATTTACAAAATGGATTATTAAACATGAAATAAATATATATACATGCATACCTAAATTTATTTCTAAAGTTAAAGCAATTTTGAATCAATCAACTTTAATTGAAAAACAGATAATTCTTTTTAATAAATAAATATTTTTTTTTTACAAATTACAACAAAAAAATTTAAACTTTGATTTTGTATCACATACAATAATATTCAAATACATTACAAATAAAATGATTTTTTAAAATACAAGATTGAAAACTATAATATGATAAAAGACATAAGTAATACTGCATATTTTGTAAAATATAGATTTTAATAACTTTTTTTTTGATCATGCAATCATGAAACAAATATCAAAATAACAATGAGATCTTTCTTCCATTTTTATTTTAAAAAAACCCTTTCTCTATAAAATTTCAACTAAATTTTTTGGAATTAAAGTAATTTAAAACATATTATTCACATGCAATCAAAAAAATTGAAAATGCATGCACAGCATTTTTAACATTCTACTATTAAAAATCCAGATATACAAATTTATATAAGGAATTGTAAATTTTGGTGTGCTTAAGTCATTGTGGCATTTTTAGAAGAAAAAAAAATAATGTTGATAAAAAAAAAATTAGAACTTTCATGAATATTTTAAAATTGATCCTCAAATGTGCAAAAAATAGAGATTTTATAATACCAATGCTTCGTTGAAAGCAGCCAATTTTGGATACTTAGAGAAATAAACTCTGTAATAGAATAGAACAATAGATGGTCTATTTTTCCTCACAAAATGTTATCCATAAGTTCACAAATTTTTTCTCAATGAATTTCACTAGGCATTTCAAATTGTAATCATTTTATCTGAAAGGAAAAGTACATCCATATACACATATGTGTTTACTCAATAATATACATGTAAAAACTATTTATGGTCAAGTGAATTAATACTGGATATTTATTTTTTAAACTATTAAATTCAAATTAAAAATTTAGAAAATTTTAAATGAATTATAAATTTACAATAAAGTTAATAAGGATTTAGTTTTAGCAGTAATAAAAAATTTTTTACTTTAAAACTGATTCAAAAACATTATTAAAATTTTTAAAGTTATTACCAAATAATATTAATTTAATGTATAATTTAATGAATAATTACTTTTAATTACTTTAAAATCAATTTTAAAACCAAATAATTTTAATAAGAGATTTTAACTGAAAATACTGATTGGAATTTTCATGTCATTTACTCAATAACATCATACATGTAAAAACTATGGTCAAGTGAATTATAAATGCTGGATATTTATTTTTTAAACTATAAAATTCAAATTAAAAATTTAGAAAATTTTACTTGAAAATAGATTTAAAAACATTATTAAGTTACCGCGTTCTTACATAAACATAGAATATTACTTCAAATTTTTAAATTTTACAAGCACAATGAAATAAATAGTTTTAGTAATAACAATAGTTAACATTTTCTCAATCTTCATAAAACTTATTCTGATTACATATTATATAGAATATACCTGATCAGTCATTTCTTCCTTATATACACTTCATCACCTTCAAAATAACTCCATGTTTCAGATTTGCTTTTGCTAATTTTTTTTTCCTTCGATGATAACAATGACAACCATAAAATACGAATATAAATTATATTTCCATCGACAAAATGTTTAGCTGCAAATTCTAAAATATACAAATTAATAGATTTTGATACATACAATTTCTTTTCGTTTTATCTACGAATGCTTGTACTTAGTAACAATCAAATCAAAAATTGTCAGCGAAATTTTAATAAATAAAAGACATATTGTCAGTAAAATTTTAATAAATAAAATACATATTATCAGTAAAATTTTAATAAATAAAACATATTGTCAGTAAAATTTTAGTAAATAAAATACATACTGTCAAGTAATATTCTGCAGATTGATATTTGATTTATATTGTATTAGCATTTAAATTAAAAGGCTTCTAATTTTATTTAGGAAAATATTTATTCTTATTAATTGGTAAAATGTTGTATTTGATTTAAATCGCACTTTTAACTCAGTACAATAAACTTTATTAAATAAAAAATTTTATAATATACATTGGATACTTAAATCAACGAGAAAATTAATAGTCATATTCACGCTGTTTCGAAAATAAAAGAATTTAAAAGTGTATAATATTTTATTATTCATTTATAATGAATTAAATTTTGGCAAAAAATAATATTTTAAATAAAAAATAAAATTTCCAAACACATTGTTATATAATTATATATTATCAATTAATCATATATTTCAAATATTATAAATATTACATAAATATGAATTCAATAGAATTCATTCATTCACACTTTCGAATACCAAAGTCTATATAATGGTGAAAAATCACAAATAGGAAGATTTGATTTAGTCATTCAATTAATTATAAGAAATAAAGACTCTTACCTAAATGTTTCAGTACTCCTTTTTGTCCAATTATATATTTTAAATATTCTAATAGATCGCTTTTACAAAATGAAGTACTAAATTCCTCCATTTTTAGCGAAACTAAACCGAAAGCATAGAGCCACGTGATGATTTAAATCAATCAAAGCACATCATATTTACTTTGTACCATAAACAAGTAAAAAAAAAAAAATTGCTTTTAATCGGAGATGGAGAGTTTGAAAGAGCACTTCTCTACCCAATTAAGTGGAAAAGGATTCATTTTGTATCTTTATGGAGTACAAAATATCAATCGCTCATCGAGTGGTGAAAAACCACTCGATTTTTTTAAGAGTGTATATATATGTATATATATATATATATGTATATATATATATGTATATATATATATATGTATATATATATGTATATGTATATATATATATATGTATATATATATGTATATATATATATGTATATATATATATATATATATATATATATATATATATATATATATATATATATATATATACTTCCAAATAACTTGTTTCAATTACAAAATGTATTTTAGATTCTTTTAACTGCTAGGAATAATTTCTTTTCTTATATTCTTCAAAACTTTGGTTAGCACCACAATTTGTCTTTTCTTATTAAAAACTGAAATAAGAAGTAATTGCTTAGAAATTTTGAAAAACTGCTACCAATTTAAAAGCAATTGCTCCATTTTTTTAAAAAAATATGAAAGATTTCTGATTCTCTCGTTTTAACTACCAAGCTTCCCTCTATAAAATTTCAGGATTTACCTGTTTGGCGGGGGTGGATGAGAATTTATTAAATTATATTTATTTTGGGTGTCGTTAATAAACGACAACTGAAACTAATTAACACGTGATTGTTTTCTTTACTACCTTACCAGTAAACTAAAGGGCTTCTATAAATTTTTCTTTTCCTAAATATTAGTTTAAATTATAAAAAGTAATTATATTTCCTGAAATTGCAGTTTTTTTTCCATTTTAAAGTTATTAGTTTTTTAAAAGAAAATATTGACGTCATCTAGTGGAAAATGTTTAATGAAAAGTGAATGTTATTATGTAATTTTCTTAAATATGCATTATAATTTTCATCGTATCTTCGAAAGAAACACACAATGGTGATATTTTATTGCCTTTTAATCAAACAATTTTACTTGGACATATTTTAATTTATTTAAACAAGACATTTCTTTAGACTGTTGATTAAAATAATTTGAAAATATATATAATCTAATGTAAAATGTGTGAAGTGAATGGTTTTATCTTCAGTAAAATTTACAAAAGGACGGGGAAATTTTAGTCATATATATACCTTACGTAAGAATGAAAATGCAATAAAGTTAACGCACAATCAGAAAAATATGTAAGTTGGGGATTAATTTAGTGCACTGAATGTGAAGAGGATGGGAAGTGTGTTGTATTTTGGGGCAAATAAAATGAGATATAAGGCAAGGAATCTGCAAAGTCAACTCTGGTTGTGCACCGCAATACAACTCATCTTTCAAGTGTTTTTTTTTTTTTTTTTTTTACAAATCTAAGATCTTTATATACTAATAATCAGAATGTTAAAAATCCAGACACTTCAAGCAGACAGACAAGCTCACCAGGACATCGGATTGAAAATAACAAGATGGTTAGTGCGCCGAATCGCAGCTAAGAGGCTCTTATACTCATTCACGTATTTCCTTTTTTGTTTTGTTATAAGAGCTGGATGCACTTGATGTTTTCATATTGATCAGGGCCATTATTCATCAAAGACTTCTCTGTGTCTACATTTTTTTTGGCGTTCATTAAAAATTGCCATCGAGCCAAAAACAGAGACTCCACCAATGAACAATAGTGTCGAGATGAGCCATGTGGACTTCGATGTGGCATAATGTTAGGTTTTCCGATGAGTCACATTATTTTTTTTTAAACAACGATAATCACCGTGTGTAATATATAGCATTCTCTATATTCAGTAACACTATCCTTTCCTCAGAAAATGTCAAATGCACATTTATGAACAGGATAATTTAGATCGCACATTTTGAATACATTAAACATACGAATCAGCTAACATGCTCTGCAAGGTGTCTGAAATCTTTCGTGGCTACAGTATTTTCGGTTTCTCAACAATTGGAAATGTTCGGGACGTGATTGGACAGCATCCGTGTATGTTACCAATACTTTGTTCAGATGGTGAACTGTAACAAATTTTTGAGGTTTAATGAACAGCTTTACCTCAGGTGATAATTTTTAACCCTTTAAATCCGGATCTAGTAGTTGTTGCTGAAAGTATTGCAGTCAAGTGTAACCCAACAATTTTCTAAGAATGATTTATCCACACACACTAAGAATATATATAATACATTGTGATATTCATGTTGGAACTGTCATATTTCGAATATGTGTTTGTAAAACAGGTAAGAGAACAAAAAATCATATTCAGACATTATTACTACACTGTACTATCCATTTTTTGGATATATCTGTTGGTTATAATATATGTTGGTTAATTTAATAAAAATGTGTTGGTAAATAAAAATGTAAACAATGATATTAAGCATATGTATTACACAATAATTATTTATGTTTTTCACATATGTGTAAAGTAGATAAAAACGCAAATCACAGTAAGGGTTAAGTATTGCACAATAATATTTATATATATTTAACATGTGTGTGTTTGTGAAGAGATAAAAATGCTGATATATGAATACATTATTTTACAAATAATAATATATTATTTTACAATAATTGTTCAAGGGTGGTTAATTACCAGGTTCATACGAACATGTAATTACAACACTATTCTGTATGTATAATCATCCACAGAATTAATTAAGTTAATAATAAATAATGTGATGTGGGAAAAATATAGTAAATAATGTTGGATGTTTCACAGAGTTCTGGGCTAGAATCACATGAAAAATGCGATCACATGCTACAGACGCACAAGCATACATATAATATATTGTTGGTTGAGAGGCTGCGAACAACAAACTATTAAAAGCCTTAAGTTAGTATTAATAACGAATATAAACTTTTGCAAAACTTTTCAATTTTAATTTCTAATCATACAAACCATCACATTAAAAGAATTTTTTTTCTTATTTCATGACAATGATATAGCTGAAATAAAATTATTACATTCAGTATAGCCTATTGATTGGATAATTCTTTTTGGAATCAAAATTCCGGGGTTAATCCCAACCATTGTATAACATAAGGGTAGATAGGGTGTCATTTTTATTGGGTTGAATGCTTGTAAGTTTTCTCTTGCTTTTTGACTTTGGCATTTATAAAAGTATCATTTGTTAATTTCAAATTAAATATACTCGTGAAACTTATTACCAGCTAACAAAATTTCTAATGCCTCGTTTCTTCAGAAATGCAATGAAAAAAATGAATGAACTTTGGTTTTTGTTCAAATGTGCTTAAATTCATTATCATGTCCATAAATTTCAACTGTTTTTATTCGTTGAGATTACGCAATCACCATACAACAAAGCTAATGATTATCTTAATTTAAATTCAATTATGTGAGCCTTTATTTTTGACTATTGTCAATAATTTGTGCAGTTCAAAAATTCCAATGTATAAAAGCTTCAGAGAATTATTTATCTCAACTTTTTATTATTATATTACATTTTTTATATTTCATCCATTTCTTAATAGTGCTACTTTTTTTATTATATCCTTAACAGTCGTATCTAAAATATAATAATTTATCAGACTTAGAAACATTTTCACATGATGTTATATATAAAAATATGAATTATATTGTAAATTTTTGCTCAGCAGTGTATATTTTATGCTGCATGTGGTTAATTCTTTGACAAAAATTATGTGAACATTTTTCCTTCGGAAACATACTTGTAAAAGCAAAATTTTTCTTTCTCTTTTCATGTAATTCAAAGAACTATTCGTCGTTCTAATCTAAATAATTTTCATTTCTCGATAAAATTAATATATTAGAAGTTTAAAATAATTTTGAAAAATCTAACTTTAAATTTTAGTATGTATTTTCGTGCTCATGAAAATCACAATTTTCTTCAGCAGAAAGCACATCCATTCAATCAATAAGCAAACTTTAATAATTTGTTTAGCAACTAAAAAGTAGAAATTGAGTATCAAAAATTAAGGAAAAGTTAAGTCATTTTGATAATTTCTCAACTTTCATATTAAGAAGTTAAATTTACTTCATGGTAAAGGAAAGGAAATTGATTTGTAAGATTTGAAATAATAACTTGAATTCTTTGTAATAATATAAATACTTTGGAAATGATCTGAATTTTTGTGATATTTGAAGCCAATTTATAAATTCTAATTTAAAGATTGCTAGTTTATTAAAGCCAATGTTATGAAAATGTGAGTTCAAAAATGTTACGAGAAATATTAGCCTCAAAGAACTACTCTCCTAGAAAACATTAATAAAAAAAGGAAGCGTGAACAGTAAAAGTAATTTAGTTTCCAGTTTCCACTTGAAGGAAACAACCAAACGTATTGTACGCAATTTAATTTTCTGAATAATAATCAAAAATTTAGTTACTATTTGAATAACTATATAAAGTAATTCTTTTCCTCATATTTATTTCTAATATTGGCAAAGAATCTGACTTTTTAATAAATAAGATATTTTTAGAAAAGTTTTTATTTTATATTTTCCAAACTTATATAAAAACTAACTAAAATATAATTTTTGATGCTTCTATAATCATTTAAATGCAGAATATAATAAGTTAATTTATTAATAAAAATAAAACACCCACGCACCTTATAAAGCTTAACAATTTACATTGTTTCGACCACTATTGGGTATCTGATTATTTTGCTTAGTCAGAGCAATTTGTAAAAACGAATTGCTCTAGTATTTAACATCTGAAATATGTAAGGTATGTCATAGTCAAAAAATATTGGAAGGGTTTTTTTTTACATAAATTTTATGAATACATTATTTGAAACAAAGTAAAACTTAAAAAGTGGAATCTGCTCATAAAATATTTATGCAACTACGATTAATATATTTTTCTTCATTTGGAGATTTAAATAATCACATAATATATCAAGGTAGTGTTTTAGAATACATTTAAAGAACAATAATAATTCGTAAGTATTCTTTATAATAGCAGAAACCCTTTTTAACACAACCTTTTTAAATGCAATCTGAAAAGAAAGTTCTAGATTTGTGAAAACATACTTAGAACATTTATATACAAACTAACTTTTGTCATTCTCATCATTTTTTGCTCATAATGATTTGTAAATTTAAAAATTATTGATACAAATTTATTATTTACAAAACTATCATCTAGAATTATATATCATCGTTTTTAATGAAATAGAACAATCAAAGCTTATATTTGCACACTGCTAATCCATTTTTAAAATGTGGAAATTATCATTCAATTGTTAGCATTTTCAAATGTATAGTTATAGGAAATTTATTTCATTGTTTTATGAAAAAAAAATTGAGAAAAACTATACTGCAAATAAAACAAAACGATAGTAAAAAATACAACGAAAACGTACTGGAGAAGATGATTCGATGGTAAAGGTAATAGTTTTCGGTAAATTTTAACTATAATTTCTCAAAAATACAGATATTTTACTTGAATTGCTCTAGTAATTTCACTTTAAAATACATGCAATTTCACCTTTAAAAAAAGGAAGACTAATAAAAAAATAGATAATTTCAAAAAAGACACATGTTGATTCCCAATTATCATGGAAAAATATAACTATTCACGATTGTAAAAAAATAAGGAAACATCTGTAAAATAAAAATTTGTACGTACAACACCTATAAAATTACAGCTGTAATTTTTAGGGTTGGTAAGAACATGACGCCATTTTTATTTCAGCAATATAGTTAATGAATGAAATAAAGATGACGCCCGTCGCACCAGTAGCGATATATAAATTTTTTCTGCTTCATTGTGTTCGGGAACGTCAGCTGCTTTGTATGTTTTGCATTGGTGTCACGTACGGGAAGAGCGAGCTTACTGAAAAATCCACCAGGTGTTGCATAGAAAGAAAACAAACTTTTCCCCTGACTGCTTGCGGGATATTTGTTTTTAATCATACTAGTTTTATTCTCATTTTTACATTACGATTTTTTTTTCTTTCCTCTCACTTATCATCTACCGAACACAATTTGGAGTAAAAACTATAGCAAAGAAAATTTATATATTTTTTTATTTATATGTTATAATCTTATATATTTATATGTTTTTTTATTGAGTATTTTAAATATGTTTTGAATTGGGTCGAAATAGAGTTCCTTTATAATACAAAGGAATAAAATTGCTAAAGAATTTAAAATTCTAAGGTATTATGTAAAATATACTGCTTATTAAAAAGACTTTATAAACGGTATATTATATTGAGCAAATCACATATTCTAACAAGTATTTACTTTTGAGCGAAGACACATATCTTAATGCTTAATACAGCTTAAAGAAATAGATACCCATTTTATCTTATTCACTAATTCATTTTTAAGCGATACTAGATGTTTAAGTTTTGTAATGAAAATAGGAAAAAAAAAAGAATTATTAATTTAATTAAGAACATAATAGTAATATTAAAAACATTTGTATTTACCCCTTAGATTTCCTAATACTATGCAGTGATTTTTGCTCTACAACAGGGGTGATCAAACTGTTTGACAGTCCCAGGAATTTTTCAAAATTTGAAATTTTTCATGAACCGCAATTAATACGTATTTAAAAAGTATGCAAAAAAGGTATTAATTTTTTTTTTTTTTTTACCAAAATTATATTTATTGGAAACATAAATAAAAGTACAAAATATGTGTATTGAATTTATAAATACTAAAAACTAAACTCTTATTTTACTTCTCTAGATAATTCATTAAAATTTGGTGAATAAACGAATATAGCACTTCTAAGTAATTCTTTGAGATGTTCGTTAGTTAATACTAATCGGGGGGGGGGTTGGATTTCACGAATTTTAAAATGTAGTAAAATAATTCATAGAAATACGTTGTTATGAATATTAAAACAATTCGACAAATAACCTTTTTTAATTCAGTGCCATTCGATTCCGGTACAAATAATCAAAATTAAGTAATCGGTGTCGATTTATATTTTAATTGTAGAGCTTGATGTTCTTGCATATCTATTAATTCTAACTCTCCAGGTGCTTTTTTGGATCAAAATTATGTTGGAAATGGAAAATTCACCTTGAGTTATGTTACTTTCAAATGGATTCAGAAAAAAACTAAGAGACGATTTAAATTACTTCAAATCTTAAAATCTATTTTAGAATTCCGTCAATGTTCTTTCTAGCTTTTTGCGTACTCCTTGAGTTTTTCCTGTTTAATATTGAAACAAATTTTTTAAATTCGAGGAAAAGAGCAAAACATTTTATTTTTAATTTTTGAAAAAGTTGTAATTTAGTTTGAAAACTAAATATACACTGTGAGAGGTCAGATATTATTTCTTTTTACTCCTGCAATTATAAATTCAGTGTTTGAAAATGTTTCATGATATCAGTCAAAATCACATTATATCCTGTTACCACTCGTCATCATCTGATTTCGGAATAAGTTATTTCCTTTTCTTTTACAAATGCAGTTATCAGATCAGACAAATCTACAAATCATTTTAATACGTTGTAGCAAAAAATATTCCAGGTAATAACAAAACTGGCTTCAGCCACATTATTAGCTTAAGGTCATCAAAAGTGACTGTTGTTTTTATTTAAATTTGATTTTAAAGAAGCAAGTTTACCCAATCTGAATTTCGATGATACTGATTAGAAAACTGAGGATGATTGCTTTCATAATGTCGACGTAAATTGTAAGGTTTATGATTTTTTGATCGTGGAATCACAAATAACACACAATGCTTTTTGGTTATTGGGGAAAAAAATCATCCCCCTTATTCCCACTTATTACTAAAACTTTTTTTCCTTGCTCGTATTTTCCTTTATAATTTTAACTTACTGCTGTCATATTTTTGAAAGAACAGGAAATAAATTAATTTAGAAAATATAAGTTTTGTTTTATTAAAACAACAACAACACATTTTACATAATACAAAACAAATTATAGTTAACTTACCAAAAATTCCAAATTATTAATTATATCCGTAGCGAGAGTGATACAAATTACTTCCTTTAGAACATAATGTCAATTGTCCGTTGCAATGACAGTTTAAAAATTCAAAATTGGTTTGGCATTGGTCGATTACTGAACATTACGCCACTGTTTGTTTGTTAGCGCAGTTTTTGATAAGCCATATCATTCTTAGTTTTGACGGAAATGAAATTTGTTACAAAATTGCACTTAGTCTTTCATATTTGTTGTCAGTAGTTTAAAAGACATTTTGAAACACATATAGAACGATCATAGTTTTTTTAAAAATATAATAATACAAATATGAAAAGGGAATTCGGGTACATTTATCGAGACTTACAAATAATCCTTCAAGGAACCGCATATGGCTCGCGAGCCGCAGGTTGGCCACCCATGTTCTAGAAGATGAATAATTCGCCGCTCTCATTATTCATCAATCAGGTTTCCAATTTAACATTTCAGAGCTTTGATTCTCGCCTAGTAAACAGATGTATGTATTCATTAAAAATTCAGTTTTATTTTTAACACCTCAGTTAAAGTAGTTCTCGTGTAACTGAAGTAGCTGCACAATGATCACATAAAAATGCTATTTCAATAAATATAATGTAATACCAAGACTAATTGGTAATAAAATCATCATAAGCGCACAATAGGTAACATTTCCTCAAGAAACATGATTGAAAAATGGCCCATTTTTTCGACATTCTCCGAACGGAACTCAAATATTCGAATGCATGTCACCTTGCCATGCGATCACAGCATCAGACTGAATTCCTTAAACCTGAAATAAAATGCAATATAAAATTCTAATATCATAAAATATATACATACAAAAATGTCAAGTCAAATAAACAAAACTTCGTATATTAACGAAATTTGTTTTCAATTATAATTGATTCTTATATGTATAATTTCTAATAAATTTGATTTTTGTGCCCATTTACTTTCTAATGATGCATTTTCCATAGCCTGAAGAGTTTAATGCTGGATTGAGGATTTATAAAAAGCAGAGTCAGACTAAGGTAAGGATGTATGGGACAGTTGCTCCCTCCTCCCCCCATCCAAAGGGCCCCCAAATAAAATAGAAAGTGTATTTTACGTTGTCAATCGAATTGAAAGTTTATTGTTGTGAAACAAAAGGAGCCCCCAAAGAAGTTCTTGCCTTGGATCTCAATTAGTCTAAGTCAGGCCCTCATAAAAAAACACCTTCACTCTTTTTTTTAAAAGCTAATTTTTAAAAAAATATTTTGAAAATGTATAACCAATAGTTCGAAGATTAGTTTGAATAAATGTGAAGTGGAGAGTTATAATCTTTTTATACTTTTAGAAATTCAAATAACATTTTTCCAATAATAAAGGTGGAATTATTAAGAAATGTTTATAAATTTATTTTGTTTTTTCGTTAAAAATATTATTTTCCCAAAAAAGCATTTGTGTCGAAGATTATAACTTATCATTAACTTAAAAATAATTTCTCATCTAATTATAACTGAATATTTAAAAACATTAGTAATAAATTTTTAACAAATTAATTTTCCATCAATTTAAATAACAGTCTTTTGGATTTGATTATGTACTTTGAAAGTATGTAAATATACGACTTAAAACAATCCTTCGAACAAAGAAATATAATGACATTTAAACTGTTAAAAATATAAATATTTGCAATTGTTAATTAAAATGTATTTATGTTCACCACAGATATTATAAATAAAAACCCCCACTATTATTAACTATAAAGTAGTTGTTCCTTTTCGCTACAGTTGAGATCTTGAGAACGCCTCTTTATCACGATTCTCATTGGCTTAAAAAATATCCATGACGTCAGATAATGTTTCGTCTACGTCTCATTATAATGCCACGGCGTTGTAACTCCCATTCGTCGACTAATTTGCTAATTGTCTTCAATTCACATTCTCCGAGCGGCAGCAAACAAGGTGAAAATCACCACTGAATGTCTGAGATAAGTATTGAAGTTCATTTTGTTAATAAGATAATTTCTTATATTAGGAGCGAAACATCGGTTTGCGAAGTCGTTTTCCACTGATTCAAGCCATTAACACATGGATAATAGAACAGCAGAAAAAGCACAATGAAAAGACATGACAAAACATCCTTTTGATGATTAGTTTAAATCGACAAGGACGATTTAAATTCTTAAAAATTTCGGACCAATTTTACTGTACGGTCACCCTTGGCACGTTTTTTGGTGCCAAATTTGGCGAACACTTTTACTGGAAACCCGGCAAAGTAGTATTTTGGCAACCCTGTTTATTATTAATTTTTCATCAATATTTACCGATTTAAATTCATCAATATAAAATTTAATCAAAAAAAATTTTTATGAATAATTTAACATATCAACTTTATTATTTTACCATTGATATTTGAAATCCATAAATCTGAATTTTTTGTTAAGTTTGTACAATTTGTTGAGGATATTGTTAGATACCAACAATGCATGAAATATTTGTCATTATTTCAGCCATTATCCTCCCGCCGTTTTCCTCATCGGAAATTCGTCGTACGGTCACCCTTGGCGACTTTTTGAAAATTTCGCCTAGGGTGACCGTACGGTTAGTTTTTACAAAAATTTCATTAATTATTAGAATTCTAAATTAATAATTTTAATATTTGTAAACAGAAAAGAAAAATTTTTGATGGTATTGCTTTAAATTAATTTTTCTTTTCGAAATAAGATTACTTTTTGACATAATGCTCATGATAAATGACATATATTAAATATAACGCCTAATAAATCTACTTTCTGCCCTGTTAATCAATGTGTCCCAAAAGAAGGAAATTTTATCAAACTTAGAAATTATATATGATTCAACACTCATGACATAAAGCAAAAATTGTTTTTTTTTTCTTTTTAAGAAAAGTACATTATTTAACTCACTCACACACATATTTTCGATCTTCTTGATATCAAAGAAAAATAATAGTAACAAAAAGATCACCTTCAAATCTTGATATAACTGTAACTTTTAGGCGGTAATAAATCCTTGATGTATAAGGTAAAAAATATTTAACTTTTTCATATACACACACTGAAGACAATTCTTTTGAGTCATTTAATTTTTTTAATCTACAAATCATGCTATTAGAAACTTGATTCGTTTATCCTTAAAAAAATTTAAGAGAATATCTTTAAAAAATTTTTTAACCTCAAACCTTACGTCATTGTCATCTTATTCACTTTTCTAGAAATTTCGATTTAATTAAAAATTTTTTTTAAGTTAATTTAATCAGGGTTAAACGGCATATGTAATACTATTCATGTTAAACCTTTTTTTTTCGAAACTTAATTTTGATAAGTAGAAAATAAAATAAATTTTCTTTGAAATAAAGTGTTAACACATAATTACTTAATTTAACTATAATTTAAATCTGATAAGTAAAATGATGTATTTAAAAAGCAATAAAATAAAAATTGATATTTTCAAGCATAAATACCTTTTTTCTAAAACAAATTTCAATGAAAGTTTTTCGGTGAAACATGTTTGTATCTGAAGTTTTTTTTTTCCTAAGAGGGAATATTTTTAAAAATATTTGAATAAATTTAGGTAGTATGAGAAAAATAAATTGAGGGAAATACAGAAAAATTAAGGGACCAGTTTTTCTAGATTTTTCCATTCATTTATAAAAAGAATCCACCTTTTCCATATATTTAAGAAAAAAATTTCAGAAAGATTAAAACTTCAATATCATTGGAACAAAGCTTCCCGCTTATTTTTTTTGAGAGGGGACTATCACCTGTGTATTAAAGTGCGTTGAACTTCCCTCCCAGGTCCCTCGAGTGCCTCATGACGGTTGTTTTTTGGAATTTTTGTAAAAAATGGTTCTCAAAATGATAAGTTTTTAAATTATTTTATTCGAAGATAGGTAACTCAGAAAATACTTGTTACAATCACAGATGAGCCATTTATGTTTCTTTGAAAGTAACTTATTATCTTATGTTTTAATGCAATGAGAGAGAGTCTGAACTGCGTTGATTTACTTCTGGTTTTCTGCAGTGAAACCTCCACATTTTTATTTATTTTTTTTTCTTTAGTACTTTGAAAAAGAAAAATATAACAGCATTCAGCTTTTCAATAGCGGCAAGCAAATTCAAAAAAACGTATATAAACTATTTCACTGTATAATTCTCAGTTATCTTATTTTTAATAGCATTTTTTGAAGGATATTTATGTTCATCAATAAAAAACAACTCTTGCACAGAAAACATGCTTAAAAAATATGTCTAATTTGGTTAACTGTTTTTTCTAGAAATGAGAGCCATTTTTTTGCTGTCAGCTTCCCAACAAGAAACGTAAAGCATTTCAAATTCTACAAATCTCGAAGTTTTTTAATTTTTTGTTAAGAATATTCGAACAACAAGAAAATAAACGATAAAAACTTAATAGTTAAAATACCTACCTGAAGAAGAGAATTTGAAAAACCATGCCAAACAAACCTATATTAAAGCTGTTTAAAAAATTTCTATATATTTAGTATAGAAATTTTTTGTGGACAAGTTTTAGTTATATTCAAATATAAATAAAACTGCAAGTTATATATTTTACAGTTAAAATTTTAAATTTTTAATAATTAAATGGATAAATCACTTTTATTTATTATACCAAACACATTTTCAAAAGTACATTAATTTAAAAGTAAGATTTAATAGGCGCATCTAGACATAGGTTAGGATATAATTTTGTAAAAAAAAATGGAGTATTTCATTCATGCATTAGAGGAACGATATATATATATATATATATATATATATATATATATATATATATATATATATATATATATATATATATATATATATATATTAAGTAAAAGGCATTAAAACTAAAATTTTTGAATCTTGTACAGGATTTGTGAGATAAAAAGAATTGTCAATTTGAGGAATACCTTATTTCACTGAAGCAAAACCAGATATTTTGATTCATTGAAAGAAGTAAAATTTAAAGGAAAATATATACTTGATAGAATTATGTAAATTATATATATAAATTTCAAATAATAATAATAATAATAATGTAAATAAACTATTTATTATAAATTATATAAATTATGAAATTATATATAGATTATAATTTTTTATTAGAATTTCTTGTGTGTTTTTGAGAGAGTTTAAAAACTATACGAATTAAACGTTGTTTCTTTTTATAACTTATCTCCACTTATGTCTCAAAACAAGAACATGTGAATGAAACAAGAACAATAATGAATTACTAATTCCTATTTTATAATCGTAAAAATCTCAATTTCATCAACACTGGGTATCTTATTTTTGTTGTTTGAAAATTACCGAAGTCTCTTATAAAAAGGTAAATTTTTCGTAAATGTGGCACTAATTTCTGTGTGTGTGTGTGTGTATAATACTGAAATACCTAAAGATATGTTTGCCATAGATTACATTTTTTCTGTAATGTTAGGACATGCATCATGTATTAAAAGGAAGGGAATTATGTCATTTTATTCAATGTAATCCAAGTCTTTTAAATACACATTATTAAGAGCTAGGCACAGGTCTTTTTCCTGAAATAAAAGGAATAATCAGTAAATGAAATTTTGTTTTGAATTCATGTTACGCAATCTGCGTTTAAGAAACAATGAAATTGATTACGCGTGGAGAGAAACTGCGTGCAGAAACTGAAATTGTATCAATAGACGAGACACTTATTCTACATCTTAGGTATCTACCTATTGCTGCAACCAGTTCTATATCCATCTGCTTTCAACTCTAATAGACATCTTAAATGTCTGTCAGAAACCACAATGAAAAATTTAGTGACTTAAGAAAGGATTCGTAAATCTGCTGCAATCAGTAGCAAAATATTTTGAAAATGATTGTTTGAATGTTGTTTTAAAAAACAATTTTCAGTAAAAATTACTCTTTTAAGAAGTATGTGTTCTATAAAAATAAAAAATAAATAAAAATCAGGTGCAATTTCATCTTGATTAAACTGTAAGCAATATTAAATCAATTCTTTATTTTAGAAATATTAAGCTTCAGATAGTGATAAAGGATTAAAATAAAGAGAAATTTAAAAAATATATTGCTTTAAAACGCTATTAAGGTTTAAATTTCTCAGATAATTTGAAAGATTTTCCTGCTAAGAAGCTTGTTAGAGGTTGCTCTGTCTGATAAGGATTTTTTTATGAAGCATATTAATTTCAAGCATATGCAAGTAAAAACAAGCATATCTATATTCACTTGCTCACAAAAGTAAGTACGCAACACATAGCTTGAGTGAAAAAGATCAAGTTCTCAAATAAATATAAGAAAAATATCATTTTGGAGAGTGTTGCTTATAGCTTCTGATTCAAGTCATAAAGTAATGAAAAGTAAACCAAATCATTATATTTTAAAAAAATTTTAAGAGTAATTTGTTAACAACCAGTAGAAATTTAAATTACAAAAGTATGTATGCATGCACTCTGAATTTCCTTACTGTTAAATAGGTTGAATGAAACTTTTTCAGGGTTTTTCCGTATTTCAGTGATAAGTTTACAAGTTCTGCTACACAGCTTGTAAGTTTGTGCTTTAAGTATATCAATAATTCATCAATGCCTCCGCGTGGCAAAGAATTATCAAAAGATCTAAAGAATGCAATAATAAAGCTTTATAAGGAAAGCAAATCCCAAAGACAAATAGGTAAAATCATATGCAAAAGTCTTGCAACAGTGCAAAAAATCATTGGAAAGCTCCAGGCTGAGGGAAATATTCTAAACAAGCCAAGAACAAGACGACCGCCCATTTTCATGGAACAAGAAAGGTAAATTGTAGGAATTATGGAAAAAAAAAAAAAAAATTCGGAAATTAGCGCACTAAAATTGACAACTGATGTGAAAAACACAATTTTGCGAATTCATGGAATCCTGAAACAATTCGCCGTGCGTTATGGAAGGCAGGATACCATGGTCAAAATTATGCGAAGAAAACCGTTTGTCAGCAAAGTGAATCGCAAAAAGAATAGATTTTGCATAAGAAAATGTAAAGCAGGATAGAAATTTTTGGAATTCCGTGATTTTTCGGATGGAAATAAATTTAACATCCATGGGTCAGATGGACACCAAATGGCTTGGAGGAAAGCAAATCAACTCTAGAACCAAAGAACATGAGAGGAACTGTAAAACACGGTGGTGGTTCGATTATGGTTTGGGGTTGCATGGCAGCAACTGGAGTAAGAAATTTAATTATAATAGACGTAATAATGAATCACACAATACAGCTATTTGAATGTTTTAAAGAATAATCTAAGCCAAAGTGCCACTAAATTGGGAATCGATTGATCCTTCACTTTCCAACAAGATAATAACCCCAAACATTGTGCTTATGATCGTTCGGGAATGGAATCTATATAACGTGCGAAAACAACTAAAAACCCCACCGCAGTCATCTGATCTTAATCCCATTGAACACTTGTGGGATTATCTCGATCACCAAATTAGAAAGCAAGAGATCAAAACTAAGAATGATCTAAAAAAGGTTCATTTGGAGGAGTGGCGGAAAATACCATCTTCTGTCACTCAAAATTTATTAAGACCAGTGCCATATAGGACGAGAGCTGTTATATAAATCAAAGGCTATCCAAAAAATTACAAATTTTTTTTTCAAATATTGTAAAATTTGCAATATTGATGCATTTGTTTCTGTTTTCATACTTATCCTTATGATGTAAATTACATCCTATTTTAATTTAAATTCATTTTTCTAATTAAATATTTGTATTTTTTTAAATATTTTTTCTTTTGTAATTAAGTTTCATTTTGCTGTAATCGAAATAAATTGTTAATTTGAAAACTCTAATATTATTGGTCTGTTTTTTTCATAGAACATCATCACATACTCTCTGCATACTTACTTTTGTGACTCAGTGTATCTATAAATCTTATACCTATGACTATAGAACTATCTATCTATATGTGTGTACGCATGTTTCTGTGTGTGATACTATAAAAGCCCAAAGTCTGTAAATCCAAGATTTTACTGGTAAAAATTTAGCTTTTAGTGAAGTTGCTTGTTATAAAAATCGCAAATATACTTTAATATAATTCCATTTCGATCTTTTACTAACTTTTATGATAATGATGATATGATAACTAACAATAATGATAAAAGTAAATTATAATAATAGTAATTTTTATGAAAGTAACATATAAGAACTAAGAAAAATACCAAACTTTTCCAGTAATAGTTCGAAATGAGCGATTACATGTAGGACTTTCATTTCGCTGATACAGATGTTTCACAAAAGTGATGGACACTTGTGCTTTACAAATGGAAACTGTAATAAAATTAATTAAAAATA
The DNA here is from genome assembly GCA_030067965.1 of Latrodectus elegans. NCBI lineage: Eukaryota > Metazoa > Arthropoda > Arachnida > Araneae > Theridiidae > Latrodectus > Latrodectus elegans. Next base: position 52,427,065 of record CM057819.1, read on the forward strand.
CAAGGACAAATTTTTTGTGGGTGTGTTTCATACTTAAATTTAGTAACAATTATTACATAACATACATTTTTTCAAAATACCAAAATATTAATTTAATAAAAATATAATTGCTTAGAACGGAGCAAAAAATAATTCACTTAAATGATGGGTCAGCTTTACAAAAAAATCGTCTGAGATAAACAATAAAAATATTTTTGGGTATTTTATTATTACTCAAAAGTAATTGGCAGTAATTTATAAAATTGTCTGCAGTATTTCTCTCCAGTTTGTTTTGGAATTTTTTTGTTTTTAGCTGTGAGCAGCCATGAATGCTAAGAGAAAAGAAACTTCACCTAAAATTCGAAAATTAGTTATTAATTTGCATATTGAAAGTAAAAAATCTATTAGAGAAATTGCTGAAACAGTTAACTTGAGTCATTCAATAGTTTTCAATATTATTAAACAATATAAAAAAGTTATATGATTTAGAATAAAAGAAAACATGGCCGACCATCAAAGCATCCAATGGAATAAAGAGAATTGTCGTTCGAATTATTAAAAAAATCCCAAGAATGAGTGCTCCTAAAGTTACTGCTGATTTACAAGCATTATATGGAGTAATTGTTAATCCTGAGACTATTAGAAGAGTTATTCGATTTGCTGGATATCACGATAGAGTAGCCAGGAAAAAATTCTTAAGTGAAAAGAATGGAAAAGTCAGATTGGCTTTCGCAAAATACAACATAAATAAAAATTCTGATTTCTGGAATAAAGTTACATTTACTGATGAGAGTAAATTTAATATATTTGGTTCTGACGGTAGAATCTTGCTGTGGAGAAAACCAAGGGAAGAATTTCGTAAACAGAACTTGGTGCATGTAAAACATGGTGGAGGAATTATGGTATGGGGGTGTAGATCGCTCACTGGAGTAGGTAATATTATTTTTATTGACACTAAAATGGATCAGTACAAGTATATTTCTAAAGTAAAATTTGAAATCTTCAGCACAAAAATTAAACCTTCATAACAATTTTAAACGCTACCAGGACAATGACCCCAAGCACACTGCTTTGAACGTTAGACTCTAGCTGTTGTATAACTGTCTTGAAATAATAAAAACACCACCTCAATCTCCAGACTTAAATCTCATAGAGAATATTTGGCAAGAATTGGAATCAAAGTTCTCAAACACGCCATTTCTTCAAACCAACAATTAAAATCGATGCTTCAAGAAGAATATGGTAAAATCACTCCAGTAATCACAAAAAAGTTAATCAAATCCATCCTAAGAAGATTAAATCATGTTTTAAAAGTAAAAGAAAATCCAACAAAATATTAAAACCACTTAAAAATTAAAATTTTATAATAATATATATTTTATGGAAAAGTAAAAAATAAGTGCTCCATCACTTAGGTGAGTTTTTTGTTCTGTTCTAAACAATTATATTTATTTTTATTCAATTAATAATTTGACAAAATTATGTTATAAAACAATTGTTACTATTTTTAAATATAAAACACGCCCACAAAAAATTTGTCTATGTTTTTTTTAATTTATTTTATTACAATTTCCTTTTGTAAAGCACAAGTGACCCATCACTTTTGTGAGACACTGTATATAGCATAAAAAGTGACCCAAAAAGTTTGAAACATATTCTAATTTTTTAGTTCACAATATAAATTATAAAAGTAATCAACATCTAAGATATGATTTAAGATTATCGAGGGAACGATTTTTTATAATCATTTTTCAAAACATACTTAATAATAATAAAGTATAACATTCATAGTCATTTCACAAATAAAATCCAATGTGAAATAGCTGAGATAATGCATAGTTCTGTTTATGACTATTCTAATAATACTCAGAAAAAATCTGAAGTTTTTAAAAATAAAAAAAAAAAATAGTTATGTTTTACTTTGATATTATTATTTTAATAGGTTTTTCTACTTGTTACATAAGGTTACCTTTTATGGCATTTTGAATATCAACGCCATAGATCAGTTGATTTACACAAAAACATGTTTATAATACACTTCATTGAACAGCTGCATTTTCCGAGTCCTTGCCTCCCAAATAAGGTTTTTCTTTTTGCCCTACATTTTTTTTTTTTTTTTATTTCTTCTTATCAACTTCTTCAACGTTTTAAAAAGCTCTTTGCGAAAGATAAATAGTTAAATTAAGAAAAAATTATATTTCTCTTCTTAAGGTAAAAAATTACGATTTATGAATATTTCAAGAAATTGATACAATTTAATTTCCTTTTAAGTAAATTGTATTGAAATCTTAATGTTTTAAGAATTATGTATATAACATAATCCTAAAAACATTATAGAATTATGTTATATACATAATTATCTTTACAAAATTATATACAAAACTATTTTTTCCATACCTCTAATGTTTTCTTTAAGAATTTGAGATTATAACTTTTACATATAGTCTAAATGAAAACTCATAATTGCATTAAACATTTTTTAAACATTATTTTTTAAGGAATGCAAGAAAAAATTATCAGTTCAATGTGAATAAATTAGTTTTGTAATTTTGAATGGTTATATGACTCATTTAGACATACAGACTTTATTAAAACCATTGGTAAAAAAAAAAGCCGAGACCATTTACCTATTGATTCGATTGAAGTTGAGTTTACAAAGCTTACCTTTGAACTTTGACAAGGAAATTTTCTTATACCCGCCACTCCATTTCTGAGTTTTCTGAAAGTGGATTCAAATGTCTTCGGAACTACTATTTTAGGAACTTTCGATTTTACTAGTCCCTACGAGTTCCTAAAAACGAGTGTCGATTGTACTTTGAAGAAATAATGTTAGGCTTTTAGCAAGAGAATTCGCTTTCAGGTAATATCAAAATAAGGTTTTTCTGTTGTTGACTTTCATGTGTTCTCGTCAACTGTATCACAAGAAAGACCCATAATCCACAGCTGCTACGATTACATTTAATTTAATCATTCTCGCTTAGTAAAGTTTTCCAACTCTTAGAAATATACGCATCCTTAAAAATATATGAAATTAATTAGAATCAGACTTTAAAATCCTAGATCAACTAATAACTCATTCTAAATACATAGCCACAAAATATGAAACAAACAATACCAATATTGTTCTGATGAATTAAAATTTTAAAAAATGCAATTATTCTTGAAACCTTGAATTACCCTAAGAAACTATTTTCAAGAAATTTTATCTGTGAAACAATTATCGTTATCCGTTAGTTTGTAAATTAATTAAATCGTTTATCAAGAAATGTGTGATAAAATTTTATCACTAAATATGTGTATTTTAGTTCTTTTTACGCGTTATAATTTAATCTATTTCTAAAAAAAAAAAAAAAAATCAGTATTAGAGTAGAAAGCATTCTTTTCAACAACCACATTTTAAGGTATTGGACGATGGTCATTCGTAATGTTTTATTGTGTATTCTTTTTATTAAATTAATTAATCATTTCTCTTGAACAAAGTTAATCGAATTTCTTTCTCCTTTTTATAATTATTTGCAAAACAATAGAGTGCACATTTTTACCGTTCTGCTGTTTGTTTTAGATACAAGTTCGTGTAAAATAGGTTAAATGTTAAATCCTAACTATTGTCTATTTTACAATTCCTAATTATTTCATTACACCTTGCGTTCCATCCATAGGCGGGAGATGTACGCCTAACATTGCATGAGCCAAATCCATTAATGCTTTCTACTACGAAAGACAATGAAAGTTTACTTGCAAGTATTTATTAAGGAATTAAGGGCGAAAACTAAACGCATGTAGCTTAATATCAAACTTTCGAAAGTCAGATATATTTTTTCGATTCCAGTTGTCGTGATTTGAAGTAATTAGACTTGATGGTCTTCTGCGCAGAGTATGAAGTGGGTATACATTACGACAAAATGTCATATTTTCCTCGGCGGAGCTATTGTAAAAACTGTTATAAACACGATTTACCTGTATTTCCTGTCACGATCTCGTGGAAAAAATATTTTATTTCCTATTGTTCTAAATATATCCTTTTTTTATTAATAAAGGCGCACGTGGATTGAATTTCTTGCCGAAAATAAGCAGCAATCAGTGGTTAGAAGTTTTCAATTGACATGGAAACTAACACTATTACCAAGATGTGTTTGTGAAATGATGAGAATAATTTTTTGGTAATTCTACTCTAATTTGGGAAGGGGTGTAAAGATTAAGTAAATGTAAAAAATGTAATTTCTTATTTTTACTTATAACGCGCGTACCTTTTTATAGATACATTAAAATCACTAGTAGAATGAGATGCTAATAGTAAAAAAAACTTTGTCACAGACAGACAGAAATAGCTCAACCTTCAAACTATCTTCTAAATATATTTATTTATTTCAAACTGCAGTGACTAAATATTCTGTAACGAAATAAATATTTATAATCTTATTAATAAATGTACTGTATAATCTTACACATATCTTTGTAAAGACACTGTTTTACAATACAAAATAGATATTTATTTTACAATGTATACTCTTTTTATAAAGCCTATGTAAAATTTTAGACTGTAACTAAATATTATAATGCAAGATCTTACAATGCATCTATACCGGAAAGTTTTTGCACAAAAAAGCTATTAATATATTTAATTCTCATGATATTAAGCATACATTTAATTTTTAACAACACAGTTTAAAATGTACAAAATTATTAAATATGCAAAAATGCTACTAGATATATCTTCGAAAACTACTCATTCAATCACCATGCATTGGTGGTAAAGGATAACGACCTGAATTTAGTTGAATTTTTTTTTTTTTGCAAATGCTGAATTTAGTTTTAATTCATTCTCACACATAAAATCTTGCTATATTTCATTCAAAACTGAACTTCTAAATATTTTCGCCATTTTTTTTCCAGAAAAAAAGCCGTCACTTTTTAATTCACGTTTACTTGAGTATGAAGTCATCAGTTCCATATAAGATATAAAATTCACATTTCTACGCATTTTAATGGGTTTCAATTAAATGACAAGTAATATAAAGATTAAATATTATACAAGTAAAGATTATCAATAATTATTCATTTTCAGAAATTAACAAGTAAAAATAAAAAAGATTGTTATTTTGGTCAAACAAAAAGTAAAGCAAATTAACTCGAGGATCCTCAAATTTCATTAAAAACAATTGAATTTTGCATTATGAAATATCATTAATAAATTTGTGTGATTTCCTATTATTTCAATAAAAGTAGTAATAAGGACTAGACATCTGATATTCATTGCATAATTAAAGCCATTTAAAAAAATTATTTCTGAAATTATTAATAAAAATAATGCGTTTTCTATATTTATGTTAAATTGGATTTTAAATAATCATACAAGTAAAAGTAACAATTGAAGATGAAATACACCAGATATACGAGATATACGAGACAGCACCACAAAATACACTAGATACACGAGACAAAACTAAGAATTTTTGTCATTTTGAAACATATTTGTTACAATAGAAAAGGATGTTTAAGTACTTTTCTTTTTTATGAATTATAAATGAAGGATGATTTAAAGATTCTACTTGTAAAGTTGATAGTAAAAAATGCAATAAAAAGTAAAATTCCCGATTAAAATTCAATTAAAATCAATTCCCGATTCCTTCCCGATTTAAACTAACCAAAAAGTAGATGTTTGGTCTTGTCCTTTTCATTTTGCTTTTTCTTCTGCACTGTTTTCAACGTGTTCAGTTATAAAAGCGACTATTTAAATCAACGTTAGTAATTATTATGAAGTTAATTATTTAGGACAGGCAATTTTGATAATTTTGATAATAAATAAAAATTTTTTACAAACTGAGAAAATTATAATTAAAAAGACACTCAGATATTCTATAGTGAGCTTCCCCTTTCATGCTGCTGCTCGAAGTATGTGCTTTGAAGACAAGTTGCAAATTTGTCAACAAGCTTCTCATCGTCGACGACACTCTAATATTCGATGGTGACTAGCTTGCTTCTGCTCGAAGAATTCGATTTGAAGGCAACAAATACGACGATATTCTTAGTTTTAATTGAAGACGCCGTCTCAATACAATGTGACGTAGCTGAAACGTTATCTGACATCATGATATTTCAAACCAATGACAATTGTAATGAAGTGGAGTAATCATGATCTCAGTTAGAACGAAAGAAACAACTACTTTATGATTGAAAAGAATCTGCCATTATAAGAAACAACTAACACCAACTAAAAGAAATAGCTTAAAAGTGTAAACTTTTACCATTATTTAAGCTAAATAATAAATGTCTAATGAGTTAATGAGAATTTTCTATAAGAAGTAAGACAAAATACTGTATAATAATAAAATAAAAGACAAAGGGTTCCTTAAAAATGCGTATACATTTATTAGACTCACCCAGAAAATAAAAACCATTTAGATATAAGAATTACGTCTTTTTTGAGGGAAAATATAATTCTGTTGCATATTTATTTGAGGCTACCATCACTTCTCTGTATAACCACTTCATAAATTTAAGCATTTGTTTTTTTTGTAAAGTCAAAACTATCAAATTTTTCTCATTTGTTACCAGTTCGTTAAGCCGAGTTATCACTAGAATTCGTGTGAAAAGGCATAATCTTATGTACATCAAATCTTGCGATTATGAGAAAGTATTAAAGGAAACTAGACAAAACAAGGAGGCTAAGTGCATGTTTTCTGGTAGAACTTAGCTTCTTAATAATTTCTACAGACCTGCACATTTCTGGATAAATCGCAAGGGAAGTTTTAGATAGTTCGGACCTTGTTTCAATAATTTTGCTTTTTTTTTTTACATTAATGAAAAATTTTCTAACTGATAACCCCTTTAGAAATGATCAAGACTTGAAGAACATAGTACGACTTAACTTCATGAAGTGGTGCCGAAAAAAAACAATATGAGAATTTTGAAACTCTTAATTAGGTGCGTTAAAGTTTAAATATAAAAAAAGTGATTATGTAGAGATGTAAAAGAAAATTTAAAACAATAATACGTAATAGGATTGTTTCTTTCTCAATAAATATTGGGCCTTTCATTTTTTTTTTCAAATTTTTATTACCTAGATAATTTTTAAAAGGGAAAAAACAAAAAGAAAAAAAATTCGTATTTACAGATTAAGAAATCCTAAAGACTGCTGAAGCTAATTAAATCAAGTAAATTTCAATTGAAAAAAATCTGAAATCATCAAAATTGAAAATCATCGTCTGAAAAAAATTTAATTGAAAAACATGTACAGGAAATAATTAAAGCTCAGCGGTTCATTTATTCCTCTGCATCAGTGATTCTCAATCTATTTTTGCTGTGGAACATCTTTAACGATTTCAAAATTTGGCGGCACACAAGAAATTTTTTTAAAAAAGTTATTTACAAAACATTTGTAAAATAGTTTGTAATAATATTTTTGAATGCAAAGTAAAATAATATAATATGCACTACAAAAACAGCAGTATGTTTATTAATTTACTCGTAATAAAAAATATTATAATTTTCACGAAATTCATTTCTAAAATTTAAAGGCGCACTTTACGAATTTGGCGGCACAATGGTTGAGAATCATTGCTCTACATAATGTTTTTTTTTTTTTTTTTTTTTTTTTTTTTAAATTTTGCTACATAGCAAAGAAGAAATATAGCTCTACAGCAATGTTTCTTCTAATGGTATCTAGAAGTTGCTTCTAAATAGTTTCCTTGGACTGCATAGTTTTTAAGACTATCGCTAATAGGATATCTCTGATATAGGATTCATTTACAAATAGTATTTCAGTTGATTTATTCTAGAAATTTCTGCAAAAATACCCCCCCACACACACACACTGTTCCTGTATTATTCAAGATATTGATTAAAATGATTATCACATCGTAATTATATTTGTTAATGCTTGCATGCATCACGTTTGCTTTAAGTACACAAATCTAAATTCAGAACTCTTTGCATTGCTGTATTCTCATCTGACCTTGGTACACTAAGCCATTGTTTACTTTTCACAAATCTCGAGAACATGCGATCACAAGTACATAAAGCTGTTAACTGAAATGAGATTGCTATGGCTAAAGCAGTAAGACCTCTTACTTCATTGGCTAAATTTTGTTAAAAACTTGTCGTTGTTACTTTTCTTAGGTTGTCTAACTAGGCTAGACAACCACCATTAAACCAAAAATGTCTAAAAAATGTGGTGGGTCCCAAAGGACATCGTCTTTTTTTAAAATTTAGGCAGGTTAAGATATGTCCAGGGGAGGCCATATTGACAGAATACCAAGGATAGTCTGGAAATGTCCTTTGCCCCTTCTGAAAGGCGATTCCTCTCGTGTGCCCATTCAGATAGCAGGAAAAGGCAGTTTGATAAGATCTTGGTCTAAGATTGAAGGTCTCACCCGGTCTTTTGGTGAAGTACCATGGATGGTTGGGAGGAATTTTCATAAGCTTACTGAATTCAGCTTTTGCCAGGGAAGAAATCTCACTTGATGCGAGCTTTCCCTCCTCTGACGTCGATCTGGCCAAGAAATCCTCTCTTTCATTTCCCTCTACTACCACGTGTGAATGGATCCAATGGAAATGCTCGGGAGACAGTCTATCAAGAAGATTTAGTATATCCAGGCTAGTTTGATCTTCAACAGTGCTCCAATTTAAAAGATGCTGGATTGAAGCACGACTGTCAGTCAATATCTAGATATCTTAATGGTCTTAATCCAATATCTGAGACAGTGGGATTTATAAGTAGACTTGTATTCTTGATACGTTTTGGATATCGATTTTATGATAGGATTTTAAATGAATTCCTTAGGAAATATTTGCTGAATTAGTTTTACATCAACTGTTTTCTTATTTGAAAATTCAAAATACTTTAAAGTATCTTAAAAAATTTGCAGAAACTTATCATATATAAGATATTATTTTTGTCTTGATTAGCACCTATAAGGCTTAATATTTGATATATATATATATATATATATATATATATATATATATATATATATATATATATATATATATATAAGTTATATTGTCTTCTAGAGAGAAATATGATTATATATTATGAGATGAAATAAAATTATTTCACAAAACTGTTTGCGAACTTATTTGAACCATGTTCTTTGAAAATTAGCATGCTCTAAAAACTTGAAATATAAATCTTGTTTATATCTTCAAAATTCAGAAACTTTTTTTCCAAAAATACAGCACACATAACTTGTATAAATAATATGAAGAGTCATAAAAGCATAAATTATATTCAATTGATTATGCTCATGTGTAGAACAATTTAAAACACCTGTTTCCAAAAATAATTTTTAAATCATATCAGTTATAATTCTCCGACAAATCAATAAAATGTTGTACGAAATGATACATTTTTAAATTATTACAATTAATTTCATATTATCTATTGAAGATTCGCATCTGATTTGGATAGATCACACATTGAATACACGTGTAAATAAATATTTTTTCTACATTGTTAATATCTGCCTTAAAAAATATCTTATTACTAGGAAATGGTCCATCAAGTAGAAAAGTTTATTCATTTAATGAAAACGATTTTGCTCTTTTTAAATTATCTAAACATGTACAAAAAACGTGCTGATAATTAATGAAAGTTTAGATTCTCTATTTCTCGCTCTAGATGCATGAATGATAATTGCTGTGGCTCAACTTTTGGGATTAAATAATTTTTTATGAAGAAAAAGCTTCCGCTTCTTTCGTAGATACATTATCACCTTCTTCTTTCTTATCCCCTGGTCTGAATCAGACCAGGTCCATGACATCCTTCGCCTTTGAAGAATCAAGGACAGCTCCAGGATTGTATAAAAGTTCACGCTTTGAAAAGACAATGCAGTTCAGTAGGTGTTCGGGACTGGCTTCGTTAATATTGCATTATCATAATTTCAACTAGAGCAATATAATATTTTTGTTTAATTGGCTAATGCAGTTTATGCGAGCCTAGTTAAATTTAAAATAATGATTGTATTAAGCTCATATTTTCATAATAAAAAATATATATATTGATATCACGAACTATAAAACCTCCTCTCGCTGACGTCTGAGAAAATGTATAAGCTCACACTCAAATGATTGTTAAGTTTAATACAAAATTGATGAAACATATTATATGGCACTGGAATAGCAATAGAAGAAAGTAAAAGTATATTAGAATCATTACGTTTGAACAAGAAAAAGTGCTGCTTTTTGAGTCAATGGAAAATACAGCTTTCATGAAAAATAAAACATACGAAAATTTTTAAAAATAAAAAGCTTAGATAGAGGGATTCATGATCAAATAACTTGCTTTATCAAACAGAGCTACAATGGTTATGTGCTTCAAGCTGGTTCCTGTTAAGATATGCAAAGTGAAGCCTCTTTGCCGCGGGCAGTGATTGGGACAACATATTCTCCCTCATTGGGTTGCTGGAGCTCCGTGAGTTGGGGACGTGTCGACGTTAATATGTGACTTCCAAAGGTCCTTCCGCAGGTGTAGTGGGGGTGTGGATAGGAGATTGCCAGCTGAAGTGTGACCTCGTCACCTGACTGTGGTTCAAAATTACGAGGTTCTTGGTAGTGGGCAAATATTTCAACCCCGTTAACTTTAAGGTGCTCGCCTTCCCCGTTATGTATGAATGTCTCAGCAAATATTAGGTTAGGGAATAAGTTCGTAGGGCTTTAACCAAAGACTTATATTTAAACAAAAAACAGTAATTATATCAATAAATTAATCAATTACATATTCGCCGTTGTTGTTGTTTACAGCCTCTTCCCACTTCTCGACCAATTTGTTGATACCTTTCCGCCAAATCTTGCCTGGTCTGGTGTCAAAAATGTTGTTGAGTTAGTTTTTAAGGACCTCTTTGTTATCGAAGGTAACGCCCTTCATATGGCTTGACAAGGAGCGGAATAGATGGTAATCGGTCGGTGCAAGGTCCGGATAATACGGCGGACGGATCTCCCATTCGAGCTCTTGGAGTGCAGCTTTGACGACTTAGGCAACATGGGGCCTGGCGTTGTCGTGAAGGTATATGGTTTGACCATGTCGATTAGGTCTTCTCAATCGAATAATCTCATTCACGCAGTGTAGGCGGGTAATGTAGAGCTTCTTGTTGACTGTGGCATTCTTATCGAGCATTTCCCAGTACACCAAGAGGTCCTTAAAAACTGGCTCTATAATTTCTTTGACACCAGATCAGGTGATTTTTGGCGGAACGGCATCAACAAATTAGTCGAGAGGCGGTAAACAATAACGGCGAATATACAATTGATTAACTTATTGATATAATTATTGTTTTTTGTTTTAATAAAAGGCTGATAAAAACGCTACGGACTTATTCCCCAACCTAATATATGCGCAGTACACGTAAAATTACATTAAATCCAAGACTCTTGAGTTTTTAGTTTATATGCAAAGCATCCTTGTAGAAAAGTATTTTCGGGTCAATAGAAAATGATGTAATAATTTTACCATACATGGTAACTCAAAAATACAATTTGAATTCTGTAAATTCTAAATAAACTATTCAGTTTTAAATTTTTTATTTTGCTTTTCCTTAAATAAAAAGCCAATCAGGTTATCTGAAATCAAATTTTAAGATTTCCTTTGTTAAAATTTTACTTTGATTTTATTGATTACTCATAAAATGTTTAAAAAATTTACAGAAAATGAAATTTATTAGAAAAATATAACTTCTTATATTATGAAGACAGCATTTGTATAAGAGTCAGTTGAAGATTTGTTGATAATTCAATTTTTATCTTTTTGAATCTATTTCTATTAAATAAGATTTAAAATCTAAACGATTTTTTCCTAATTATTTATATTTAAAGTTTATAGGATTCATAATTAATTAGATTTAAAGCCCATTATAAAGTTTATACAGTTTGACTTGTCTAAGTTTCTTATTGAAAACTTGTGTATGAAATTCACCAATTTCTTAAGCAAAAAAAATTCTTTTAAATGAAGCGAATAATTTTCCTCTCTCAATGCAATAAATGGTTTATAATTATATTTATTTTTTTGTTCCCAAACTGTATTTATAAATTTCTAACTTATTACATTTTTTAACATTGCATTCTTGTTTTTAACTAATATTTGATATAGTTTTCTAATTTTACAAGATATTAGTTTCTATATAAGCAAATACGTTTTTTATTTCATTAATATCAAAATTTAAAAGTACCAATGATTCGAGAAATTAGTATGACCTTTAATATGAATTTAATATGTAATTATTTCTTCTAATATGAATATTAAATGTTTTTTAAACCTTTAATATTCATATTAGAAGAAATTTAAAATTCTTTCATATATAAAGTATAGTGTCTCCCCTGAACTTATTATATTTCTCTATAAGTTATTCTTCATAAACAATGTTAAAGTTTCTAAAAATTGTTAAAAATTTATTTATAAAAATATTATTCTATAAAAGAAACGTTATGCCATGTTTATTTTAGTTTGTTTATTGTATTAAAATATCAATTACATTTTTTATTTGAAAATGCACGTTATACTATTTGTGTTCATAGAAGTACTATTCATAAAATTACTATTTGTGTTCACAAAAGATAATTTCAAATTTCATTTAACTGTACTTTGTAATTTTAAATTCACTTCATGAATTACATTATGTTTGCAATGTAATTCATAAGACGAATTTAAAATTCAATTGTTTCACGTTAGAGATTTTAAAATTCAATTATTTTACATTAGTATTTAGATTAAATTATTTTACATTATTATTCAAAAATTCAATTACATTACATTATTGTGGATTACTGTTTCAATTAAAGGTTATGTTTAATTCGTTTGTTTCCCGTACCTATCAAATTAGCAATGAAAATTTGATTTTAAGACACTGGTAACATTTTATCAAGGGTTAATTCTAAATTAGTACTAGGGTATTGAATTCTACCCAAAAATAGAACTATACATACCATTTTTGTGTGTTCTAAAGTAACTAAAGATATTCGTAACTCAATGAGAAGAAAAAAATTCTGAATTTTTTTTAACATTGATAATTAAGTTAATTTATAACACAATTAGTATTTAATGAAAGTAAACTAATACTTTACAAAAACAAGATTTCTCTTTTTGCCTCTTTTACTCTTAAATATTTCTTTTCTTATTTTAGACAATGAGACATCTGATACAATGAGTTTCTGAAGAAATACGTTTCGCAGTCTATTACAAATTGAGTTGTACCATACAGTGAATAACGCTTAATTAAGTGTTTCTTCATTAGAGTCGAAATGATCAACCATTGTTTCAAAATAGAGAAAATGAACACACCTTAGCAATGGCAGAATAAAAGTATAAAAAAAGTTGCAGGGAGAAAAACGTCCAGTGATAAAAAAATAGATTTTTTTTATTTCATTTAGTTTGTGTGTGTGTTTCCGAATGGTGCTTTTTATGTTACTTCTGCTGTAATAAACTATTACACAGGTTTTAGCTGAAAAATTAAAAAAATATATCTAATGTACTGTCGAACTACAAATTCATATGGATTTCTTATTTTATTTCAAACTTATAGAACTTTTTTTTATATAATAAATGTGGCATTTCATAACAATTATGACACTTCTTGCTGTTTATAAAAATGCTCAATATTTTTTTTTAAATGTATATTTATAATGACAATAAAACAGAATTGGTTATTTTATATAGTTGACAATTTTAAAAATTACCAGATGAAATGTTCGTACATTATAATTTTAATTTAATTTTTTTGTTCTTAAGAGAAGCTTCAAGCCAGTAGAAATCGTATTTTAGGTGGCGCCATATATAAATAAAACGCATAAAGTGGGGGGGGGGGAGAGAGGGAGAGATTTTGCGTCTTTCTGCAGTTCCCATTCATTCCAGGAAATCCTTCAAAGCATACAAAAGCGACAGTCATATTTCCCTGATAAAACAACAAAAATATCCTTCCTGCATTCGATTCTGAGAAATTCACTATTTGATTATCACATATAAGCTAATAATATCAGCCTGCGAGAAAATTGCTCTTGAAATTCCTCCTAACTGGTTAAAAACATTTAGAAGAAGTATATTTTGGGAAATGCCATATTATCAACTGAACCGTCTCTGTTATTTACACCATGTATGCCATAAGATTCAAAATTGAAAATCGTTGTCAACTCAAGAAAATGTAACATAACCTTAATAATGTAACTAATAAATTTAACCTGAATATACGTTGTTATAATATATGGGAAATGTTAATAATATATGAACGTATGATTAATGAATAATATTTATCGGAGAATGAACATAGTCAAAGAAATGAACAAAAAGTATTTGTAATTGTTTTTCCATTAACACAATTCTCGTTCCGGATTTTATAGCGCAGATAAGATAATTTATGGGTTCTACTGGGGATTCATTTATTTATCAGTGCTGTTTTCAATCACTGGATGGTTTTCGAAAATAAATGGTGAGTTACAACATTGTTTTCAGATCTTCTCAGACATTCTCAATAGAATTGAAGTTTTATTACGTTTCCGACTAATCCATATGGGAAATCATCACTTGATGAACTCGATGCAACTTTGCATTTTCCTTCATTAAAATAAAATTTATTGCAAATTTAAAAAGAACAAGGGGTACAAGTTTTCATCCCTATATATTACACTAGTTACAGTACCTTATTCAAAGATATATATAGGGTTGTGTAGGCCTCTAACATAACGCATCCTCAAACTTCCTTTTCGGCTACAATGAAAGGCTTCATGGACAAGGGATGGCATATTGTGAGTCGCTTATTGATTATCTTATATTTAAGATCTATAGGACGTGTTACTTTTCGTATGGTGATTAAGATCCTGCAAATAGATGTTTTTCGGAAAATCTTATTGAAACAGTAACCCTTGAAATTTGCCTTCTCTTAAGGCTATTTAGAAGTCATAAGAAAGCTGAGATGCTGTAGAATATCTTACTAAGCATTGATTTGTTGGATAAATATTGATCATCTTTAGCCGTCGTGTCTCGTAAATGACAATGCCAAAGGTTTTTCTTGATGAATTTGATAAACCTAAAACTGTTTCAGTGAACTTCACTCTATGCTGAGGGATACATTGAACTCTCCACAATTCTGGACATACGTGTGATCAGAAGTAGAAGACTGGCTAGAAGCAACTTACGACTTTTACATTATAAGGAATTACATAGATACATCCTGTTGATTCTTATTCATATAAACGTAACTGTAAGAATAAATGCTTGGTTTATGTAGATTTCATTATATTCCCCTAAGTTTTTGGCTCTATGAACAGTTTACCCAAAAAGCTTAGGTATATGGTATCCGAAAGACTTCGTATATCTTTATGTTAGCATGCTGTTTAGTACATGATATCAATCCGGCATTGACATACAATCTCATTGCAGTTATTGGTTAGATACTACATTACGATTCAATTTTTTAAGCATAATTTTTCTTTTTTTTTTTTCAATATTATTTTAAGCAGTAAAGAAAAGCATCATTAATTGTTTCCCCCCTCTTTGGTGGAAAAATTAAACTTGAGAGGTGAACTTAATTAGATTTTGTCATGAACTTGAAATATAAAAAAAAATTTTTTGTCTGATACGTAACTGGAAACTTTAACAACATTTTGGCATTATGCTTATATATATATTCTATGGAATGAAGTATGTTAATTTATCACCCAATAAATTCTGGAGCAACGTTGAGATGATGAAGATGCAAAAGAAAAATAGCATTTCGATAACTGATCCAACTGAAACCGACGGGTTGAAAATATTTTATGCAAGCTACCTTTTCCATAGGATCCTTAGGACCACTGGCCCTTCTCTAAGATGTTGTGGAGGCAAATGACAGCTGAGGTGTCAATCTTGTCTCATAGTTCAAAATTAAATTATGGTTTAATAATTACCATCGGCAGAAATTATCATATAAACATAGCGGTGTAAGCTAGCACCGGACTGAACTTTAAAGGTTAACCAGTTTGGAATAACCTATCACCAAGAATCTTGTAATTTTGTACCACCTCAGGTAACCAGGTCACACCTGAGCTGGCACCCTCCTCTCCACATCCACGCCGACAGAAATAGATACGCAAAATGTGAAAGTCAAAATAGCAGTCATGTAAAATGGTGAAAGTAATTTTAGTTTTATAATTTCTAGCCAAGATTTAATATGGGAGTTCCAAAATGGTGTTCTAAATTTTGGACGAGTTTTGGGAAAAAACTCAATTTTACTCAATGTGAGTTAAAAGCCTACAAGCATAAGGCTCCAAAACTGTTTCTGTCATATCACTACTGTACAATATTGGTCTTATTATGAATAAATACCTCAATATACGCACATATTTTTTTATCTGCACTGTTTTATAAATATAAATGCATAATTTTTGTGATTACATAGAGTTTCAATGTCGTCTTATAATGATAATTATAAGATGAAAATATAAAGCAAACTGAAATTTATGAACCACTAACCATAAATTGCTGCTATTATATATTTCCACCGTAACCCTAAATTGTCGAATACAGTTTGGAGTATGAGAAATTGTCGAACTCAATATTCAGAGGAAGATAAATTTAAATAATTAAAATTATATTCATGTATACATCATGGAATTTACTTTTTATTACAAAATAATTAAAAATGAAAGGTAAATTCTGTGATATGCAAAAAAAGCTGATATAATATTATGCAAATATTTATGTATCATTAACAATAAATAGTCTATTCTATGTAATTATTAAATTTATAATTTTCCATGTTAATCGACATCAGTTATAAGTAACTAAAAATTAATTTTAAAAAATATATTTAAAGATTTATTTAAAAAAAAAAAATACAGCATTCAGCCATTATGAACTGTGTAAATATTATAAAATTCTGAATTTCATCAAAAATATCACAAAAACGACAATATATTTGGTGAGTGATATATTTTGTTCATATTCTTTGTTTTGAAAATAGTAATCAATCACCAGTTTGAGTTAATATTAACATTCCCTTTTAATGCACGTCAACTGATTTTTTTTTTAGAAATGTCGAGTTGCGTTAGTCTCATCATCGAACGCGTAGATCAATCAAGGTGCGCCACAGAGAATCATGAAAAAAAGAAAAAAAACTTTCAAGACAATGATTTATATATATGCAAGGCGTCTCATAAAATAGCATTTCCTACGTTTACATCAATTTCCTATTTTTACATCTTGAGTGAATACCGGTATCCATCATAATAATTTCGATTTATTATCTTTGAATGATTGAAATGCATATCAAAAATAGATTCATCTTTTTTATGTAAGCGAAGTTTAAAATAATGTAAGCGATAAGACATCTAAACCTTAATTTTTTCAATCCAAAGATTTTTAGGAAAAAATTAAGAAAAAATAAATACAAATTAAGCTTACGCAATATTTACTTTCGTTAAAATTAAAGCGATATTATCGATAAAAATTAAATTCCTTCGATGTAGTTTTTACGCGATATCTCACTATCATACTGTTCAATTAGAAAAATGAACTGTAATTCACATTTTTCCAAGTTTTGGTCCCTGATTACCATTTAATTTAAGTGGTAATCAAGACCCAAAATTTATCATTTTATAATTACCTTTTATTTTATGATGTTGATATTTAATAAATTAAATATTAACATTGAATTAAATATCAAAGATCTGAGTACATTATTAATCTCAAAATAATTTATTAGGATTGCAAAGGGAAACAAACTCTTAATTATATTCGGTATTTGCGAAGAATTCTTTTGAAGGATTACTAGTAAATTAAAATTTCTTTAAACAGCATTACCATTTTATATATATATATATTGAAATTTTGGTTTATATTTTATTATTGTGATATAACATAGTATATTTAAGAAAAAGTTAAACGAGATGCACCTGTTATGAAAAACTGTGGTCAATTTTCTTTTATAATCTTTAATCTTTGTTTACAAATAGCAACACTAGGCTATATATATATATATTTCTTAGTTTCGTAATATGCGAACAATTTGATTTAATTTAGAATCCAAAAAAAAAGTTATTAAATTTTTTATGCTTGCAAGAAGATTTTTATAAAAATATAATAGCCATCTTACTGTATTTACAAAAGTCTTTCATGTAGTCATAAGTTAAAACCAAACATTTTCGCTCGGTATCTTTAGTTAAATTGCTATTTTGCATGTTTAGTAATTTGTTTCAATTAAATTGTATATTAAAATGAACTAAAATAGGTTTCTTGTCCGGAAAAATATGTTTTTATTAGAATTTTCATGATTATCCAGTGTAGTAATGAAATATATATATATATATATATATATATATATATATATATATATAAACAAATATGACTCACAAGAATTTGATGATTTAACGCAACACATATTAAATAAAAAAGTTTTCTAAAGTTTGATTTACATATCAGTCTATAAAAATGATACCAATAAATAATTACAATCCAGTTTTACAAACGTACTAAAAAAATATGGGCTTAAACCAATTTAGTAAATCTTTGGCTGAAAAAGTTTCACACGCATTTGTTTCAAATATTTCGATTGAGTATTTAGAAGTTTGGCACTGATGCCGTATAATCCAGCATATCAAATTTTGAGTTTGGAGATATTTTTTGGCGGATTTTCGAATGCATCTGGCAATCTGGTTTTTATTACTTCATAGTGATGGAGACCTTTAAGAATTATTCAAAAAATTCTATTTTGACACCCCTACTGTTAAAGTCATCGCACACATTACAATACGTCATCCTGGCAACATTTCTCCATCCAAAAAAAAAAAAAAAAAAAACAGAATGCGGCATACTGGATTATACGGCATCTGTGCCAAAAGTTTAACTATGGTCCACCGTGTTTTTCGAATTCATTATATATTAAATAAATATTTCGTATAAAACATTTCATTGTTTGATAATGAACGCAAATTGGTTGCTTTGAATACATTCAAAATTGTAATAATTTTCTTTTTTAATTCACTATATTTACATCGAGATAACTTTTTTAAATATAAAAATGTATCTCAAAGAAACAAGCGGTTACAAAATTGTATAAACATAAAATGTGTAATTCCATTGGTTTTAAAGGCAAATCCGGATTGGTTTGTTTGCCGATCATTGGTTATTTTTTTGCATACAAGGGCTGATTAGATCGGGATCCACAGCTTAAAATGGATTCCAAACACAGTGAACATCCATGCTGAAGGTAAGACTCGAATCCACAAGATGATGAACCGAAGACTAGAGCACTAACCATTAAGCTGCCAGCCAAACAGTAAGCGCATATAGTTATATACTGGGGGAAATTATACCGTCTTGACAGTTTCAGATGTTCTTAGCAGATATGCATCCCAAGTAAGCTAAAATTTTCCAAACTGTGGAAATATTTGATAGCATTTATTAGATAGAAAGATAATGAAATTGTGAATAGGAACACATTAGTCACTATTTATTTTACTAAATTATCAGTTCTTTCTATTCTGTCGATAAAGAAATGTTAAAATTTTAATTATGAGTTTATACTAGATAAAATATAATAAACTTAATTTCAATATTTCCATCAACAAAATTAGGATGTGAGAAATGCAAGTTCGAACACACATTCGGACAAATATGCATAAATAAACTCGCCAAATTAATTGTGGCGAGTCATTTAAATGCTTTCACTTTCTTTCTCCTCACGTTGCAGCAAGAAGCCCAAACCTGTTTAATAACAACAGTTCTTCCAGCTGAGTCATTATTTTTGCATAGCTGATAGCCGGTTTGGGGAGGTTTTTGCTTTCAAAAGAAAAAGCAATTGAAGAGATGATATTAAATTAGATAGAATATTGTGAGGAAAACAACAGAAGCGAAACGAACGAGTTTCCGAATGAGTTAGCAGGATTTTTTTTTTTCAGTTTCTAAATGTTCATTTTTAATTACTAAGAAAATTTCAAATCCTTTCAATATCTTTTACAAGAGATTTTTATATAACTTTCCAAAATATTCCCCATACGAATTTATTCATACTTTATTTCATTTTTTTTTTCAAAATGTATATCAGTAAGTTAAATGTAAAATTTCCTGAATGTGACTCAAACATGCATTCGAAATTAAGAAATACTATTTATCAATAAAATTGCTGCGTCACATAAAATTTGCATGACAGGAAAAGAATATGCAAATGATTAACTTTCATGTAAAACAGGCAACAGTGACACATTCTCAATGTGTTTAAATGAAATCGTTTCTCATATTTACATTTGAACGTTGTTTGATTAAAATTTGTTGACATATCGTGTAACAAGGAGAAATTTTTAAAAGTAATTATTTGATTTTGACTGAAGTTTTAACAGGAAGAATTACGGTTAAAAGAGAATTATTCTTCGATCGAGATTCCATGATTGTCAATAGAATTTGGATTTATTGGTTTCTTTAGAAATTGATTTGTCGCTCAAAAGTCATTTTTTGAATACGTTGGCTAATTAAACCAGGACCGACGGTTTAAATTGGATTGCAAACCACAACAAACATACAAATTCACGAACTGCTGAACCGAAGGCAAGAGCAAACAAAATTTGGAATAGATGGTTTGAAGATGACCATATGAATCAGGTGTCCATTATCACTAAACAGTTCAGGTGAGAAAACAGACAATGCCGTCACTTCGACTTTAACCCCTTGACTGACTTTGACGAGTCTGACTCGTCATTGATTTCCTGGGCCATCACAGACTTTGACGAGTCAGACTCGTCAAGCGCTTCTTTCGGCGGACGCCGTGCAAGTTACAATTAGATTACATAGTTGCTTCACTCGTTCGACGATTCTCATTTAAAAAAGCACACTGAAAGTAAGAGTTCAGTTTAGCAGAAGTCTCGCACGGTGAATGTTATACTAGCCAATATTTGAGTTTAGTAAAGATTATAAATAATCCCCGTAACATGTATAAGCCGGATGCATTATATGAAAGTGGGGATGATGGTGTAAATTGATGGTGTAGTTCAATTAAGCGAAATTAAATAGTTTTTTTTTGTCGCATCAAATTCCATTTAATTCGTCAGTCAAGGGGTTAATGAATCGTATAGCCATGCCAAGAAATTTGAGTCAAGAGATAGGGTTCATTTCCAAAATAAAAAAAAAAAAAATGCATAAAAAATGTGATGTTTGTAACAACAGTTTCTACCTTAGAGAAAACTTCACTATTGAGAAAGCCAATGTGACAAAAATCGAGACATTTCCAGCAGACAGGAGAGTGCACCAAGCTTATAGTGATCGGATTGAATAATCAGAGAATAGTTGATAGGCACCTCAACCAATATACACGCGTACATTGGCTAAGGAAAAGATGGCTGAAAGAAAGGAATGTGACACGATCCAAGGGAGGCATTGGTTTCTGAGTAATATCAGCATGCGTGAACCTAAGCATCTGCAAGCTCGAGTGTTTATCCTGCAGATTACTTCCTTTGACATTTTGGGCAGGTACATTAGACCCTTGATGTAAATATACAGAGGGTCATTATTTGCCGAATTGCTTCTCAAGAACTTCATTCATGGTTACCATTAAGATTACTATTGACACAAAAACACAAGCACCTCCGTTTACATTCTAGATAGTAACACATGAACTTTTCAGTGGCATAAAATGTAATATTTTTAGTCAATTCCGTACTTTTCTTTAAAAAATGATAGTCATCATGTGCGAGTCTGGCCATGACCTCATGATAGGTCTAAACCAGTAGCAACCGTGAAGTCATATTGCATAACAGCATGGTATCATGATTTAGCTGTTCTGTTTGCATATTACACCTGACCGTAATGTTCGCAGTATGATAGCGGCAGTATTCGTAACAATATATCCTAATCAACGTTTTGTAAAACATTCATCCTTACGGGATCAAAGTAAAAAATTGAAGTCAAGAGGCCGTGGAACCCATGGAATGCAGTGTCACCTGAAGAAAAAGCTACGTACGTATAAGATTCAAAATCAAGATTAAGCCTCTCCATTGAGTCTTAAGCAAGAAAACCAACATCATCCTGCATTAATCCAAGACCTGTTGATATGTAGGCCAGTATATTAATAAGCAAAGAAAAGACCTGGTATTTATTAGCTTTGCATCATTTTTTTAACGTACTTTTTATTGCTCTCATTTTAAAAAACAATTAATTTCTCAGGTTTTAATATTGTAAACTCCAAATATTCGGTGCTCATACTTAGTATATAAAAGCAAAAAAAGGGGATAGTTTAAATTTTTGATTTAGTCATTAACAGTTTTTCAAGAAAATAGAATTTTACAAAAAGGTAATAGTAATAAAAAGAATAATTTTATGTAATGTTCTTCAGATGGCCTCCAAGATATTTTGACCTTATAGTTTGCGCATTTTTTTCTTTGATACGTGTAATATGTGTTTCAAGTATCAATTTTATGACATTGACTGCACTGAGCTAACACGTAATTACTGAACTGGTGAATATTCAGTGGGACATAATTAAACGTGCGTGAATCGAACTGGATTATAATATAAATGCTTGTTGTGTAACACGAGAGAGCATAGAACACTTGTAATGTGTAACAAACTTGAAAGTTTCCTTTTACATACAATATATTATTCACTAACTTTTTATACGTAAAAAAGTAAATGCAGCTGCCCAAATTCAATTAATCATCGGTAAGGACCTATTTTAAGTTTCATAAAGGCCATGCATGGGTTTGATATACCTACATAATATCTACTTTTGGGTGTTTCTAGTCCATTAATAAATGAAAATTCCATGTTAGAAAACGTATTTTTTCTTTAAAAAATGTAGCAAATTTGGCGACATATTTCTCAGCAAAATTTTTACTTTTGATTTTCGTTCAGACCACAAATACACATAAATTGCGTTTCATTAACCCAGTAAAATAATATTCACTATTTAAAAGAAATAAAAAGTTTTACGAATATAAAAAACAGAAGTTTTAAGAATAATGAATACAATACAACATTTTCATTAATTAGTTTAAAATTATGACTTAGTCGCTTTTTAATCCATCTTTTTATTAAAAAAAAATATACAAATTGATTAATTTTTTTTTGAAAAAATATACATTACTGCTAAAGAGCTGAAATTACTTAATCTGCAGCATATTAATGTGCAATAAGTGTGCTGAAAAAAAATTTCATTTCTCAAATTGCTAAGGAAATTTGTGTAATTAGGTTAATCTGTGCATTAAATACCAGTCCCTCGCTAATCAAATAATTCAAAAATTAAAAATTTGCCAAAAAAACTTTAACGCCACATCTAACTTTGTAAATATATATTACTCATGAATCAGTATGTTAATCCTGTAAAAAACCCTTTTGAAATTAATTCAAAATTCTATAATTTCCATACTTTAAGTATGCAAATATTTCAATAATCAGTGCCTCCCCCCGTTTAAAGGTGATAAAATATTCCATTACATTTTTTTTTTATACTTCAAGAACGACGCCCTCTTTTTAAAGTGCAGAAATGTTAATTGTTAAAGAAAAAACAAACGATGAAATAAATTTTAAATGTATCTTTCAAAATCAATTTTGAATTTTTTTAAGAAAAATGGATCCGATTTTTGTATGTAATCTTTTCATATTAACATCGAGAAACTAATATGGTATAATGTTTCAAACTTATTCTTCTTATATTACATCTTTTTAATTACAACATACTATTTAACTACAACGTTACGTAATACTTTTATATTACATCGAGAAACTAATATGGCATAATGTTTCAAACTTATTCAATCTTAAAGTGTGCGAGGGAAAAATAGACTAATAGTAAAAAATAAATTTCGAGGAGGGACATTACAGATGATAAAACATTGCATATAAATAACAGCCTTATTTAACTTTAAAAAAAATGGCGAAAAGAGAATACACTTCATTTAGTTTTATAAAGTTTTAATAAGTGACTTTCGTATACAGTGACCTCTATATCTATATTAGGCACATATTGACATTACAAACTTAATATTTACAACAAAAGATAAGCACTTAAAAAGCAACACACAACGACTAGCTGATATATATAAACTTAATATTACATTAAAAATTAGATCATCAAATATATGAGGGATAGATACTAAAATTATGTCTTAAAATTTAATGAACTGAGCTAACGTGTTATAACCTTTCAAGCTCATTCACTTTAAAATTTCGAAAATACACAATGAGTAATTTTCTGAAATTATTTAAGTTCAAACCATTCGATAATATTATGCTTAAATAATTTATTAGAAAAGGAATATATTATTTAGAACTTCAACATTTATTATTCAGTATTATGTATCCTGTGATCAAACAATCAATAAGTTTTTAACATACTGTAAAAAGTTAAAATTTAAACCTCTTTATTATATAGCACCATTGCAAAAATGCAATGTATAGAATTTCTTAATTATGTATCAAATCTAAAAAAAGTATATGAATAAGGAATGTTTATATTGCACTAAAATTACTTTTTAGCTAGATGATAAAGTTTAAGCTATACAGTTTTATATTTCTTGCTAATTGATAATCACAAATAAAATTGATAATTTTTTGAGCATTTTAAAAAATATTTTATTTTATTTATTTATTTATTTATTTTTTTTTTTGTAAAATTAGAATATTTAAATTATTTTAACACATCTAAAAGTGCTAGGAAAAAAAAAAAAAAAAAAAAAAAAAAAGGAAATGAGCTGTTTTCTTTTAGAACAAAGTAATCATATCCATTTTTAAATGTTATTTCTTTTATATATACATAAACAAGAAAATAAAGTTTCCTTTTGTATTATTTACATTTATATATTAACTACAAAAAAAAAAAAACATTTTAAGTAAAATTTGAATTTCAACAATTGAGCTTCTCATTCTGCAACTAGAAATTAATATTCAAAGTTATTTTACTTAAAATAATGCATTAACTAAAACTATTACATAAGAAATAACTGCAAATTAAAAGCTAAAGCTTATAAATTATTGAAAAAT
Source organism: Latrodectus elegans (assembly GCA_030067965.1). Classification (NCBI taxonomy): domain Eukaryota; kingdom Metazoa; phylum Arthropoda; class Arachnida; order Araneae; family Theridiidae; genus Latrodectus; species Latrodectus elegans. Next base: position 52,451,969 of record CM057819.1, read on the forward strand.
TATAGATACAAATTCTTGAGTTTTATAATTTTCAGAAACATTAGAAGACTGAAAAATAAATTAATAAATAAATGCAATAACTATTAAGAATTTTATAAAAATCAATGATCACTAAATTTTTTCACATAACTGACTTCCCTAATACATTACTTCATAAACTTGTTGCAGGAAATGTGAGCAGAACTTTAATAAAAAATTTTTGTTTAAATGATTTTACCCAATTTTTAAGGTTTAATAAACACATTCCTCACGCTTTCATCCGTAATAAATTGTCATTTTCCTTTCCTTGCATTCATTTTTCTTAATAACAAAACAGAACTTCCAAATTATAAATTGGTATCACTTAACTTTCAAGTATCTCGCCTTAAACATAATTTCATTTACTTCACCTAAGATGCAATTGATTTTCAGGTTTAAATCTAAAAATTAATTATAAATATAGAGAAAGTATAATACCCAAATTTAATCAAACCAAGTAGAAAATATATAAACAATATGTATGAATAATAAAAATTATAATTTTGAAAAGTGTCATACTGAAAAAGCATGGGAAATACTGGTCTGTTTGCTACACATATATAAATAGCACTGTGGTTTAAACAGTCATTTGCAAATTCTTGCAATAACTTATGAATGATAAAAATAGGAACAGTTTAAATTATTGATAAACTGACCTTTATTTTATATAACATAGATAACCAGAAAATATCATTTGTTCACAAATACGTATTTTATGGAAGATTCTTAATACAACCGCACATTTTCAGTACAATGAAATAACAATGAAGCAAATTCTAACTAGGTGCCATACACTATCAAAGGTATTAAATAAAAATTTTCAAATTGAATGAAATTCAAATCAGATAAATTTTTATTACTTTGAAATCAACAAATCCATCATCAATGGAAAAAGGAGAATCTGAGAATTTGAGCAATATTATCACATTAAATTATTCAGTAAAAAAATGTGTATAGAATTTTAAAAAATTGCAATTATATACTAGTATTTCATATTTTGCTTTACTTTTTTATTATTTAAAAAGTAATAAAAAATATTGATACATTGTAATTACACATAGTATGCAATTTATAAGCATTTTTAAACATTTAAGAAAACTTTGAAGATGATACAATCAGTTAACAATGATTTTTACATGTAAGTTCTAAAAGCACAAAAGTCGATTTTAAAATAATTTCTTAGAATATGGGGAAAAAAAAAACACTTTTGTTAAAAGCACTTTGAGAAATGCTTTTACACGATATAAGATAGTTTTTATACTGTATAAGATCATTTTATGTAATTCCTGTGCTTTCAAATAGTAAAATTAAAAAAAAAAAAATTCCTATGATAGAATGTTAGTTGTTAAATCTATAAATATTAACACAGCTGAAGATAAGGTAAAATGATCAATAAATGTATTTCATGGTTTGGCAAATGTTTCTAAAATGTTTAATTCATAACTTTTCAATGCACAACTTTTCTTGAGGCACCTTTTTAAAGCCACGGGGGAATTTATGTGCGAGATTCAGACAGGCAATGAATGATAAGATTGTTCGCATGCTTTGATTGCGTCATCACATTTCTTTCATAAGTGGTTTATTTTCACAAAAGGAAAAGAGTACATCTTATAGAAAAATATAAGCATTTTGATACCTTCCAAAAAATAAAAGTGAAAGTTTATATATTCAAATCTATATATATTTATTTATACTTTACAAGTTATATACATAATTTTACATAAATGACCTTGTACTCATATATATATGTACAATTTATAGGGCAATTTGGCCTTCTTTATTACAAAATATAGACTTAAGAAAATACAGTACAGAAAATAAAGGAATTCCAAGTATTTAGAACTTTACTTGGCTCAAATAAATACTGAAAAACCATCCTTAGTATCAAATGCTTTAAATAATTCAATCTAAGCATTCATCAAATAGTAGTATGAATAGTAATTCTTATTTTAAAAATAAATGCAAAAAGTATATATGACACTTTGTTTCAAGTATGAATAGTTGCATATATTCCACTCTTTGGATATTTCTATACACCATAGATTTCTTACAAAGGGAAAAAATTGCTGAAATATCTTGAAATGGATAGGAATTTTGGAAGGAAGATCAACATTATATCTTTCAAATTTTTCAGAAAAGATAAGAAATCCAACATACAACTACTTAAATGTTTGCTTTCATAAATTTAACCTATTTAAGTACATGAATATTGCCTTAATTATTATACATAAGTTATAATTCTAACATGTAAAAAAATTTCAAGTGTCATTTCATGCACACATTAAAATTATCATATTTAGTTTTATAAACTGTTTGAATTTTTCAAACAAGTTCATAGTTCTAGTATCACAATTTTGAAAAATATATAGTACAAATACTTTCATATTCAGGAGACTTAATGTGTGCGTAGGGTGGAAGAGGAACATTTTTTGTCCCATTATAATTAAAAAACAAGTCAATGACTAAAAATTTATCTTTTCTAAATCAATTGCTGTCTTCACAACAAGAAAGTACTTATTCTCACTGACACTACTGAACTATGACACCAGATTTCAATAACAAATTAGAATGTAAGTAAATTAATTACATTTTGTGTAATTCTTGTCATTAAATCTTATTACAGACGAAAAGTATCAAATTTTACTTCCAGATAGAAAACATAAAATAAATTAATGCCTTTGAGAAATGAATGTGATCTTTTAAAATTGCAAAAAACAATTAATTAAACTTCCATTTTTTTAGATTCATTCAGTTGCCTGCAGTCAGTTTGATTTTCCATAGCGCTACGGTCGCGAAAAAATCCGCTCCTGGTCAAGCATTCCCGAACAGTCACTGTAATTTGGTTAGAAGTGACATCTGTGATAAAAATCTGGTCCACTACAGAGCTTTGCTTCCGCCAGAGATCAGGGTGTGCGGGGGGTCGGTGTTGAAGGTCCCCTTCACCTCCGCCGCAGCTGGGAGAGTTGCAGAGAAGCATGCGGTTGCAGTTGTTGTGTTTAGGTTGCAATAGGGTGGAGGGAGTCGCCCGAGGGGAGGAAGGTGCGAGAACGGGAGGATGACCGTTGGGTTGAACATCTGGTTTCCCCAATTCATTATTGTTTTCCTGATCAGAATGATTCGCAGGCGATTCCGCCTTTTCACTACTTTCTCCCTCGCAGCTGCCTTCACTGTTCAGAATAGTTCTTCTGCTTGAAACAGTACCAGTAGTCTTAGGAGATGGGTTAATTATTTTGTTACTGCCAGAAACAGAAGACGAAGTCTTTCCCTGAGATCTAGCATTGCTCGATTTTTTGTTCGTTCCACCTCCATCCGAAGATTTTTTATGCGGAGTTTTCGCTTGATTAAGTTCAAGGGATGCGGCGGAGGAGTCAGGCGACATAAACTTGGGGCTCTTAGCAACCATCCTGGGGCCTTTGGCCTGGGGCGTCGTCGTGGAAGAGGCATTCGGAGGATGACCTTGAGAAGAGGACTCGTCACGCTTAGCCGACTCTGAAACTGGATTTGCAATGATAGCTTTGTCGCTTGATTCACCATCAGCTAAGGTTGATGTAGGACTAGAATCATCTTCAGCTTTAGAATCCTCTTCGTCGCTATCCATTTCATCGCGTTTGCGTTTATTTCCCGAAGTAGGCACTTCACACGCTTCGTCTTCGTCGGCATTCGGATCTTCATCTTGGGAAGTGTCATTGGATAAGACTTCCGCCTCTTTAGAATCGTTTTCACTCGGGGGTGGAGGTGGCACAGAAATATCTACTGGAGTAGCGGGGAGTTCTTCCTCTTCCACACCTCCCCTCGTTTCGTGTTTGGCATCGCCATCTGCTTGTGGAGAGGAGAGCACGCTGCTCCGAGCCTGCAAATAAAATGTATTATTGACTGACTACCAATGATAATAATAATAAAAAAAAAAATGTGGTGAGGAGGAGGGAATAAATCTCATCTAGCAAAAAAGAAAACGGTTATGGGACACAGGAATCAATAATGGAATTAGGGAATATGGAGAGTAATCGAAATAGTTAAGGGGTGCATTTGATTTATAAAATGCAATATTGAGGGTAATGTGATAAAAAAAGTTTTTATGTTTTTATATTAAATACATACATTTTTATTTATATGACAAATTTAACATTTTTTATAAGACAAATTTTTGTATGTGACGAATTTAATAGTATAGATATAAAATAACGTACATTAAAAAATCCAACAGATCATATGCAATCAAATTTTAGCACCGAACCCAATATAATTTCATTACATTTCTGATTCCTACATAATATACATATTTTAACACTGATTTCTGCAATCATTACATCATACATATACATAACATTTTCTATTCAGAAATGTTACAAATATTTCTCCTAAAAGTTATTTTTGAACACAATAAAAAATAACAAATATTAATATTGTTTTGGATCCTCTTTCCCATGAATGTAGATAAAAAAAAAAAAGAAAGAAAGAAAAATGAAACTTTATTCACCCATAATTCACCAGATCACACATAGTTAAAATTATGAGTTACTGGCAAAAGCAAGAGAAACTGTTAATTAGGAATGTGCATGTGAGATATTTAGTTCCAGAATTTGTGAAGATAAGAAATGTCATATATTGATATACACAATCCTACAAGTTGCAAAAACACAGATGCTTATAGAATAAATTAAAAAAGTAATTATTATTTAACATATCTAATATTGTTTTAAAATATCAAATTTATTTTATTTAATATGCTTAAAATATGGTTGGCTGGAGAAGATTGGATACATCAAAACAATAAAATCCATTCATTCAGATTTCATAACTTCTTTACTATAAAGAAAACCATGCAATGAATGAAAAATCTGAAAACAGGAAACAGCATCTTACATTTAAAAAAAAAATTATTTTGCTTCCAGTCCATGTGTGAGTGTATATATATTAACACATACACTGATATTATACATACAAATATATATATATAATACTTAGTCATTTACTTCCTCTTTATTTTGCATGGTTTGGAATAAAAAAATTGGTTTATACAGTAATGCACTAATAAACAAGTGTTTTGTGTTATATATATATACATATAAGCCACTGAGCGAACAATAGTTTGCTTTGAGATAAGAGCAAGATTTGAGGAATTGCACACTACATTAACATGCGCTCGATGTTGGTGTCGCGTGTAGTGTCTAACAGTTTCTCCCACCTCAGACTAGCCCTCAGTCTGTGTTCTTGTTTCCCTTGTTTTTAAAGCATTTCTTCATAAATTGGGTTTGTGTTTTTTGCTTTTTATACATTTGCACTCTCAAAACATTATTACACCAATATTTATAACCATGAACCCGAAGAAGATGTCTATTGAATTAAAGCGTGAAATCGTAGAAAAACACGAACAAGTAACTGCCTTGGCAAGGATGTACGGGAATAGCACATCAATGATGTGTACTGTGCTTAAATAGGAGTTGATAAAGGGTATAATGCCAGCTAAGGTTGTTACAATTATTTCTAAGCTTCAGACTTTTCTCCATGAAAAGATGGGAGAAACTACTGATGGTGCAGGTGACAGAGAAACATGTTATAGGAGGAACCTTAACACAAAGCATCCTATGTGAGAAAGCATGAGCGGTTTATGGTGATTTCTTGATGCAGATCCCACACACTTCCATAAACAAGGAATTGGAAGTCCCGTTTAAAGCCAGTCGGAACTGGTTTGACAACTTTAAAAAAAGGACCAGCATTCACTCCATCATCAGGCATGGTGAGGCAGCGAAGTTGGATGAAAGGCAGCTGATATTTACATTAAGCAAGTTTTCAGCTGTGACAAGACGGCTTTTCTGGAAAAGGATACAGAATAGGACTTAAATAACGGCAGAGGAGAAGATGATGTCAAGTCAGAAACCCATGAAGGATAGATTAACTTTAGCACTTTGTGCATATGGGAATGGCCACATCAAAATTAAACCTCTGCTAGTATACCATTCGGAAATTCCCAGAGCCTTTAAAAGTCACACAAGATTTGAAAAGAAAAACTGCAAATTATGTGGAGGACAAATCTGAAAGCATGGGTCACCAGGAAATTCTTTGTGGAGTGAATAAACCTAGTGTTTGGCCCTTCTGTTAAAAAATATTTACAAGAAAACAATCTACCCATGCAAGCCCTTCTCATCCTCAACACAATGCCCCAGCTCACCCACCAAAACTCAAAGAGTTCAAGTTTATAATGGTTCTCCACCTACCACCCTACACCACTCCTATCCTGCAACCCATGGAGGATCAGCAGGTGGTTTCTAATTTTAAGAATGTACACCAAGCACATTTTTCGGCACTGCTTTGATGTGACAGAGAACACAAACCTTACCTTTCAAGAATTCTGGAAGGACAATTTTAACATCGTGATATGCTTAAGAATTATGGATCAGGCCTGGATGGATATTACAATGAGGACCTTAACCTCTGCATGGAAGAAGCTGTGGTCTGTGGCTATAGTTGAAATGACCTTCGAAGGATTGGAACTCGAAGTATCAGTGGTAGAGAAGATTGTTCCTCAGGGAAAATCCATGGATTTGAAGGTGGATAGGACAGATGTGAACAAACTCGTTGAGGAACAGTCTTGGGAGCTGAAAACTGATGAGCTACATGATTTACATTTGCAGCAACATTGGTTCAGTGAAAAATTAGTTTTGAAGAGGAGCCAGAGACGAAGGAGGTTATCTCTACAAGAAGTATAAAGGAGATCTTGGAAATGTGAAAGAAATTCATAGAGTTCAGGGATAAAAGTCACCCCGAAAAAGTTGCAACTGGTTGTACATCGGAGTTGCAACGAAACTTGCCTAACTCATTTTCGCAATATCCTGAAAAGGAGGAAGAAACAAACCTTCTTGGACAGATTTTTTAAAAATGATCTGCTGATGAAAATGAGAAAAGCGTGTCAAAAAAGGCAAAAAAACAGTAACAAAAGTTAAGGGATTTCTTAAGCATTATTTGCTTGTCGCTCAACCGTAATTTTTCGCACACGAGGGCTAATTAGACCGGGACCAACAGTTTAAAGTGGATTCTGAACCACAACAAACAGCCATGCCCAAGGTGGGATTCGAACTCACAAACTGTTAAATCGAAGGCAAGAGCGCAAGCCATTTGGCTGCCGTCTCGGCAATTCCATAAGCACTTCACTTATTCTTTTATTATGTTTTTATAGAATATGTATTTGTTATTTATAAATAAATGTTTCTTCTTGTAAATACATTTTTCTTATTCAAAAACACTTAACAAAAACAACTGCGGTGGTGTTTTGGGAGTTTGAATGGATTAATGGTGTTTTAATTAAGGTTACAGAACAAGTTAAAGTCGTATGTCAAGGTCCTACTGTACCATGTACTATGTTTTTTCACAATACTTATTTTTGCTTTATAAATATAATGATTTTTTACTCTCAATTTTATGTTTGTGGTCTTGTATATATTTTGTTGTTTCCTTTATGGTTTGATTTGGTTTTAAGATATAATGGTTTAGTTTTGACTATTGTCATGTTAGGAAAGACATTTTGTGATAATTTAGTCAGCATTCTTTGGTGAAGTTGATTATTTTAGTACTTTATTTCAGTTTTCTTTTGCACGGTTTATTAAATTGAATTAATTTCATTGGTAATTTTGATGTTCTCCTTTTAATGTTTTTCTTATAGTTTCCTATATATGTAAAAAAATGAGTAGAAACTAAAACAAATACCACTTTCCATAACTAATTATTACACAAAAAGTACATAAATATAAAGTAAAACAAAATTCCTCTGATTAATGTAACAAAATACAATGTAATGTAGTAAATACAATGCAACAAAAAATTCCAATATTATAAAAAAAAAGGAATAGTTATTAAATTTCAGTGGAAGGCCACATTTTATTCTATGAAAAGTAATACGTTTTCAGAAAAATATTTAATATAAATAATTGACTATTTTCTGGGTTCCCCCATCCTTGCAGTTTTGGGTATTGTCTGACTGTATGTATACACTTACAGTACAAGCAAAATAAAATTTCTGATGCAGGATAATTTTTGTTATGTAAATAAAAATTTTTCATTTGAAGAGCTCATAAGGGGGAGCAAAAAAGAAAATGCAATAATTTGATAGTTGACAGAACATTGACAAACTAAAATAAAAAATGCTGAGTATTTAAACTTTTCCTGGAATAACCAGTTTTTCTAATTAAAAATGAAAAACCAAGAAGTCTTTATAACAATTAAAAGCATTACTCACTTGAAGAATATCATATTTAATTCAATGCTCTGAAAAGTCTAGACATAACAGGATGGCTTTCAAAACTAACATTCCGCAAAGCTTATAAAACACACAAATTGTAATTGTCAGATTACATACAATATTTAAAGGTATCACTTGTATTCATCTAATGAAAAGCATGATAAATGGCTCTAGTCTCAGCAATGAAGATAAAACAGGATGAAAGGAGGCTGTAGCTAAGAGCCCTGTTATTAGTAACTACAGCACAGTCAACACGTCCTACTGATTTTGATCCATCAGTGAAAACTGGTGTGTACATGATACCTGACAATGATGTGATGAAAAAAGCTGCTTGAAAACAACTGCAGTTGTATCCAATTTTCTATATAGAGTAAAATAATCAATTTTTATCTGTGGCTCATACGAAGTTAGATGCGATAAAAAGTCTATTGGTGGAATGTTGAATAAACAAGCTTCATAGAGTATCAAGTTTAGGTGCAATGGTCATGGAATGTAATGGATGATAAGAGTCAGATATTATTTTAGCATAATAATTGAGAGACACAGGCATTAATCTCAGGTCTAAGGACAGTTATTGGCAAATTACATACTCTGAACAGTAGATGTGCAGAATGCGCCTCAACATATTATAAAAATAGAGTGGAAAGTATCTTGCCTGCATAAAACTGAAGACTTAGATCCAGATACAACACACTTATAATCAATACAAAATAAAATTAGTGACAGATATAGGTATACTCAAAACAGCGATGTGTGATCTGCACCCAAAAATGTGTTAGAAACCACATTGAGGAAGCGATCAATCACACTTCTTCTAATCTAAACTCTGTGGCACGACAGCCCATATGAGCCACACAAGCCCACAATGCTCATCTCTGTTTTACTAACCAAGAGGCGATAAACACATGTCCTGATTAGGTGGTCAACCTAACCCGAAACCCACAGTGTTTAGTTCCCAAGCATGCTTGGTACTCAGTTTATCGAAACACCAAAGGGATGAAAGGCTGAATCAAACTTGCTCAGGCCAAGGATTAATCCTAGCCTGAGCCTTGGGCGTGTGAAACGCAACCACTAAGCCACTGGGCTTTCACACTTCATACTTCTTTAGCAGGTGTAAAGCAGGCAATATGTATATATAATCAAAAATTATTTCTAGGAACTATCGCAGAACATGCAAAGTTATGAGTTGAAATTAGAGATGTGATGTCATCAAGATGTAAATGCAAGCCATGGCAGTTAAAAGAAAAAAGAATGTTATATTTGATATTGAAAAGCTATATTTCCAGAGCTGGAGAAGGCATGCTATTTGTCCATTCCACAAATGTTATTTCATCATCTGAGGGATACAAAGAAATCAAGTCTGTCTCCAGGCATAAGAAAGCATTGTGGGAAGAAACAGAAGATTTTTTCAGTCTCATAGAAATTCTCATTTTAAAGCTTTCTTTGTTTTTGATTTTGCAGAAGGAGTCTTTTTAGAAAATGTAGGAATTTTAGAAATGTTTTTTAAAATTTTCGTCTTTCAGATATTTGATGCAACTTTACAGAGGGAAAGAGAAAAGAATTCAGTTTGAGTGCTGTTCTACTTGGTGGCTTTTCTGGCAGCAATGACATACCTCATAACAGAGGAGCTTGAGAAATGTCCAATAGTCTCATCTCAGGATATTACTTCTGATTGACCTTAATTGTGAATATCTTCTTTTCCAGCAAATACCGAAAAAATTTTGATATACGAGCGACAGTCCTCATAGCAATTGATACATGCCTCCTTTGCTGTGCAGTTTAAACTATTGTGGCCAACCACTGCACCAAAGACTGCAAAGGAATTTGCCCCCATAAAAATTTTTTGAGTGTCTAAAGTGACTAGTCACTTTAGTGAACTTTTCTTAATGGAAAATCAATACTGGAAACATCATAAGGAATTTGGGATATAAGGCCAGGTGAGTAAATTCATATATGTGGCATTTGCAAACTGCAGAAGATCTGACGTTGCAGAAATCAGAATGAGATATTTAGCATTAATAACTTTCCCATCTCTTCAGATCATCATGAATCTTGTGACACAGAACTTCTGATTCTGTATATTTTCTACAATCTCATCTGTTAGCGTGAATGTTCCTAAAATTGCTGCTGATTCACAAGCATTATATGGAATAATTATTAATCCTGAGACTAATAGAAAAGTAATTCAATCTGCTGGATATCACGGTAGAGTCAGTTGAAAATAAGATGAATTTCCACTGACTCAACCGTGATATCCATTTCCATCTTAATAAATCCATTGCTGAGATAGTGATACAAGAAAAATTGAGGTTGTTGTGAGGTGATATAGTTACTTCGAAGTTAGTTGATCTTCTTGAAAGTCTGATGCAGAAGCAAGTTACCTGAATGCATCACTTGTATTTTCTTAAATTCCCCAATTATTCCTGAAATTCCTTTTGAAATAAGAAAAGGAAAAAAAGGAGACAAATAAGCCTTCTTTCTTTTATCAATGAAAACTTCAGATTTCAAATGGTCTCTTAATTAACGTATGTTTGACTTCAGAAAAGATATTTGCAAGTCATCAACAAACTATGTACCATGCACAGAAAGTGATATAAGATAAAGAATGCTACTGATATAAAGGTAAAAATTATGATGCTTAAAATGGAACTTTGAGATATATACTCAGACTGAGCATAAGTATTGAAAGAGCTTAGTATAGATTTTAAAAACAAGGAAGCATAAAAAATTTTGCAGGAATATAAGAAGATTACCCTTAAAGCCAGAATCATGTAAAGAATAAAATTTAAATTGCTAAGTATAAGTCATACACTTTTTCCATGTCAATGAAAACAGAAATCAAATGATTTCTCTATGTAAAAATGCAGTGTATGAGTTTCAAAATGTGTCATATTATTAAAAGTAGACCTTCCTTTATGGGAAAGTCCACTGATTTACAATAATACAGTTATTTTATCTTAAGACATATGAGATAGGCATTGACCAAACATTCAGAATCTTACATAAGCAACTCTTCAGAGCAATTGATCAATAATGCAGTGAATCTGAACAATTTTTACCAGCTTACAGGATCAGGCTTCTTTCCAAAAATATGGTAATTCATTTTCAATCCAGATCCTATTAAACAATAAAGTAAGTTCAATAGGGAGTCAAGATTTAGATGTTAAAAGAATCAGATAACTGATTTTGTCAGGTGCAGGACTGTTGTTATTGGCTGCTGTTATACTTTTTTCAACTCCAACATCTGAAATTCACAGTTATAAGACAAAACTTGTCTACAGTTGAAATGAATTGGTGTTCACTCAACTTGAATCTTTGTCTCTAAAAATGATAGACTATACAGAGTTTGACACACTAGCAAAAGTTTCACCGAAATGTTGGTGATGTCCTTAGATGAACAGATACAGAAACTCCAGTTTTTAAAATCAGATTGAAAAATTCTTTAAATATTCCATAGGCTACTTTTACTTTTTTCCACAACTCCTTACTGGATGTTATTGAAGATATGTAGTAAAATCAAGATTCCTTCTGACTTTGACAAGCTCTGCAAATTAATAATTTTGCTCTCTTAAAGACAATAAAATTCTTGGTAGCAGAGAAATTCTGAAAAAAATCTCAGATCTTCCTGTTTCTTATAGGTGTTTTGATATTCATCAATATGATAAAGTTTCCAGTGAATATCTAATACAGAAGAACACTGAGGAATGACTGCATGAGCTGCAGATAATTATTTCAATGACTTTGTAAATGTCATTAAAATCCTTGATCAGAACAATTTCATTAACTACCAATTCTGTAAGCATCTAATCTTCTCAACTGTATATGTAAGAAGGTAGCTTTTGTTACACAATCTACATTCAGTACAGGAGATGATGAAAATGATTATTATGTAAATCACTTCCTCCATATAAATTCAACAAAGATAGAAGTAAGGGAGTACAAATGGCAAGATTGAGAGAATGAAATATTCTAGTGGGTAAGTGGAGATAAGTTTTCTTGTCAGTATTAAGCACAGAGAAGCAATAGTCAGAGACAAACTCTTCCATCTACTAATTGCAAGAATTGATAATCATTTCTGCACAAAAAATTGTTAAAATTACTGATCAACAAAAAGTATGGGCAGCTGATAAACAAATGTATCGAGTTCCACATGGCAAATGGCATTATGTGGTAGGTGGCAATTACAAACTGCAGACTGTAATCAAGCATGTCATGTGAATTCTTACAACTTAAGTCTGCAGAGTAATATTAAATGGATGGACAAATCTGAGAAAATTATTCAATGTAAATACTTAGACCTCCAATCTAAATTCACACGCCTTTTTTTAAGCAATTATAACGATGCATGGCAATGCTTTTGGTTGACTTATTTGGTAGAGGAGAATTCCCTGAAACGCCACATATGCAGGGATGTAAGTTGATATTATAGGCTTGATATCAAAAAAGTAACCATGGCAGTTCCACAAAACAAAAGAAACTGTTTCAAATTAAAGAGCTCCTTTTCCAGAACTGGAAGGCATGTCATCTGTTATTACTTGAATGATATATTGTTGTCCAAGGGATGTAGAGAAATATAGTTAGCTCCCAGGGATAAGGCTTTACAGCTGAATATGGTGGGTTTAGTAGCTCCTTTTTTGCAGATTTCAGTTTGAAAGCTTTAAATGCTTTTAAGTTTGATGAAGTTTATTTTTCTTTTTTCTTTTTAAATTAGAAATTTAGAAGATTCTGGTTTTTGTATTTGCTTAATAGGAGGTAATTAAGCCAAAAAAATCACAACCAACTCAGTTTGTAAGCTAATCAATCTGGTGACTTTTGTTGCTGCAGTTGCATAGCTTACTCCAGATTTAGGGCAGCAAGAGGTAACCAACCACAGAGCCTCATGGTATGAACAATTATTAGTAACCTTTTCGGTAGTGATTTCCTTCTCAATTAACCATTGAAAACAGGGTGTTCAACATGACAATTCACACATCCTTCCTTTGCTGTGCACTCTGAACTATTAAGAACAAGTACCGCACAAAATACATAAGTTTGACTCTGCAAGTCTCTCAAGTGTCTAATATATTGGCATTGTAAACATTGCAATGGATATGGAATATATGGCTGAACGTTTGAATTCAAATATGCAAGAAAAGGTCTGGTGTAATGAAAGTAAGTCACAATGAAGTGCTTAATTTTGATGAATTTTTATCTTTCCTGTGTGACTCTACACCTTTAACTTCACAGAACTTCAAACTCTGCAGATTCACCAGAATTTTATCTGTTAATATACTCTCAATATCATTAAATTCTTAATAAATCAAACATAAAATGTTCAAGCTGCCATAAAGCAAGACAGTTATCATAGTATTTATAAAACTACTTATAGCACTCATAATAACAGCAGAAAGCACAGCTCCTTAATACTTACTTCTTCTGATAATGACTGGTATTCCTTACTCAATGAGAAAGTAATGTACCATTCAAAATTACCTTCCTCTCTTGATAGTAAAAATTTAAAATTTTTAATTGATAAATGGTCCTTCTATGTTAGAGAATTTTCGTCTCCATGCAAAATAAATAAAATTTCAGAACCTGATCACACCGCTCACCAGAGTCCAAGAAAGGATGCAGAGTAGCTGCATCAGTGCTAGCCAGGTCCTATACATGCTCACCTTACATTCCTGAGATAGCTTTCAACCTTAACAAATCACCCAGCAGAAGTATTAATAGTTTGATCCATAAAATCAACTGATGTGTTGAGGACCACAGCATATTTCTCATTTACCTGAAGCAGTGGCCAAAGTAATATGTTGGTTTCTGGGGGCCTCAATTACAAAGACCTTCATTTCCATGTACACTAGTCCCTACGAATCGGGGAAGGGTTGAAAGCTCTCAACCCTTTGTGAAATTACAGTGAGGGTAAAGTGAAATAGAAAGCAGGAGAGGTTTGATTTGGTTGTTGATTAATGGTAATTTTATGCACACAAGGGCTAGTTAAATCGGGACCTATGGTTTAAAGTAGATTCCAAATAACAACAAACATCCAAGCTCAAGATAGAAATTGAACCCACAAACTGTTGAAACAAAGACAAGATCACTAACCATTTGGCTACCAGCTCAGCAGAAGAAAAGAAAGAAGAGAGCAGATCACTGGGGTATCTCAAGGTTCAGACACCCACGTTTACTTAAAGAAAGTAGACCTCCTGAGAGGCCTCAACCTCATAAGAGAACCCACAATGGGAGAGAAGTGAAAAAAAAAAAGTCAATGTTATACCTTGGAATAAACACCCATATTCACTTAAAGAAAATAAACAATCTGATGGGCTAATAATTTCTAAAAGAAATTCAATATACACGAGTGCTTAGATATTTTGTTAAATTATAGTAGAACATGGACTAAGCATCAAATAGGCGAAAAATATAAGAAATATATATATTTAAGAATTACTTTATTTGTTAGCTTAATATTACCATAATTTATAAATTTCATTTCATAAAATATTTTGAATTTTTCTTCAGTACTTTTTATTTGGATTTTCTTTCTTTTTTTTTCCTTTCTTTTAACAAATACTTCCTTCAAATAAGTGAAAGAATAAAAACATTTACTTAAATTCTAAACAACTTCAATGAATGTACTTGGTGCAAAATAGATTAATTAATCATTAAATTATTGACAATTAGAAAAAGATTAGTAATTTTAAAGACAAAATAATTGAATTAATTTTAATATATTTTATTTTCAGCCACACATTTCAATTTCCAGTCGAGCAGTTTTTAATTACTGGTTAAGCTCCATTTATACCAAATCAGCAATCTTTTTTCCAACATTAATTATTTTATCGACAATGATCATAAACTATAGTAAAACAAGAATATGTCCCCTGTTTCCCTTTTATTATGAGTGATAGTTAAAAGAATATTATTTTCATATTTAAATCAATTGGGAAGCATAGGATAGTTTGATTTCAAGTAAATTAGTTTTGTTGTGTGGTTATAATAATTGATTTTTTTGTTCAATCAATGGTGTGCAGTCAACACAAGCATAAAAGAAAAATTAATTTTATCATAAAGAATTACACCATTAATTGAGCAAAAACATTACAGTTTCAAGGGGCCTATATATTAATCAGAAAATTATGTGTAATGAAATAATGAAACACTGTTTTATCTTTTTAACAAGGAATAGTTATATTCAATAATTTAACTGATGAAAAGAAAGAGTTTTGAATTAAGAAAGTAAAAAGAAATTTCAAATTTTCCTCAATTTCCCATTAAAATGTGATAAGATGGAACAAAAGCAAGTGTGTAAACTTTTATGAATATAGCAAATTGGATAATATTATACGCAAGAATGCTCATTCTACAAACACTCAAAAAACAATATCTAGTAATTGGTAGTATGCATACACTAAATTTTAAATTGGCATTTTTTATTTTTAATAGCATATTTCACAAATTACACTGCTGGACAATTGCTAAGGACGAATAACATTCATCCATAGCAACCACAAAATGATGAAAATTAGGATAAGTACTGGGTATAGTAAGAAGAAGTATGCATATGCAATTTTTTTTCCACGTCTGTTCATCACGTGATAGTGTTCATAAGAGCTTTAAAGGTTTTGATGCGTGTGGACAGTAGTTGTTTCAAGTCAAAGTTTTACAGGAAAGATTTAATAGATGAACTTGAAATTTTTGGCTTGTCTTCCCGGCATCACTTAGATGATTTTATGCGTGACCGAATCATTGGAATGATCGAAGAAGGGTGAAAAATAACAGATGTTGCCAGGGAGTTTGACATCGCTTACACATTGTTTCCCGGCTGTAGAAGTCATTTAAAACTACTGGAATGTTTAGTAGGAGGAAAGGGGGAGGTTGTGTTAGAAGTATGACACCCGCAGAAGACAGATATATTGTCCTATCAGCAAAAAAGAACAGGTGCACCACAACTTAGCAGGTGGCAAATCAGCTTCTTGCTGCTCCAGGAAAGCAGATCTCCCGAAAAACTGTTACCAGACAAAGGGGAGGAGGACTATACATCCGCAGACCTGTTGTGTGTGTCCCATTGACCAGACAGAACCGTATTGCCTGTTTGCAATGGTGTTGTGAGCATCGCAATTGGACCAAACAGTCCTGTCGGATATCGGTCCCTTTTCTGGATTTTTTCTGGATGATAAGCAGTACCACTCTTGCGCCAGATCAGCTGGCATCTACAATCTGATGACAGACTGAACCTACTCTCATCTGAGAATAGTACTGATGCCAAGTCCTGTTGCGTCCAATTGCGAAGCTCACGACATCATTGCAAACGGGCAATATGGTGCTGTCTGGTCAATGGGACACATACAACAGGTCTGAAGGCGTATAGTTCTCCTCCTCCCCTCAAACCTCTGGCAACTGTTTTGGCTAGATCTGCTTTCCTGAGGCAGCAAGAAACTGATTTGCCACCTGCTGAGCTGTGGTGCGCCTGTTCCTCTTTGATGATACAACGATATATCTACCTTCTGCTGGCGTTGTACTTCTTACATGACCTCCCCCATGCTGCCTATTACACATTCCAGTAGTTTTAAATGACTTCCACACCCATGAAACAATGCTGTGAGAGATGTCGAACTCCCTGGCAACATCTGTTATTTTTCGCCCTTCTTTGAACTTTCTAATCATTCAGCCATGAATAAAATCATCTAAGTGATGTCGGGAAGACATATCAAAAATTTTAAGTTCGTCTATTAAATCTTTCCTGTAAAACTTTGTCTAGAAACAACAACTGTCCATACGCGTCAAAACCTTTAAAGATCTTATGAACACTATTACGTGATGAACAGATGTGGAAAAAAAATTTGCATAGGCATACTTCTTATTATTACATCCTGCACTTATTCTAATTTTCCACATATTGCTTCCTTTCATTTTGTGGTTGCTATGGATGATAGTGTTATCCATCCTTAGCTAGTAATATTGTACAAATCAATTCTTTCTAATTTCACATAATTTAAAAGCCTTTATTATAAAGAACAATAAACTATGGGTATAGAGCATAGGTTCTCAAAGTGGTCCTGGTGGATCACCAGGGGTCTATAGGAAACCACACAGGGGTCCACGTAGATGTGTAAAGAAAACAGGGGTTCCCAAGTTGTAAGTGGGAGTCCACAAAAAATTTTCTGGTTTTCATAATAACAAAAATTTTGGCTTGGATTTACCTATCAACATAGGCAGGTAGCATGATTCACTATGTAGGTACTCAAAAATATTCGAAATTCAGTTCAAACACAGAATTGAATTGAACAATAGATAATAGTAGAAGTGTGCACCACATGTCGAGACTTGTGAAGTGCTGCCCAAGCACGGTCTCATTAAAAGTATGACTATCTTTTATTGTTGATTTACATTTCAGAGTTCTTTGTTAATTTTTGGTCAATTGTTGATTGTATGTTTATAATTTTGTATAATCACAAGTATAATTTTATTAAATAGGACACAAGAAAATTTGCTACTTTTTTCCTTCTTAACACCCCCAATTTAGGGTGATATTTTTTAGGAGTTTTGAGAATACAGTAGAAATGCAGCAGCAGGGGATCTATCGAAAATAGTAAAAATTTAAAAGTGGTTCACCAGAAAAAAAAAAGTTTGGGAACCCATGGTCTAGAGAAACTTAACAGAATACAAAATAAGTTATTTTACATTTTCAGTGGATAAATAACTGGTCCCACTAATATTGTAACACATTAAATTTCATAAACATTTCCAATATAAATCTTTCACCGATAAAATAAATGAATGTAAAATATATATTGATTATTTATAGGGGGAATTCCTTATTTTTAGTCACGTAAAATTATGTATAAATTTAATATTGCATATTAAATAATGGTAGCATATATTAATAGAGCATATTAAAAGAATCTATCACTGAGAATGCACAAGAAATCTAATTATTATATATGTAAGCATTCAATGAAATATCATGAATTAAAAGGAAAAAATACAGCTACATCTTCACAATTTAAAAATTCACTAATTAAAAAAAAACTTTTTAATTTTTGACTAAAATGTAAAAATGCAACAATACTTAAATTGAAATATACTCGATAATGTAATTTAATTGTGAAAAATATTTTAAAACACACCTGTGTTAGATGCTTTGGTTTACGCCCTCTTTTTTGTGGTCCTGGTGAATTCTTTTCTCTGAAATATGAAAGAAACAAATTATGAAATTATTTAGAAAAAACAGCACTCACTATGTTAAATAGATTATGATGTTAACAGAATATAAAGAATATTAAAGCTAATAAAATATTCATTTTGGAAAATTTGCATAGTTTGCCACCAAGTTAATTTTTTCATACAATGATCAAACAAAATATAACTACAGTTTAAACTGAATTCCAACAGCTACAAACACTCATACTAGCCACTAAAAACGTACATATTAAACTCACAAACTACTGCATCAAAATCTAAAGCACTAAGTAAACATTACTCAGTTAATACTGTTTAATAGGCTGGTAGTTAACTTTAAAAGATGATTTCTTAAACTTCATTTATTTAGAATCCAATGAAATAAGATAACTCCTTCCTTGAATTTCATCCACAAATGAAGTTTTCATGTCCTTTATATTCATGTTATGTTAGATCAATAAAAGCACTTAAGGGAGAAATCTGTTGTTAACCCTTATCAATAAAGGTATATGTGCTGTAAATTTGGGCACATTTTGAATAATACTCAGTGTATATCACTTTCAACTGAACCAACAGCATTTGTCTTTTTAATTATTATTTTTGTTTAACATAAATCTTTTTTGTTACCATTAACCTGCTTATCTCAGCAGACAATCTAAAATCACATGTTTATATACATAATGACTCATTATTTACTTCACTAACTTCTGAATGTTAAAGGAATAAAAAAAACAGAAAATTCAGATCTATAAGAAAAACATTTTTGGGACACTGGATTTTTTAAATATCAAGTTATTTGTTTAATATAAAAATTTTTATTTCCCAATTCTATGCATTTGTTACCAGCATATAACATGCTTCAGCACAAATAATTTCTATAAAATATACGGAATAATGATAGGTTACAAATGACAACTAGCATGGAATGATTTTAAGAACTGGATTTCCAGTAAAATAATGACACCAATTTTGAATAAAAGTAGACCAGCACTGATTAAATTAACAAAAAATTAATTAAATTACTAAGACAACAAATATCTTGGCTAATCTATATTAATATTACATATTAAAAGACAAACAAATAGTTTAAGAAAAAAATTTTGAAATCAACGTGCAACAGACTTCGAAGACCACCAGAAAAATAAGCTAAGATAATGTTCCATGTTCTAAATGATTAAAAAATCTTGAGAAGAAATTGTGAAAGCAAGGCTAATAAAATCATTTCAAAACAGATTTATCAATTTAAAAAATATCTTTATATTAAAAGTTTTTACACAAATGCTTTACACATATACTTAATACTTAAAGTTTTCACCATCCCTACCAAATGCTATGTTTAGTTTATTGCTTCAGTACTGCAAGCCATTTAAAAGCAGAATATTTGCTACTTGTGAATTTATGATAGAGAAAACCTCTATATTACCCTTTATTTTTATATACATCCATATAAATTAAGTTTAATAATTTCCGATTTAAGTTCATAAAACTATTTCAGTGTTGTCTGGCACAAAAATCATTTTACTTGAAGTAACAATGTTAATAATTGTGACATTAAATATGAAGTAAGATAGGAATGATCAAACATACAATAAAAATTTTGATATAACAACATTTCAGAATTGATTAAAATAGTTTTAAAGCCATGGACTAGTTACTTCTACTTCTCTTGGTGGGTGATTTTTGTATCCAATGCATTTTAATAAAAGGAAAAATTATCAAACCTAAATATGCACAGTATATTTGAAACATCAATGATCAAAAATTTCACTTTTCATAATCTTTAATAACATTTGACAATTTTATCATAATTTTCCTTATAATTGCTTCATGCAAAAACATACATATTACTCAAATCTAGAAAAAAATTAATAAATTTAAAATATTAGATGAGCCTAAAAGTTTTAAACACTTTTACAACCCATAAATAGCAAATAAATGGCAAATGAGCATTTCCCATGTTGGTGCACAGTTCCGATTGTTATTTGTAACTCCTTGTCATGTTTTTGGTAAAAAAATGAATCCCACTGCAGTAATATTCTGGCAGTTTTGGGTCAAGACTTGAACCACAGTTTTCACAGCATCAAGATCAACAGAATTCTTGAATGTAGGAATTGCTTGCGGCCCAAAATAAGTGATAGTTGGAACCAAGTTAGGAGAATAGAATGGATGAGATCAAAACCTATCAATAAAATACCATCAACTTCTACCATGATCAGGGTGAAAAATAACATTGTGAGGACTGATGAAACTTGGCTGTTTAACAATCAAGTTTGAATGCAACCAGTGCAACTGTAAACAATACAATACAACATTGATGGCTTGGTTGAATTCAATTTGATTTTTCTGTTACAATATCCTCAGATGGGATAGATTGCACCAAAAACAAACTACTGTTTGATAAAATTAAATGCTTGAGTAAGTCATTGGATAAGAATTAATTGAGAATGTTGAGATGAATGACTTAGAAGAATAAAAGGCATTAAAACAATTGATTGAAAGGAAAGAAAATGAGACAGATAAATGTTATATAGTGTGAATATATATAAATTTTAATGTTTTCCAAGAACCATGACAGTTTTATGAAATTGATAATGTCATCTAGAGTAGGTTTTATTTGATTGTTTTTTGCACTTGTTTTTATTTTTGAAACAGTCAGAAAAGGTTAGCTTTGTTGATCGCTCAATGTTCATTTTTTGCACACAAGGGCTTATTAGATCGTGCCCTAAGGTTTAAAGTAAATTCGAAATTATTACATACATCCATGTTCAAAGTGGGTTAATTGTTAAACACACGAGCTGTTGAACTGAATGCAAGAACACTAATCATTTGGCTACCAACCCTGTCTCAGATGTAAAAGAAGTCATTTCCATATCTATTTCAGAAGAGGATATATCAATTGTTAAAATTAAAGCTTTTTTTCAGAGATTTGGGTCTTTTAAGATTATATTTTTTAAGATTTACTTTTTTTAGATTATATATTCTAAGAAAGATTTATGTTAAAAATATTTTGTGTTTATCTTAATTGTTTAATAAAATATTCACCAACTTTATAAAAGAACTATAAAAGATAAAAAGTATCTGCTCTGAATGTTAATTATAGGACTGCCACCTCATAGGGGTCTTAACAGCCCAGTGGTTACAGCATAATGCTCTCACAGCAGACTCAAAACTCAGAGGAACATATTTAAAATAATTATATATATATATATATATACACACACACACACACATACACACATTATCATTATAATAATGATCTGTCTATTGACTATTTACGTTCCTGAAACAACTCAAAAGACTTTTTTCAGTTTTTAAATTTTGCACTGAAATTGCCAAAAATCGGTAAAGTTGGCAGCTATGTATCAGCCTTAGATTAATTGGTATTTGAAGCATATTTCTTTGTGCTGTAAGAAGTTGATGATGAAGTGGATTTAGATGGTAAAGTTGGAAAGTGGAGCACATATCTGTAAACTACTCTTTTTTGCTGGATTGTTGTTTATTTTAGCTTCTATTTGTAAAGTAGAAGAATAGGAAATGCCAACTTTGTGTGTTTTGTTTTTTATGATTTGTTTTGCTTTAAAGGAAAGTAATACTTGTTTTTTTCTTGGTTGCAATTACTTCTTTCTCTAAGACACACATAGGGAAAGACTTGGAAAATGCATCCATAAAAGCAAGTTACGTAAGTTGTAATGTGAACTAGAACAATTATAACATTTGAAAATTTCTGAAGCACAAGCATTAGTCTCATGACCAGATTGTGCACATTTTCCACATATAGGATCTGTACTCCCAACATGCCTATTGATCTACAAAGTTTACAACTTATGTAACTTGCTTTTATGGATTTTACTAATACTGGTGGTGTCTGAGGAGTTAAGACATGTTGGGTGGGAATAATTTTATTGTCACTTTAAATATTTATACAGAGTACAGCACAAACTTCTTGATTATAAATTTCTGCTTTTGTTACATTTATGAAGTCTAGGTTAGAAAGAACAAGAGACTTGTTTAAAGTTTTATAAAATGGTGTTTTAAATAGAAATGCGAGAACAAATTTTTTAAATTACTGATTATACCAAATCTTGTTTTGAGTCAGCTAGAATAAGATCTTCCAATTGTAATTTTTTAATATTTAGTATATTACTAATAGAAGATATAAAAAATTTCTAAACTAGAAAAGGCAATAATGATTGATAGATATTTGGAGTTTTTACCAATATATAATGAGTAAATGAATTGGTTTCATCAATGGAAGAATTAGAATATATAGGATGTTTATAAAGGTTCAGGCTAAACAGCACTACCCAACCATGGATGGCAGCCAATGACTCTGGACATTTCCATCCTCTATGCTTACCCTTGTGCTATCAGACATCCATACAACAAGTGTCACCCACAGAGACATTTACTGGCCTCAACACCAAGCTCAAGGATGTGACCCCTTCGCTTGATCCTTAGTAGGCTAGTTATGACGGTAGCTAGATATCAACTGATTTATAAACTGGAGGCAACAATGTACCACCCAGCTAAAAGGTTGCCACATGGCCAACACATGGGGATTTAGACTGTCTATGAGAAGCAAACTGAGTGGCTACAGCTGCTCATGGAGAGTTTGGAAAGACAAAAGATTAGAAGAGGAGAGGAAAAACAGATAATAAAAATCTCTGGCTAACCATGGGATTGGGACACCCATACTCACCTAAAGAGGGTGAGCCACAAGAGAGGAGCTTGGTTTGAAGGAAAGACCATCTAGTGAATAATTCCTTGTATACCCAACCATACACTCAATAATATCACTAGGGATGAAGTTCAGCATACAAAGCTGATGCACACAGTTCAGAAGTGCAACATTCCTATTATGCTTAACGTTATGGTACAGAGATTGTTACAATTTAACAATTTACACTCAATAATATCACTAGGGATGAAGTTCAGCATACAAAGCTGATGCACACAGTTCAGAAGTGCAACATTCCTATTATGCTTAACGTTATGGTACAGAGATTGTTACAATTTGTGTCACGAATGTGTCATTTTTTAATAAAGAAAGCAAGAAAACATAGATAGCAATTTGGTCATCCAGTAGATTAGCAGTCAAGTTATGTGAAATAAAACTTTCTCATAAAATTCAAGTTAACTATGTCTTTTGACCATTGTTCAAGGGTATGTTGAAGGTTAACAGCAATTTTACCAGTTAGTTCAGATTATTGCTAACAGATTGGTCTTAATATTGTCTTCTACAACATAAGATGACCATCCATTTCTAGCCTGATCTTGGCAGCTTCACTTTTCATGTTACATACTAAGAATTTTTTCAGACAATTAACTATGTAAAATACTATACATTTATAGGCTACTCATCAGAATGCTTGATTGCGTGATGGTTTGGATAATTTAAAATGTCATGTGTGGCATCAATTCCATTGTTAATTTGCATATCTAAAAACAGGTAGAACTTTCATATTTACTCAACATATTAAATAGTTTGGAATGGTATAACTTTAAATGCCTCTTACTATCATACGTATAACACTTATTACGTATCAGTACAAAATTCATCACGACAATCCCCTTAATTACAGTGGAAAAAAGAATTTAAGGTTTGTATTTCCTTGTATTTTTGCTCACATACAAGATCAAATATGCAATATGGCAGTTCTATTTTGATGGTACATCATTAGAAAATCTTGAACCAGGCAAGGGATAACTCTCCCAAACTTGACGCAATAAAAGTTAGGTACATCAAAATCAATTGCTTGCTATATACATATATATAGAAATTTAAGAAAACTTGAAGTTTGGTACTTCACAATCTCAATGGCAATAATGTCAATTACAAGGATTGATGTCATAAAAAAATACCGAGTCACTTTGGACAAAATCATAATTTAAAAAAAAAAAAAGAATTATTATGACAATATACTCTATAGCAGCGTTTCTCAACCTTTTTTAGCCAAGGCACACTTGTCGCAGGGAAAAAAATCATGAGGCACACCACCATTAGAAAATGTTAAAAAATTAACTCTGTGCCTATACTGACTATAATAAAGTAATTCTCTTGAATAGGAATCAAATAAGCACAAAGAAAGTATTTTATAATTACTTTATTATGAAATATTAAGTAAACAGAATAGTGAAAAATTATAAAATACTTTCAGTGCGAAACCTGGGCCTGTTTGGCTGAACACAAAGTTGATATTCTGGCTGGAATCGAAGAAAGACACACACGTAGCTCTTCGTCAACAGCTCTCAGTCTCTCTCCGTATTTGGTTTTCATAGCAATCATGCTTGAAAAGCTAATCTCACACAGATATGTAGTGGAAAAAGGTAGCAATGTCAAAATGGCTTTGTTTGCCAGAAGTGGGAACTCCTTGGCAGTATCCAACCAAAAACTGTCCAAAGGTAGATCAGCAAATCTTAGCTTGCAACCACGATTTTGTCTCAGTTCAATTAGTTCCTCCTGCTCCTGTAAAGTCATTTCCTTTCCAACAACTGATGCTGAGCTATAAGGGTCCCCTAACCCAGTCAAGGCATTCAGTGGAGACTGAAGAGAAATAAAATGACAACTTCTCCTCAAGATTTTTTAAATGCCTAACTATTATCTCACACAGTGAAGCAGTGTGAACACCTTGCCACTGCATGGTGAGTGTGAACATTTCAAGATTGCCACTTTCCAAGTGTTGATGCCAGAGTTGCACTTTTGAACGGAATCCATTTATTTTATCTGTACTTGTAAGCAGGTTATCATTTCGGCCTTGCTGGTTGGTTGGTTGGTTTTTATGGCGCAAGGTCCAGATAAGGACAAGCTGCGCCAATCACAAGATATTATACCTCAATTTTCTTTTCATCCATTAAAAGTATAAAATAGCAATATATTTAAAATATATATTAAAATATGTAAACATACAATATACACATGTATAAGATTAAAAACTTGTATTTAAATAAAATATTTCTAAATCAGATAAAATTCATAAATTTTATGTCTTTTAAAAACGCACATAAATTGCGATGGGATGGTTCCCCAAGCAGATCTTCTAATGTTAAAATATTACTATTAAAATATTTAAAACGCTGATGGTTAAAATCTGGACACACAATTAAAATGTGATATACTGTAAATGGTTCATCACACTTTTCACACCAGTTGAGAATCACTTAAGATCAAATGTTTGTGGGTGAAACACGTGTGACCAATTCGAAGGCGAGTCAGTCTGACATCTGCGCTTCGTGGAGATAAAACAGATAATGGAATGATGTATGAAATTATGGAATAGAGTTTGTTGCTGACTTGCAGGTCCCAGGATTCCTGCCAAAGAGAATATATGAAATGTTTGAATCCTTTTCTCATGTCCATTGATGGTATTGAAGGCAAAATGGAAGTAGCTGCAGATTTAGCGGCAGCATCAGCTTTCTCATTGCCATCTATTCCTATGTGGCTTGTACCCAACAAAACAGTATCTCAAATCCCTTGTTAGTAAGAGTATCAATTAATTTGAATATCTTAGACACAACTGGATGGCAATTATAGTTGTTATTCCTCAAAGCTTCTAAGACACTCATACTGTCAGTGTACACACAGAATTTACGTTCATTTTTAGTTTGTAGCAGCTGAAGTGCTCGGTATATAGCCGTAGCTTCAGCGGTGAAGATGGAGCAGGATTTGTGAAGGCTATAACTGTAGGAGGTATCATCAAGATAAACTCCATAGCCAACTGATCCTGGACATTTGGATCCATCCGTAAATACTGGAGTGTACATAGTGTACTGACAGCGATGGAATGAATAAAGCTGTTGAAGAATAGCAGTACTTGTGTCTGATTTTTTATTCTTACCGAAGGGATTTAACACAGTAATGTGTGGATTGTACCAAGGTGAATGTGCGTAAAGGTCGGTAGACTGATTCGGACATCACATAGGTCAGAAAGCAAAATAATAGATTTAATACGACAGAGAAAATTTGGAATGTTTGATGGTCTAGCATTATATAATCTCTTAAGACAAGCACTTGGAATCGTGGAACGCAAGGGATGATGAGGTGAGGACATGATTTTTGAATAATATTTAAGAGACAGCTGTATCCGCCGCAGGTCTAATGGTAATTGTTGGCAGATTACATATAGACTCTGGACGGGTGATGTCTAAATGCTCCACAGCAAATCCTTAAAGCAGAGTGGTGGACGGTGTCCAATCTACGTAAAATGGAAGATCTAGCCGATCCATAAGCAACACAACCATAGTCAATACGAGATAAAATGATTGATTGGTAAATTCGGAGCAATGAAGTGCAATCTGCACCCCAAAATGTATTAGACAACACCTTGAGGATATTGAGCATTCGCTGCACTTCTTCCGTAGATATAAAGTATGCGGAAGGAAAGTTAACTCTATCGAAAAATTACCCGAGGGAATTTTATCTCGTTGACCACATGAATAGTTCTATTTCTTATGTGAAGCACAGGATCGGGATGAAGACTAGTTTTCCTACAGAAATGGACACAGTGACTCTTACTAGGAGATATACTAAGACCATTTCGTTCACACCAAGTAGTTAGATTGTTTACAGCTGTTTGCAATTGTCTCTCAATTATATTCATGTTTGAACCCTGATATGAAATTTGTAAGTCATCAACATATAAATTCTATGAACTGAAGATGGTAACTGATGAAGTATGTTATTGATGAAAAAGGTTAAAAAGGGTTACGCTTAAAACGCTACCTTGAGGGACACCCTCAGCTTGAGTAAAAGTATTGGAAACTGTACTTCAATACGTGACTTTAAATAGCCTAGTAGCTAGAAAAATTCTGTATAAATATTGGAAGATTACCCTTAAATCCAAGATTATGCATAATTACGGAGAACACCATAACGCCAATGATGATCGTATGCTTTCTCAATATCGAAGAAAATTGCAACAAGATGGTTTCTCCTCACGAAAGCATTTGAATTTGGGATTCCAGATCTACTATGTTGTCAATAGTGGATCGTCCTCTTCAAATCCGCTTGTTGAAGGGGTATGCAATTATTCTTCTCTAAGATGTAAATGAGTCTAGCATTGACCATACGCTCAAACGTTTTGCACAAGCAACTCGTGAGAGCTATTGGGCGATAACTCAAAGGGTCAGATGAATCTTTGCCAGGTTTCAATATTGGAATCACTATCGCTTCTCTCCATGAGGTAGGATAAGCATGCTCAATCCAGATTCTATTAAACAGTGAAAGTATGTTTAATAAGGAATCATGATTTAAATGACGGAGACATTTGATACGAGATTCCATCTGGTCCTGGGCTAGTGTCGCTTGCTTTAGATAAAGCAGTCTTCAACTCTGACAATTCAAAATCACAATTATATGGTAGATTATGCTTCGATCATGAAATCTTAGATGTGTCCGCTCAGCAATTGCTTAATCCTTAGAAAAGTAGGATTATATGAATCCGAGCTGGAAACACTAGCAAAGATTTCACCGATAACATTAGCAATATCTACCGCTGAGGAGTGTATTGCAGCTCCGGTTTTTAATACAGGAATGGAATAATCCTGATAAATACCATTGGCTGCTTTAACTTTCCTCCATAATTGTTTACTTGTTGTCGATGAATTGATTGATTTACACGTAAGCGAATCCAAGATTCTCTTTGACTCTGACGTCTAACTTTTCGAGCTTGAGCTTTGGCTTTTTTAAATGCAACCAGATTCTCCGTAGTAGGGTATCTTCGAAATATATTCCATTGCCTCCTTTGTTTCTTATAAGAGAGTTGGCATGTTTCATTCCACCAAGGTTTCCTGTGTTTATGAGAAATGATGGAATTTTTAGGGATAGCAACATCCGCAGCTCGGATTATTGTGTCGGTGACATATTTAACGGCATCATCTATTATATCTGTCTTAACTCTTGTCTCACTGATCACAGCCAATTATGTGAAAAATGTCAATCGCTCGACTGTACAGATAATTAGGTGGTTTGTGACGCACACTATTACTTCCAGCCTGAGAGGCGATTAGAGGAAATGATCACTATTGTAGAGGTCATTTCCGACAGCAAAATTCAGCAACGGCAAGAGTGATGGAGAACATATAGCTAAGTCCAGAGAGTGAAATGTCCGTGTAGGTTCGTGAAAATAAGTTTTCTGGCCGGTATTCATTAGACAAAGGCAATTGTCAGATATGAACTGCTCTATCTGACGACCGCGAGTCGTATCTTCACTACCCCACAGAGTATTATGTCCATTAAAATCACCTAGAAGCACAAATGGAGCTGGGAGTTGGTCAATTAAATCATCTAGTTCCTCCGAATTTCTGACGTCATGTGGTGGTAAATACAGGTTGCAAACAGTGATCAGACAGGTTACGTGAATTTTCACTGCTACAGCTTGTAATGTAGTTCTTAGTTGATGTGCTGTACTTGCATATGAGTTTGATGTGAATATATGCAAACTCCTCCAGATACAGACGCATCACCACCATTATCCTTTCTGAAGCATTGAAACCCATGCAGTTTGGTGTTAACAGTGGGCTTCAGGAATGTTTCCTGGAGAGCCACACATGCGGGGTTGTAGCGAGAGATAACAGATTTGGCGTCGTCTATTAGAAACGAAAACCTCGACAATTCCATGAAACAAAGGAAGTCATTAATGGGATGAATGTTATTCACCAGCAGTACTCATCTGAGTTTCTGATGAATCCTCAAAACTATCTCTATCTGAAGGATAGAGTTTAACAGCATCTTCTTCCAACGCTAATAACCTGGCTTTTCTTTCTGTCAAGGAAGACCTACGAACGCCTTCCTTGGCAAGTTTTAATTTTTGCTTCAGATGCTCTTGATTTTGCAAGAGACAGTTTGTGCATAAGCGGTTGAAGATTTTGTATCTTTTGGATGGGGAGATGGCTTTGTGTATTTTCTAAAAATAGGATCAGTTTGGGTGCAGCAAGATCTAGTTACTTTCTTTGTAACAGTCGCATAGCTGATACCTGGCTGCGGTGTACGCGTCTTGGCGAAAAATTCGGTCGAGCCTCCGGATAAGACACACTATTTTTGATTTTGACGGAAGTAATTTCTTTTTCAACTGCCATGATGGGCAAGATCGTGAATAGGCAGGATGGTCGCCTTTGCAGTTGACACAAACCTCTCCTTAGCATTGCAGGTTACACTATCGTGGCTAACGTCTGAACAACGAAGCGCCGTGAAGTTGACCTCTGCAAGCTATTTTTGAATGGCGAATCGTTGGCATTGAAAACAGCGCGGATTTGGAATATATGGTCTCACTGAGTATCTCATATATGCAACTTTAATATGTTGTGGCAAGGTTGGAGTACTAAATGTCAAAATGAGGTGTTTTGTATTAATTGTTACACCATCTCGATTCAGGGTTATCCGTTTCACAGCACATACATTTTGGGATTTTAAGTTTTCAAGTATTTCGTCAGTAGATGTATATATGAGATCTGCTGCAGAAATTACTCCCTTGCAAAAGTTTAATGTTGTGTGGGGCTGTACGACAACATCCACATTACCAATTGATTTCAATGATTGTATTATTATAGCTTGTTTTTCAGAAGCAATCTCTACTAAAATATCTCCTGTTAAGTAGCTTCGAATATTTTTAATCTTCACCTAGATAGGATGAAATGCTCTTTTCAATTAGAAAGGTGAGACAAACTGGAAAGAACCACCTTCAGTTCTTTTAACAATGAAAAATTTGGCATTTAACATAGACATTTGTTGCTCCAAAGGAGAGAGGAATTAATAGATTTGTTCATATAGTATAGCTTAAAATTCAGGGACTAGACGGCACCACCCACCACGGAGCCCTACGAGGGGATACAGGTTGTTGTACCAGTGCTAGTCAGTCTCATATCGCTCACGGTACATCTCTGAAGTGGACTCCACCCTTAGCGAGTCACCCAGTAGATGTACCCGATCGCTGATCCATAAAAGCCGATTGATGTGCTGCGGACCACAACACACCTCCCGTTTACCTGAAGCAGAGGCCAAAGCAATGTGTTGGTCTCAGGAGGCCTCAATTACCAGGATCCTCCTTTCCAGGGACACTGGTCTCCATGCACGGCAAACACGTGGGTGATTTAGTCCTCAAGAGTAGCTAGTAGCAACAGGCAAGTAAAGCTACACAAGGGGAGCCCTCAACCTCTTACGAGGGGCAACCACACTGAGGGAGAAAAGGAAGAAAAAGCAGAAGAGTAGAGGAGAGAAGAAAATAAAGAAGAGGAAAGATCACTAGGGTACCTCGGGATTGTGACACCCGTGTTTACCTAAAGAAGGTAAACCCCCTGAGGGGCATTTCGGCCTTGCATTCGGGTGTTCAATTCATTCAGATGATGAAATATATCTGCCAGGTATGCCAGCCTTGCATACCACTCATCACTTGCAAGCTGCTTTGCGTAATCTGACCCCTCATTTGTCAGAAACACTTTTAAGTTCCTCCCACAGCTCATACACACGAACCAAGACCTTGCAACGCAACAACCGCCGGACCTCCGTATGAAAGAGCAAGGTTTTATGCTTTGCTCCCATCTCCTCACACAAAGCTGCAAATATGCGACTTTTCATGGGTCGTGACTTTACAATGTTTACCACGCGCACAACATCATCCAACACATGAACTAAGGCTGATGGTAAAGTCTTGGCTATGAGGGCCTCGCGTTGTAAAAATCAATGCGTAATAATCACATCTGGATTTTTTTCCTTCACTCTGCTTACAAAGCCTTTGGTGCGCCCGACCATGGCTGCAGCTCCATCGGTGCAGACGCTTGTGCAGTTTTCCCACTTAAGTCCTCCTTGTTCAAGGTATTCTGATATGACCTGAAAAATTTCTTCTCCTGTTGTTTTTTCTGGCAATAATTTGCAAAAAAGGAAGTTTTCTCTAATTGCATCACAGTCAACAAAACGCACATTAGCTAAGAGTTGAGCATGTCCACTGATATCAGTAGACTCGTCAAGTTGCAATGCAAATTTCTCACTGATACGGATCCTACCCAAAACCACACTTTCGAAGTCTGCAGACATGTCATTAATATGTCTGGAAATTATGTTGTTTGAGAGAGGGACTTTGGCTATTTCCTTTGCTGCTTCAGGTCCAAGCATCTCCTCTACAATAGCTTTGCAGGCAGAAAGTATTAATGTCTCTGCCACAGTGTGCGACTTTTTTGTCTTGGCTATAAGTTCAGCAACTTGATAGCTAGCTTTAAGAGCTCTTCCATTTACCTTTGTTGTTTTTCTCATAAAAGTTGCCTGTTTCTCCATGTTGTCACGCAGGCGAACAAAATAGTCCACATTCTTGTTTTGAAGCAAAGGGTGCTTCGTTTGAAGATGGCATTTAAGTTTGCTTGGGACCAGAGCATTGTTAGCTAGCTTTTCACCACACACAGTGGAGTTGGTTTGTGTTCATCTCCAGTGAAAGTAAATCCAACTGAAATATAGCTTTTGCTATATTGCCTTGCGCCAGAGAATTTAACCATCTTTGCTTTCTTTTGACCCCCACTCATACTCGGGCTCTCATCTGGCTCCAGATTTTGTTCAGAGTCCAGTTCTTTCCTTTTCAAAAACTTGTCCATCACTGCAGTATCAGTGTCTCTCTCCTCACAGCAGCCGTTATCTCTCTGACACTGTGTGAGGCGTCTGCCTGCGTCTCATGGGGAGGGAGGCAGGGGGAGGAGTTATAGCACTGCACAGCGCCATGACCACCTATGACACCGATGGGGGGAGTGACGGGAGGAGTTATAGCGCTGCACAGCACAGTGACACCCAGCGGCACACCACGGTGCTTCAGACGGCACACTGGTGTGCTGCGAAACAGCGGTTGGGAACCGCTGCTCTATAAGACAATGATAAGGAACATTTCCTACTGAACTGAAAGAATACATCCATGGAGAGAAAATTTTACTTTAAACACAATGATATTTTATCACAAATTTGTGAAAAATCAAATTAATGTTTATAAAGGATACATATGTTCAACAGATGCAAAGGATGAAAAAACTTAGTGAAAAAACATCTTTTAGAAATCATTTGCAAAAATAGTATTTTTTATAGATAAATGCTTGACCACATATAAAAAGAATATTAAAAAGCATTCATAAGTGTAAACTATCAGTTTTGTCAAACCCACTTTAATGATCAAGCTTTACCCTGACATATTCCTTTATTACTTACAAAATGTTTAAAATAGAATAAGCTTTGATTTTTTAAGAGCAAGTCAGTCAGGTTTTAAAAAATTTCTTCTAATCCAAACATATCACATTTCAAAAGGGAAATAAGTTATAAGTTGTCAGGATAGTAGGAGAAAATAATACATAGCAGTTGCAGTTATGCAATAAATTATTAAATAAAAACAAAATAAATGTGCAATAAAATAACAAAAGCTATTAATGACTCTGAATATCACTAATATATGGCATGAAAGTCAATGAATAACTAAGTATACTTTTAAAACTATTAAATTTAATCATAACTTCACTAATAAAATGGAAAGCAGGAATGAATTTAAAAAAAACAGTTCTTTGTATTTTTGTTTTATTCAATGCATAAACACAAGTATGAAAATCTAGTGGGTACAGAAAAACTCGTACTTGTTTCTGCTTGAAATACTTTCTTCGAAATTAATGTTTAATTTGTTTTATTAGTTGTTCAGCTATTTAAGTACCTTTATATGCAGCATTGAGTTAAAACTGACATTATGATCCTTTAAATTATAATTGGTTTATTCATAAGAAAGAAACTATTTAAAACTCTGCTTAAAGCACTCTTTTCTAAACTTAAGATATATAATTAAAAGTTTCATTTTTCCAAAACACATTTATTTGCAAATCATTCATTTTATAATCTTTTCTCAAATTAAATTTGCTCCATAAATGGTGAAAAATTTCAAATGCATGAACAAAATTTAGTATAAGTGAAATGATAAAAAAATGTACAAATTTCCTTTATTGAAAAATGTTATTCCATACATCATTTGCTGAAATTATGGCTATTCTATTACACAGACAACAGATTATTCATTCATGTTGACAAAATCTTTCTAA
Organism: Latrodectus elegans; assembly: GCA_030067965.1. Lineage (NCBI taxonomy): Eukaryota > Metazoa > Arthropoda > Arachnida > Araneae > Theridiidae > Latrodectus > Latrodectus elegans. The sequence continues at coordinate 52,485,420 of CM057819.1, forward strand.
ACATCTGTCAAAAAATATTTAGACCATAGTGAACTATTTTGTGCCAGTTAAAAATTTAGCCACATTATTAATATTTTCCAACTTCTTAAAAAAGTTAAAGGAACACCAAACTTTTGTACCATATGATTCGTTTTAAACATAGAACTTTCTAAAAATTATTTTTTTTTTTACTTTATTAATTATATTTTTTCCAACAATCCTCTTAACAAAATAGTAAAGTATAACACACACAAATTATTTCCTTGGAACGATCAAGAAAACTCCAAACTCCTTTAACCTTTTTTAAGGCATTTGCAATTATTCATAAGAAGAGTTATTTCAATATAAGATTAAAAAATACAATTTGAGATTAAGAAATGATTGTTTTAACAATGTCATGAAATTCAAACTAATAGATTAAAGAGGGTAAAAAAGAAAAAAAAAATTGTGAAATTAATATTTTATCAAAAATATGACGCTGCTGCCATATAATCCAACATGCAATATTTTGTATATTTTTATTTAGCAACAAAGAAATGTTGCCAAGATGACGTATTATGATGTCTCGCGATGATGTAAGTACTAAGGTTGCCAAAATAGAATTTTCTGCATAATTCTTATAGGTCTCCCTCTCTCAGACATAATAAAAAAAACAAACAGAATTTCCAGATAAAATAAAAATCCACCAAAAAAAAAAAAAAAAAAATTTGAAACTTAGAATTTGGTACGCTGGATTATACAGCATTTGTGCCAAAATATGAAGAACAGTTATTGAGAAAAGATAAATGAACTAGTTGAATTTATAGTCACATTAGTTAGGCAATAAATTAAGATGTTTTAATCTATATTAAGTGAATAAAATCGCAGAATCAAAATACAGTATCAGTTTAAATATTAATTCTCTAAATGCCAATCAAACCTCCAAATGGACATACCATGGTCACTTTTTATATACAAAAACTAATAGGATCAGGATTTAATTTTAAAGTGGACTTCAAAGTAATACCATATAGGTGGAAATGAAACTTGCATACTATTGAATTGAAGAAAAGCATCAGTTCCTTTAACTGAGAATTTCAAAAGACTACAGGTTAGCTGAAGTTTAAGGCATTTACAAATTAAATATAAGAAAATGAACTAACAAGTCTTAATATTGGATATTACTGTTTTTTTTTATTTAAGTTACTTATCAAATATTTCTCAAAGGCAATCAGATATTTTATGATATTAAAATGAATAATTGAATTCACACATAATTAATCAGAGAAAGTAAAAATATAATTGAAAATTAAAAAAATACATAAAATCAGGAGAAATATAATTAAATGTTAACTTAAATTGAATTTAAAAATTAAACATTTAGGCCACATTTTCCCCCAAGATATTAGGATCAGATGAAAATAAAACTAGAATTATGTTTAAATTCCAGTTTTGAATATATTATTGAAGGCAATGGAATGTGTACAAATTTTTTCATTGTTTTTAATAAGGCAACCACTCTTTTAGGAACATTAGTTCTCTTATTTGATTTTTACAAATTGTTTTATTATATTCATAAACTAGTTAATAAGTTTAATCAATTGTTGATTACTGTTAAATGACATTAAATGTATGTCAACTATAGTACCTTCTATATCATTATAAAAGTGAAATGATCATTCATAATTTGGTTTGTTTGTCGCTCAACGGTCATTTTTTGCACACGAAGGCTAATTAGACAGGTACCTATAGTTTAAAGTAAATACTGAACCACTACAAACATCCATGGGATTCGAATTCACAAACTGTTGAACTGAAAGCAAGAGTGCTAACCATTCGGCTGCCAGTTCGGTGTGATAATTCGAGAAAACCACAGGAAACTTAGAAGTTGAAAGAAATTTTGATAAGAACAAAGAAATTGGAATAAAAATCACTTTGTTATCATAAATTACATTTCTTGCTTATATCATACAATTTAATGTGATCAATATAATTTTTTAATTAACATTATATGGCTGAAAAGAAATGTGTGTATAACTTATTTTTTTCCTCAACATAATATGAAAAAATATTTAAAATGTTATGATTTCACAAAATATATATAATTACAATTAATAAAGTCAAACAAAAACAGTAATATTTATTTTAATAATTATTAAGGATTTAATAAATTTGCACAATTCTGTAACACTGATATTTAAAAAGAAACTGAAATAAAGGTGTAAAAGGAAAATATCTGTTTAAATGCTAATTATTGGTGATAAAGACTGTTCTGCTATTCAAAAAATTTTATACTAACTTAAAAATAATTTAAATTTTATTTTAAAAAAATATAAATTTTAAAATATAATAAAATTACCACTTTATTTAACTGATAAAAATATTTCTTAACTATTAATTTAAAAATTTTTACTATTAAAGATAAATGATGCCTGAAGATATATTCTTACCTCACCATATAAATTCAAACTATTACTTTTACATATAAGATTAATAATGAATTGTCAATGCTGTAATCCATAGCAAAAAGTAGCCTATTTTATTATTTTTACATGAATATTCAAGCTAAATATAAGAAATTAAACAGAACACTAAAATTCTTGGCTTTGAAGCTTAATTCATTAATGAAAATTCCATGTGATTAATTTATACAGTTATAAAAAGTTTTATATGTAAATCCCATTAAATATATTTAAAAACTGGTAGAAATAAATTTTAAGTTTAAATTTAAGATTTTCCCATTACTGATAATACTCTTACAAAATGTTTAAATAGAAGGATTCTATTTAAGTATTAAATTCTATTTTAAGTATAGAACATTAATAATTTACAAGTTTGTTTTTAAATATTTGATGACTAATGAGATAAAAATAATATATGTAGTTATTGTTATAAACAAAGATATAAGACAAATATATTAAGATATTCTCTTAGAAAAATGTAATAAATCACATTTTATTACAATCTCATATCCATGTCATACATAAAAATAAAATATTTGCAATTAAAGACAAAGATACATAAAAATGTTCTTAATTGTCTTACTATTTTATTAATTATAAGATTTACATATAGCAAAATTATAGGAAATTTATAAAAATAATTTCAGGTTTTTAAAATCTATTTGGCTAAGTTAGAATTCCGCAAAATATAAAATTACATAACATAAATTCTCTGGATTCTTAGTAAATATAAAACTTAAAAAACGATATCGATAATTTATTTTAATAAGGAATTAAAAAACTCTAATTCGACAATTTTAATATTTTACATTTGAAATTGAACTGAACTGATTGTGAAAAAAATAGTTATTAAAAATTAATTACCATTAAATATAAGATCCAATATTTATATATGTCAAACTTTCAAAATTATTTTTAAATAACTATTCTAACAATTTAAACTATAAACAAAAAATTGGAACACATAAAGTTATTTTTCTTAATAAAATCAACACAAAAATATAAAAAATTAATAAATATTTAAAAATTGTTTATATAAGTAAAACTTATGCGCATGCCCAGAATGGCGCCATATTGATTTGTTACCAATATAAGTAACTTACCTTGCATTAAATGCATCAATAAGTTGAGAGTCTATGATATTTTCTTTAGGCTCCCATGTATTATGCCTGTAGAAATAAAAGTAATCCAATTAAGATGAAAAAGTCACTAACACAAATCACATCGAATTTCATAATTCAGAAAAATTAGTTTAGCGATCTATATAATATACATACTTTTGACTCCAACCTCTCCATTTTATTAAATACTCCACTTTACCCTATAATTAAAAATATATGAAGTTAGGAAAGCTGATGTCAATGACGTCATCGATATGACGAAATACAACCTATTATCCGAAAGCGCACAATACACAAAAAGAAAAAAGAACGATTCATCATATTTTGTTTACCTTCCGTATTCGTTTTTTCTTTATACATTGCGCTGTAAAAACATTCGGCCCCAGGTTTGACATTTCCGTATCTGAATCTTCATCAGATCCCATTCTTAAAATTGAATCTGGCAAATTAATGCCATGATATATATTTTTTTTATTCTGTTCACATTAACAAAATACTGCAGCCGAATATCTCTAACTTAGCACTAACTTTCAACACAGTTCACGCATAAACAAAATAAGAATTCAGCCGTTGTTTCACACAGGAAGCTTCTGTGGAGAATGAATAAAATAAGAACACAGCGACTGCGCTATGGTTGCAAAAGAGCTTGTTCTGACGCCAATTCAACATTTTGGCGATGCTTTGGCTAACAGAGCTATCACCCTCTATAGTAGCGGTCGCCAAACGTTTTGACCTTATACGGACCAGTACAAAAAAAAAAAAATAATAATAATAATTAATTTAAATTCTGTGAATCACTAATAGTGTATTTTAAGTATTAAATTTCTCTAATTAAATTAAATCCACAATTTATAAGAAAAATTGTGATCTAAGGACACATAAAAAATGAACCTAGTTAACAAAATATAATTATTTAATTGCAACCAAATAAATGAAAGTTTTACTAATAAATCATAATAAAATAAACGAAATCTGTAAAAAACAAAACTTAAAAAAGTGGTTAAATGTATCAAACTTTTAGCATTATGCATTCCTAGTGTAATGGATGTTCCTACGTACTTGAAGTAAGATCCCAATAAATATCATAAAATCCCAACAAAATTATAAATATTATCCCAAAATATATCAAATAAAAAAGTATAAAGTATCAAACACGGTTAAGATTTAAGATCATATTTTTCTAAAAAAAAAAAAAAAAAAAAAAAAAAAAAAAAAACATCAATTAAGATTAAAAAAAAATTCCTTAATAACCCTATGTTGAATACATTTTATATTGAACTCAATATGTCCGCAAGCCGAATTTTAAATGTTTGAACTGATATACATATGCGACATACAGGTAAGTGAAATATTAGAGAACGAAACGAAGAGAGACAAAACATTAGTTAAGATAGTGCAGCTACAGCAGTAGGACTTATTTACTATTAGTTTTTGAAGTAGCGTTTTGATAATTTTTTACATATTATTATGAATTGAATTATGTTTCAATACATCTTAAAACATAACGTGAACAGTAAGTATATTCCATAGATTTTGGCGGGCTGTGGTTGCCTAGTGGTTAGAGCATCGGTCTTCAGTGCAGAAGGATGGGGTTCGATTCCCAATGCCGCCAAAGACCCATCGAGTACATGCGATATATGTGCTTGTTGTCGTGTGCCAGCTAGGCTGGTATTATGGGGCGTGCTGCTCTTCTCTTCCAACTGAATGATATTTTGGTGTGGAGTCCGACTTCCTCAGTACACACATTTATAGGGTACCCGTTTATATGGTAGGCAACCATTCATAGAAGGAAAGAACAAAGACGGGATAGAGAGAGAAAAGAAAGTACATCCATGCCCGAACCGAGATTCAAACCCAGGACTTCCCTATCCGCAGTCAAGCACGCTGACCACAAGACAAGTTGTGCGGCTACGTGCTCGTTAAATCCATGGAATCGAAAATCATGTGCTCGGTCGTTCAGCAATTACCATGAGTGCAATGGGCTGAAGAAAATTTCCACCTCCTTCAGATCAATGTCAAAATTGAAGGAGTAGATCCTATGGTGGTGCCAATTATCGGAGGATTTGTAGAGTAAAGTCGTGTTTCACCTTCGCGTGGTGCTCTGATTGAAAAAAGACGCACCCTACTGACTTAAATTCGCATAGACAAGGCATAGCGAGCTTGGCTTGTTCAAGCGTCATAAGTAACAACATATATTTTGGGTATGCCAGTGAAGTTTTCTCGTAGACCACTAGTGGTCAGCGGGTGACCACTGCTCTATAGCTATCAGAAAATACTGACACAGCTCATGATTTCAGGATAAGTGCAATAATGTTCTAACATTTGATATCATTATAGGAGAGAGTTTATAGGAAAAATAATCCATATATTTTATCCAGACGATCTATTTATTAATAATTTCTAGCTAATACGAGAATGAAATCTGATTTATTGTATAAGCAATAAAAAAGTATATTTAATAATATTTACTTTAAGAAACGAATCTTAAATTTTTTTGTCAAAACTTAGTGTAACATGCAAAATATTTTATTGATAAACAAATACTCAATGTACATATGCTTACATTTATCACTTTTAATATGAAATAAGGGAGCTTCCATACCCAGAATGGTTTTTAGTAACTTGTAAATGAAGTAAAAAGTTTTTGCCAAGTTCGATTCACACATAGTTCTTATGTATTGTAATTTCAAAGTTTGAAATTAATCTCATTGAAGCGATAAAGTATACAAGAACTAAAAGAAAATCCATCATGTCATACGAAAATATTTATTTAGATGCAGAGATTTTTTAATTATAAGGAGAACAATTTTGAATAGTTTTCTTCAAAATAATGTTGGCAAATACATAATTTAAACATATATTAAGTTAATATACTTCAGTAACTTCTAAAATTACAATCTAAATAGATGATATAGCTGTTTTTTTTTTCTTTCTTTTTTTGTGTGGTATTTGTGTATTTGTAACTATTAAAAAAAACCGCTGTAGCTTAAATTTACAAAAAAATTATACATTATTAGCCATTTCTTGTTTTCGAAAATTCAAGAATTTGAGGTTTCACCGTTTAGAAACATATCATACAGTGTTAAATAATACTTCTGCAAGGAAAAACGGATAAAAATCAGTAAGTAATAGGATAATTTTCTTTCTTTTAAAATTCTGGAAAGCCAAAATCCTCCCCCCCCCCCCGATAATTGCAGTGAAGCGATTCTTACAGACCAAAGCACAGATCTTTAATTCTTATCACAAATAAAGGTGCCAGTAAAGAATATTGGTTTGTTTAATAGCTTCTAACGTGGGTAACCATAGTTATTTATATTTTGTATATGCCGGAAATATTGAATCATTTGTCAACAAATGTAATGAAACACATTTCTTTCTCATGAAGCTCATAGAATTTTTTTCATGAAATATAGTTTTCATTTCAAAAGCTAACAAATTAAAAACTTCATAAAGGGATAAGTAAGAAGCGCCCTGACATTATAGCTTTGTTGCATAATTTATATATATATATATATATATATATATATATATATATATATATATATATATATATATATATATATATATATATATATATATATATATATATATATATATATATATATATATATATATATACATTCAAATCATTTAATGCATAAGTTGCTTCATTTTTATTAATTATTCGTAAAAGTAATCCCACGTGTTAATTTAAATAAACTCTAGCATATAGTGATACAATGCACGCATTTTATTTTAACTTAATTCACTTGAAATTAATTTCATTGTATTAATTTAAATGTAAAAACAACAGCTTAAAAGGAGAACATTCTCATTAAACTGAGTTAGTATTTTCTAGGCAATATGTGTTTGTGTGTGTTCGAATAAGGGAATAAAATTTTTCAGCTGAGAACACTCTAATTGTTATTTTCATTGTCCCGCCTACGTTACGAAAAGATTTGAAATACAGTTTGTTTTCAGCTATTACAAAAATTTAATCAGTCCAGAAGAATAGTTTAATAATTGTAATGTCACATTTCAATTTAATTTTCTATTATCTTTTGTTTTAAAAATATATATCATTTATACATTGTTTAATGAATTGTAATACATTATTGTGTTTTTTCTATATATTATTACAAGAGATCAAGAGAAAAAGAGATTACACTATCCAAAATATAAATTATCTAAATAATATTAAAAATTGATGTTTGGAAATTGACCACCTGGAAAACATGAATAATTCCTACTGCTCATGAATTTTGAATATATATTTTTGTTTAAAATTCATTTTGAAGCTAATGTTATAGTTATGATCTTTTTGAAAATTTCCATTAAGCAAAGTCTTTCAATTCTCTACTTAGACATTGCTGAAAAACCCACCGAAATGCTGTCCAAAATTCAAAATTTAAAAATTCATCAGTATTGCTAATAATATTTGACAAAAGTAAATATTGTAACTCTTTCTAAAAACTGATTAAATTCAGTAAATATCTATTACACAATTTTCTCCACAAGTTTTGCTTGCATTATGTGGTGATATTTCAACAAAGATAAAAGTGAGAGAGTCTCAGGTTCGATGCTGACCACATAAGTAACCAAAAATGGATGTTACACTCTTGCAATATGTATAAATGCTTGCTAGAATAGTTAATTGAGAGTTTTCATAGTATCCTCTTTTGTGATCGTGAATGCTATATTTATTGTCAATGAAAAAACTTTCCATGGGTAATTAGCCTAAAAATAGTCTAAGAAAATTAAGAATAATCTTAGAATACACTATCGATTTTCAAATAAACCTTAAAAAAATTTTTCTGCTGTAAAAGATTATTTTCCAGGTGAATTATTTAATATCAAATAATAATAGAACATTCAAATATTCTGAGAAACAATTTTTTTTTATCAATTTATTGATTAAAAGATTTAACAACCACATTAGATTGACTCATTCCAATTTAAATAAATTGATTTTCCTTCTATGAAAAATATTCGATTAAAGAAACGAGCATTTTTTTATGTATGTAAATGTTACCTTTACTAAAATATCCAACAAAAAAAGACCCCACATTTTTTTGTATGTATAAATGTTACTCTTACTATTCATACACTTAAATTAATAAGAATTCTATAAATATATTATCTTCCTAAATTCAACTCAGATTAGATATTATAATTAGTTAAATTTCTTTAATAATGTTAATGAGGTTAATGTGCATCTTTAAAAATTTCCTCTTTTTTAAATTTAAATATATGTAAAAGCAAGATCTAATATCAATTGTAGTCTCACTGAATCCCTCTATAGTTGCCAGTTGTGTATTACACAAAAATATACTAAAAATTATTCGTCTCTTAAGAAATTCATATTTTGGCGAATGAATAATTTTAAGTATATTTTTACAGTGAAATGGTATTATATTACAATATTAATAATAATAAGCTATTAAAAAATTATTCAATTTATAAATATTCTTTATTTTATTCTCAAAGTACTGACATAATTTTCTTACCTATAAAAACTCTTACAAATTAGTAACTAATTTAATCTCTTATGTGATTAAATAGATTAAAATTTTAATATTATTAAAAATAAAAAAACAGAAATTTAAAACATTTTGTGCAGTAGTATTTCTTTTCTGACTGTTTTCGCTTATTTTGCTTTCGAAAATTAATAATTATTGTTATCAATAATTGTTAAAAATAACTAATTATTAATTTAAACTAATTAAAATAAAAAATACCAAGACATTTTGAGGTATAATGTGTGTGCCTCGATATTTTTGTAAGATATCTTAAATTGTGGCCTGCTTTTTATAGTTTTGTTTAATTTTAACTCAAGTATACGCTTGATTCTACAAAAAATTTATTGTTTTACTTCAGATATATATCCTATTACCATAGTTGTCTGATATCATTTTAAATGCTTGAAAATTTTTAAAGCTATTTTAAATTTCTAAACGAGAAATTAAAAAATTCCTGTATTAGAAAATAATCATATATATATATATATATATACATACATACATACAGACTTATATACATACAATACATACATTATAAACTTATTTTGTATGTGTTATATTTCAGGCTACTTATAAGTACGTGGTAATAAACCAACTTTTTTTCTGCTCAAGATAAAGAGAAAAACTAGTGATCATTGTTAGTGAGTACATTTAAATCTATTATTTGTAGATAAGTCATTAATATTGCATTGCAGAATTTTTAGTGTAATTTTAGATGGAGACAGTCATTTTTTTCTTTTCGGAAAAAGTCCTCTTCCGAAGCCTTGGCTGCACCCCTGAGTTACCTGCGCGAGGGATGATGCATTATGACTAACATAAGATGCTCAGTTCATAAATAAAGGTGACAGCCTCTGCACAGCGGGAGGCGTGAAGCACTCAAAAAGGTAGAAGATGGACTTCTCTTTATTTTCACCTACTGGTTTTAACTGGACACAAGAACATGGACTTCACACCCAAGGGTGACCTTGTCACGAAAAAATTCCTTGGATACTTCACCCATTCTGCCCAGTACCACCTCCTCTCCACTTAGATGCAACCAGCAGGACTTGAGGAGCTTGGTGGTGTACCCTCTGTCATCTATTTTCTTGCTGAGGATTTTACCCCTTGTCATCTACTTTCCTGCTGAGGATTTTACCCCTTGTCATCCATTTTCCTGCTGAGGATTTTACCCCTTATCATCTACTTTCCTGCTTAGGACTAGAAAGTGAGGACTTGTTTCGAAGCCTCGTTCTTGTTTTGAGCTCTTTATTAATTCATAGCTTCATGGGTCTGATTTAGCCTATTGGCTAATCATAAATGATAAGAAACAACAACAACCCTCTATTACTTTTAAAAATATCTATGAATTTATAACGTCAATAAACTTGTTATACTTTTTTAGTCCTATTTTTTTCAATTCTGATAATACTTTTGAAATATCATTAGTATACCTTAAAAATAAAATGAACATTTATTGCTTAATCTGTTTGTCATTACTTTATTTCTAAAAACATTTGATTTTATAACTCCCAATTATTTTTAATAATTGAATGCTAATAACATAGATGCATTCTAATTAATTAAAATAAACCCTGTATGACAGATTTTCTGTTCATTATAATTATATATGTTCCACTTAGAATCAACTGATACACCCAGTTGTTCTCAAAAACAGTAATCTCATTAAGAAAGTTGTTAAGCCAACAAAGTTTTATCAAGAACGCAAACATCTGAGAAAGTCAGTCATTCATCTTAAAAACAGACCACATCAATTAACTTGACACACTATATCTTAATGTCCCAAAATTGACGGAGTGTTCCATCATTTATCATTGGGGAAAATAAGTCTGAAAAAATATTTAATGTGGTTAAAGTTGCCCATAATAAGGAGATATCAATGATTTATACTTTTTTATTTGTTAAGTAAACGTTATTCCAGGAAAACGAAATTATGTTACTCTACTTTATTACCGTATAAAAAATTCGATCACTTTTGCTCCCTATAAATAAAACTATACTTAAAAACGTTATGCGTCTTGAATGGGTTCTATAAATGTGAGCATTAAAATAAAATAAAAAAATTCCATATGTTATGCGAAGTGATTATTTCTTAAAATTTTGGATAAAAGGAATTACAAATTTAAATTATAGTTAAACTATCACTAATATTTTAAAATTAATATAAAAGAAATAATTTATAAAAAGCAATTTTTATGCATTTAAGGTTATCAAAATATCATCCATCATTTCAAACAATGGTTAAACTTTCATTAAAAACCTCACTCTTGTCAGAAACCTCTTTGAGATTTTCCTTTAATTGCTTGCTAGGAATAGAGTATAAAATTTTTTTTATAAATTGCGTTACACATCGTTATAATACAAGCATAAGTAAAATAGAAGTACTTTTAACGATGGAAAAACGGAAGATCTTTCACTATTTCAAAAAAGAAATAGCTTATTTTTGGTTTTATTCAACAAGCCCCTCGATTTCGAAGACAACAAACAAGACTAGGTTTCCAGAAATAGACATATTCAAGTTTTCAAAAATTGGAATCAGAATCTACTGTCCTTTTCTTGAAACACAGCTGCTGTTAGAGCACAATTTCCCAAAAACGTGATCGGCATTATCTCCGAAGAATTGTACGGCAGTACGATGACTCTACTGAACTTCAAAGACCAAAAAAATCGCCAACCAAAGGCCTTTCGCCACAGATTTCAGATTGAACCAAGAGCAAAGAATCACAGAAAATATAAACACGTTTCGGATGCTTGTGAGAAAACTATTTCCACCTGAAATGCAAAAAATTCATTTGTGCTGGCTTGGTAAAAAGATTCGGGAAAGATACCATTCATTGATCGAATATTTTGCAGTATTTTCCAATATGTCCTACGTTTCAATAACCGAAGTCTAAAAGAAAAGGGAAACTATGTTACAGAATCATATTAACATAGATAATATAAAAATGAATAGCGGTAATAGAGTACTTGATGAGTTTTAGATACAAGTATACATTAAAAACATACTATTTTGTTGTTGTTTCTAATCCCAGATGATGTAGCTAAGCTACACCATCTCAATATAACCAAAAATATATACTATTTTATTTTAAGAAAACACATTTTTACTCAAAATGGATAAAACTATTTAAACATATATTACGGTAACAAATCTTATTTCAGATTTAGAATACAAAAAAATAATTGTTGAAGAAAATAGCATTTAACAGACTCAAGGACTAGAGTGCCAGAAATGGTGATTAATATTTGATTAAAACGAGAAAAAAACTATTAATTTATAATTCCATTTATCACTGATGTATTTTTTGAATTGTTATCGTTCGAGGTTTCTCCTGAATCAACGGAATTTCCCTGAACTGAAGAGCGATATTCTGTAAATTCCCCACTGAGTCATCGCCCTTAATCGATTGTATTGTAGTAGCAAAGAATTACTGAAGAAAGTTCGTCTGAAATAGGGAATTTCTCTGTTTCAATCAGGGAAAAGCTATTCAGATTAATTTCAATGAATATTTTATCTTCATTTTTTTATTATTCTGAGGAGTTATTTTATCAACCATTTTTAGCGATTTAAATTTTCCATACTTACACTTTGTTATAACTCTTATCATATATATATATAGGTACACTTGCGAAATATATAATCTGAGATCATATATACTTGCAATTAGCATTATATATAACTTCAGGGGAGCAATTTTACACTTAATTAGTTTGATTACTGAGTAGATTACTTATACAAAGGATATAATATACTATATATAATTACTTATATAAAGGATATATAAGAGAATTATTAAGTAGAGTACTTAGATAAGGGATATTAAGTTTTGATTTAGCAACAGTTTTGATACAGTCAAAATCTTAAAGTGTTTCCACACTACATTTATTTAAACCTTTTTACAGGTATAAATGTTTAAAAAAAGCAATTTCATAAATCTGAACAATAATAAAAATGTGATAAAATATGAAAAAATTGCGATTAAATAATTTATTAAATTAAAAATTTCTCAAAAAGTTGGAAAAAAAATTAAGCAATGTTGTCGCTTTATTTAAAAACAAAGGTAAATAAACGATTCAGATTACTGTTCACTTTCATTTCTCAAACAAAAAGGTTTCCTTACTGCAATGCAAAATTTCTAAATTTGATTTGATAGTATGTATTTGAATTAGTTTACTTTTTATTGCAGAAAGTATTTTACCTCGCTACTTAGACAATAAATATATATACATATATATTTTAATTTTTACCAATGAAAATGGGAAATATCATTTTACAGTCCATAAATTCTTTTATTAAGATGTATAAATTTCAAAGAAGATTTTAAAATCTCATTTTCAGAGAATTTTCAAAAATCTAATGAGAAAGTTTCACATGGAGATATGTGTATACATATAACTTTGAGATATTTCGCTAGTTTATGTACTGCAGTAACGTTATATTAATTAATATTTTTAAAAATACTTTCACTAATTTGCAACATATAATGGGGCAACATTTTGAAGTTTAAACTTTATTTTACTGCAAATAATGATGATAATTCTGTAGCAAAAGATTCTCTTAAAAATATATATATTTTAACTTGATATGAAATGCTTTATGTTTACATTAGTACATGCTTTTGAAAGTTTAAAAAAGTTTTTTTCATATAATTGTAAAATATGCTATGTATAAAAATATATTTTTAACTATATCTTTAGAATATGATATAATATTTTAAATATATTTAACACAGATTGGATACTACAAAACTTATGTTATAAAATTACTTTTTATATTATTTATGCAACAAAAATTTGAATAAATATCAGATTTCCTATTATTCTTACGAGAACTTCGATGAAAGAACGTGCATTTTATATAATTTATATTTTATTCTCACATATTTATTATATTTTAATATATATATACATGAAATGCTTCACGTTTTCCTTAAATTGAAAATTTTAGTGTAAAGAAGTAAAAAAATGATATTTCAAAGGAAAATAAAATATATTAATTAATTTTTTTATTGAAAATCTCATTTTGATTAAAATTTTTTGTGAATAAATTTTCATTAAATTTTTGGTTATTGAGAGCACTTTATCAAAAATTATAATAATTGAATTCTTCTAGTGATGAGATTGAAAAAAAGTAATTCAATTTATAAAACATCAACTTTTCTAATGTAATAGTTTTACGCTCTAAAACTTGTTTTAAGGAAATTTTAAACTTGTTTTTATTTAAATCGAAAATGCAACTTCAATCGTTTCAAAGGTCTTACTACTCGTTTCAACAGTTTAAGAAGACTGCTGTAATCTTAATTTAAAAATTTTGAAATCTTTCAAATTTCTTCACTACATTTAAAAATCGTAAAAAAAAAAAAATGTAACTTTTGTAATATGGCATTTTTTATAATTTTTCTTTTCTTTCAAAACTATTGCTAAATTACAATTTTACATAAATTGTTTAAATGATTTAATTATTACTTTTTCCATAAAATAATTTGTCTCTTATCTCAGATTAAAACTTTAAAATCATTAGCAAATTAATTGAATAATCGTGTCATTTGAATGTTCAAAAACAATAAAAAATTTAACTTAAAAGATATTGTTTTGAAACACATTATATATTGTATTATTGTATATAAATATATATATAGTACATACACACAACATATATATATATATATATATATATATATAGGGTGTGTAAAAGTACTTTGAAACAACTTTTAGAATAAATTTTATATAAATTGAATGCTTATATCACTCAAAAAAGAAAACAAATTGCTGTATAAGCCAAGTTTTTATTAAAAACATAATACAATTAAATTTTAAAAATTTAATATATTATTTAGGATTTTCAACAATTTTAGCTGCTATTTTCTAGATATTTTTTTTTGATAAAAACAATGATAATAATTGTATGTGTATCAACATTTTGTTAAATAAATATATAATTTTTTTGTATTCATCAATTTGTTAGTTTTTGAAAAAGATTAGTTAAAGGATTATTTGTTATGTGACTAAAATGTTACTTATAAATTTAATAATAAGTACTTAAGAATATATAAGCCAGCTGCTTCAGAAACAAATTTGTGTGTAATTTTTTTTCCTTTCAATGCGCATAATAATTATAAAAGTGTAGCTGCATAAGAACTATCTTTCCTATCATTAATAATCTTGATTATCGTTATATCATTTCCCAATTCACTTGTAATGACTCGAATCTGATGTAAAATACAGGAGTATACTTTTCGGAGTGAAGCATCTCGTGCTCAGATTTAGATATTGTTGAACATATTTATATAATGTTTACTGTGCGTTTATACTTTCTGACTGTATATCTAACGGGATGGGTGATTGGAGGTTTCCTAAATTGCCTTTCAGTTTGTATATCTAACGGGATGGATGATTGGGAGTTTCCTGAATTACCTTTCAGATTGAGTACCTAACGGGATGGATAATTGGGAGTTTTCTGAATTACCTTTTAGATTGTGTATCTAACGGGATAGATAATTGGGAATTGATAATATATATTAAATATCTCAAGGAGGTAATTCAGGAAACTCCTAATCTTTTAACCCCGTTAGATACACAATCTGAAAGGTAATTCAGGAAATCTCCAATCATCCATCCCGTTAGATATACAGTCAGAAAGCATAAACGCACAATAGATATTATATAAATATGTTCAACAATATATAAATCTGAGCACGAGACGCTTCACTCTGAAAAGAATACTCCTGTATTTAGGCAAGGGCATAAGGCAGTTGTCCCGCATCCCCACATCAGAGGCACACGCACACAAATCGAATAAAAAATTTATACGTTGTCACCCGAATAAAATCGTTTGCCAAATCAAAAAGGAAGTTTACTAAAACAGTAACAAGTTAGCTAGAATATTCTAGGTTCGATTCATGATACTATCACAACAATCATCAAATTATGAATCATATGGGGGTTCCCAAAGAAGTATTTGCTCCGGACTCCAATTAAGCTCAATCAGGTCCTGATTATAATGATTCCTCACTGAAGACAGTACTCAATGGGTGTTGAAATTCTTTGTACAACTCTTATTATTGAAGTTCTTTAATGGGTAGCATAATTGTTACGTAGTTCTTAAAACAATTATGTTCAACTATAATGCTATCCATTAAGCAATATCAAACCATTTCCCACTTCATATTATATATATATATATATATATATATATATATATATATATATATATATATATATATATATATATATATATATATATATTTATAGATAGATAGATAACTTGTTGCAAAAAACTCAGAATGTAGTTATGGGAACAATGAATAAGAAAACAATTTTTTTTTTTTAAAAAAAAAAGGCTTGTTTTCTAAATTAGGATTTTCACAATTTGGCAGACAGTTTACATTTAGTTTAATATAACATTTTGTCTTCAAAAAAGCATATTTAACTTTTTTATATTTAGTGTTATTAATTATTTCCATATCCTCAATTTTTTTTGAAAAATCTCATTGTGCGATTGCCGAGACATTAATAAGCAAATTGTAGAAGCCGTTATAAGAATTCAGGGTGTTATTTGATACTATGTCATAGACACGACAAAAAATTAACAATAACGATATTGAGTTCATATTTTTTATGTTTCAGCAATATTTAAGTAATTAAAAAAATTAAATCTTTTTTATAATCAATTTAATAATTATTACTGCTTAAAAGATTAAACATATTATTCTTCACAAAGTTTTTCAGATAAGTTTTAAAACAATCAAATATTCAGCTACAAGAATGGCAGTGAAAGAAATGGTTAAAGTGCTTAGTTTTAAATCCTATACGGTCATGAGTATATATTATTATTTTTTTAATTTTCGTTAAAGGTAGCAGTATCTCGTACGTATAAACCAAAATTAATTGGAATATTGATAAGTTAGTAATTCGGGGATCCTGGAGAAGACATTGATAAGAATGTTATTTTCCTTCGCATCCGTGTGTACAGGCTTATCACTGATTGTAAAGAACGTTCATCTTTGTGAATCAGAATGAGTCATTTAAAGATGAGGAAATTTATCAAACTTGCCAAAAAATGTCAGAAATACGAAAACACATCAGAAACGAAAAGTTCTAAGCCAAAAATAAATGTCGAAATGGTTAAAAATGGTCATTAAATTGTTTGCATCTTAAGAACAGTATGAGTTGGTTGTTCGGTGTCGGTCACACTCTTCTTGAGTGTGAAGAAAGTTATACCTATATTGTCCATGCCCATGCATGCAGATCCGATCTAGTAAGGTTTCCGCATAACTTTGTTGTATTAAAAAAAAATAATTTAAATATTTTTCTTGAAATCCGATATGAATATCATAAATTATTTTTTTAAAGAAAAATATAAAATAATTATACTAAAGAAGACCGGATTTTAAAATTATGGAGGATACATTTAAATAAAACGGAAAATATATTATAATTTGAATAAATTCAAGCTTATCGTATGAATCCATTTTTGTTTGTTTTAAATTTATAGCTGGTTACAAAATTTTTAGTTGTTGATACTGGGATTTATAGTTGAATCACGTTACAATGTGTATTAACTAATTTAAATTAATGTTTTTTATAATTAATACTTTATACTTTATAATTATGCGACATCTAAATTATAGAAAGCAGGAATTGATTTAGATATTTTAATTGTATAATCAGTTTAAAATTATTATATTCAACATTAGAAATGATTACATCATTTCAATGAGTAAGATTTAAGAAATTATTTGTAATTGAAATTAAATTTTTGTTGGCAATATTTTGTGTATATAAATATACGTAATTTATAAAGGGTATACATAATTTATAAAGTTTATTTTTATATATTTTAACACTTAAATATATAATTTATTTTTTCTAAGAAATAATGTCGTGTACATTAAAATAAAATCGTTTTTTCAGCGTTTTTATTTGTATTGTTAAATAAATTTTTAATAGTTTTAAATTTAAATCAATTTCATATCAGTATTAAGCAAGCAGCAAATCTATGAATGCTTTTTTTAAAATAAAAAGCTTCTATTTAGCTTAGAATTTTTTATTTAGTTAAAATTATTTTATTCAATTTAAACATTAGCAAAACAGTTTACATGTGAGTTACCAGAGATTTTTCAATCCAATTACAAAACTCGCCAAATACGCGATTTCATGCTGAAAGTAGTCAACAACTACTGAAAGCGGAGAGACGGAATCTTATTGGAGGTTTACGCCATCAGTGCTTAAGGTTTTGACCAATCAAATGCAAGTGATTAACAGCCTGCGAAATAGTGTTAGCTAGAGCGAGATGGAGGTAAATGGTCTATTTTACTTTTCATTTATTTTATTTAGTCAGTGACGTCATCGCGCACGTCTTTGGGACTTTTCGTCATCGGACGAGTTTTATCGGTGAAATTTGAGAACGCGTTTGTTTACAAAGGTTAAAGGGGTACATTTACATATTTTGTTCCATGAAATGATTTCGCAAGATATATTTGTTTCCTCCGTCTTTCTTGAATGAAATCCGTGGAAACTGAAAATTAAGCAGCTAAAGAAGTTTATTCATAATGTCGACATTACAATATAATGCAACTGTTGACTATTATTATTATTTTAAAGAGCTTATTTAGAAACCAAACGTGACGTAATATTTCTAATGATATATATATATATATAATAAAAAAGAATAAACTCCGCTATATATATATATATATATATATATATATATATATATATATATATATATATATATATATATATATATATATATATATATATAGCGGAGTTTATTCTTTTTTATTTAAAATAATTATCCATTTCTTTTATTCCTGAATTACTGAGCGTTAAACATTATTTTCAAATATTTGGAAAAAAAAAGAAAAGAATAAATAATATATTTAATTAAGAGAGAGGAATTGTTATGAATATTTATTGAATAATGTAAAATTTATTTGAATATATTAAGTCTGCAAAAACTCTATTCCTACAGATTCTAAAATTTCAGTTTCCCTCCAAGTTCTAACTTTATCACTTTTATACATATATAGACTAACAAGAGCTTCAACTGAATCCGTGCAGAACTCATATACTTCAAAAATCCCAAAACTAAATCCAAGTTATCTTTGTCTTTATCCTAATTCAACTAATACGCTAAAATGCATCCATTAGGGGTAATATGAAAATGGGGTCAGACTGCCGGTGCCAACTCAGAGATTATCTTCTTCTTTTGATAATGGCTCAAGAAGCTTATCTGTGGACTTAATTTAAGCAATATTCTAGTTCAGCACTTATACTAAGAAGTGTTGTTAATTGTAAATATACCAAGTTTGAAGTAAAATACATTAATTTGCAATAAGACTGCCGTGATTTATTTGGAAAAATAGTCGATTTGCGAAGGTGATAAATTCTATTTCTAACCAAATCGAAGACCCGCTTTTATTAATGGCTACTGAGGTATGCTGAATATGTTGTGGTTGCAAAGTTCTTCTACATGTGTGTTGCTGCGTGGAGAGGATGCTGATAGCTCAGGTGTCGACCTCGTTATTTGACCATGATTCAATATTTCACCTTTTTTTTGAAAGTTTATTATTTACATAATTATTAGAATCTGTAGAGAGAATTCATAAAGTCAATCGTCCCACTTAATAAAAGGAAAAAATAAGAACTTCTTTTACGATTCTTTAACACTCTGAGTGATTTCGACATAGATAAATATTTACTCAATAAATTCTAAAAGTGCTATATTTTTAAAAGTTGAAAGTAAAAATTTCCTGTAAGAAAATTAAATAGATTTTAATCTTTAAAAATGTGTTGTGATTAATTTCAAAATCATTAGTTTATGACAGTCGCCAGATATTTAATGCGATCCATACATTCCACCTGACCGTATGTTATTTAAAACTTTCTTTTCCATCTTCCAGAATTTTTGTTGTTATTTCATACTTTACTCAAACAATTTTTAAATTTTCGTGCCAAATAACTAGGCTACATCTTCTTTCTAAATTTTTACGATTTCATAGAATTGATATTTATGTAAAACTCGCATTAATAGAGAAAAAAAGTAATATATAAGATATAAAAGAAATTCCATACCTTGTTATTCTCCTTTCTTTTAAATTTTTTATGTGCATTGAAACATATATGAATATGTATGCAGAAGAGATTATACGGTATATATATATAATTTTATCTTTGTTAAAATATTTATTCTCTTCCTATAATCTATTTTAATTTTGAAAAGATAATAAGCCAATTTTTTTTTCCATTAATTTTCATATACTTTTAGATCGCAAATTTAATTTAAAATGGTCAATCCCGGGTAAAATCTAAGAAACGCAAAGTCCTATATTACAAATTATGTGGATTTATAGGAAGCATGTAAGTTGTGTAAATTTTTAACAAAATAAAATGCTGCTTCTTACGAACAAGAGAGCAAAAGAAATTTAGTGATTTAACAGTGCGCGAAAAGAATCATTCTGAAACAACAAAGAATCAGGTAAAAAGAAATTCATTATAATTTTTCCCCAAGACAAAAAAATAATGTTTTATTTAAGATGCATAAGAATATAATAAGTTGCTTAGTAATATTATGTTTCCCTCAATAGAGCGTAAGTGAATACTACTTATTATAAAAGAAACATTTTCGGAGATGTTCACAATGGGGAGGGGGATAATCGAACAAAAGTTCTTGTCACAGTTAGTCTATTCGCTGCTGATGTCAAGATAGCCTCTTGATCCCTCTAGATGTTCATATCTTCGAGAGTTGGTGCTTGAAAGTTGTAGAAGTTTTTTTCCTTTGGGACCTACCGTGGCTTTGAGGTAGGACACTGTTCTTCAGAGAACTAATAGAGAAAGGCCACTGATGTTCGATACCAACCATTGATGAACAGAAGATGCATGCTACGTTTCTACCTTCTGCATGAACATCTGTCGGGGTAAAAAGGCAGCGGTGAAGTGATTGGATAGAGCATTGTTCTGATAACAGGAAAGTGATCCCGAATATAGGTTTAATTGAATATCTATCATGTTCACTACAGGCGGCTGAGGCTCTTTAAATAGGTCGTGGCTGCAATGTCCTCCAGCTGAAATGATTCTTCTGAGGGTGAAGGTAAGGATTGGGGGTCTTGTGTCTAGTCCACGATTCTAAACTACGAAGACTCCTTCCCGGCTGCTTCCAAGTAGATCACAACTGAGGGAGCATCTGAGATTTAAATACAGGGAAGCATGCTGGTGCAACAACAACAATCTCTTTGGATAAGTGCTTGTGAATTTTCCTTCCTTGCGACAGTGCTCTTTCTTGCCACATGCACATAGACTCCATTATCTGTGAAGATTACTGCTTGAAATTAAAACGGAGAAAATATTAATATAGCTTTTGGCTTTTAAGGTGTCCAGTAATCAAATGTTACCGCTAACTCATATTATTCCATAATTAAGTTTCTTCGAAATTGCTTCCTAATAGTGAATTGTGGTTTCACATTAATAAATAGTTTAAAACTGAGATATATATACATTTATGACAGAAAAGTAACGTTGCATTCTCTCCCTCTTTTGCATGAATTAACGTGTATCATTCACAAATTTCAAGAATTTTGGACTACTTTAGCAAATTTTTTGTTGCTAAATCTTTAAAAAACTAGTGATTATCAAATCAATATTCTTCTTGTTGCAAGCTTGTAGTTCTTCATATTTCTTACAATATATCCCGTAACATATATTTATTGCTTATTATATTTATATAAGTTTACTAACAGTGTTACTCCTTAATATTTTGAATAGAATATTTATGGGAAATATATTTATTAATTAGAGACTCAGTTTTTTTAAACCATGCAGCTTAAAAATAGAAAATTTTCATAAACATTGTTGATAAATTTTTAAACAATCCAGTTTTAGTATGTTACTTTTAAGATACACTGTTTTTCTCGTTTAATAAAGTTCATATATTTTGCTTTATTTACAAACACTTACACAAATATATTATTTCCTTTTAAAATTCGAAAGTAATTCGATTACGTATATACTACAGTAGACACAAAATTATTTTATTCGAAACATTTAAGATTTAAGTGAAAAATAACTAGACAACTTTTCGTAGAATAAAAGCTTTCGACGTATAATTGTTGTTTTGTGTCAGCTAGGCTGGTCATACGGGGTGTGCTGCTCCACTTTTTCAACCGAGCCGTAATATGGGCTGGAGTACGCGACTTTATCGGTACACGCATAACATAGGTACCCGTTTATAGGATAGGCAACCATTAACAACCCATTCATACAAGGAAATGACAAAGACAGGAGAGAGAGTACATCTATGCCCGAACCGGGATTCGAACCTAAGACCTCCCTATCCGCAGTCAGATATGCTGACCACTAGACAGGGTAACGTCTGCACGTGTAGCAAAGCTCTACGTGTAGTTAAGATAGGTTTATCTGTTATTCAACATTTTATTTTTCAACATAAAAATTAGTGAAAGAGACACGAACCAAGAGCTTCAAAGAGATTCCAAACCACTAAAAGATTCCGAAGTGGTTATCAAACCCACTAATTGTAGAGCTGAAAACCAAAGCATTAACCATTTGGCTGCCAGTTCAGTGATTACAAATGCTCAAGGAATAAGCATAGTACATAATAAATATGAAACAAACATTTCAATTAAACATGTATATGTTTAGTGAAAGAATAAAGTCTGATACTCAATAAAAAGAAACATAAAAGCAACACATCAATTAATCTTACTTAAGAAAATATTAACAATTTATAGAGAAAGTCTTGTACGGGGCAGCAGCTTTTCATCTTCTTATCATTAAAAGTGCGGACTTTAGTTTTAATTGGCAAGCTTATTTCCCCATTTAATAAAAATATGTATCATGAAATCGCTTATATTCCGTATTTGTTGTTTCCTTTTCTATTAAATTTTTCCATAAATATTTGACACTTTTTTAATTATGGTCATTTTAAAGATGAGGTAAATAAGCTCATGTGTCAATAGATTCACAGAAAGATAATGGAATCGCTTTTTGCTGACAAGTAATTTTAC
Source organism: Latrodectus elegans (assembly GCA_030067965.1). Lineage (NCBI taxonomy): Eukaryota > Metazoa > Arthropoda > Arachnida > Araneae > Theridiidae > Latrodectus > Latrodectus elegans. Next base: position 52,508,477 of record CM057819.1, read on the forward strand.
ACTACCATATGGTTTCAAATACTTTATTTTGGCAAGGAAATATTACAAACATCTTTTGCTAATTAGCCTTTGGATATCAAAACACTGAATTATTATCATTGCAGAAAATTGAATGCATGGAGCACGCATGCCTTCATCAAAGGAAATAACATTTTAGTCCAAAACATTTTACTTTTATTCAGAAATATCTATTTTATATAAGTTTAACTACATTACTAATAAAAAAGCAAATTTGTTTTCGAATAGTTTTCGATGTTACTGGTTTTTTTGTTCTAATCTTCATTTGATTAATGACGGGGCAAAAGTTTTTACAAATATTTAGTTTTAAGATAAGCAATTTTGTCCGTGTCTTTAAGTACTGTTTATAAATGTATTTAAAGGAAGTTTTATACGCTAATATATTTTATCCTCTTCTTGAAATGTGGCGATATCAGTTGCTATTGTTTCTGATTCCATCTGATACAGCTTTGCTACACCAGATCCACGAGCTTATCAATCCTCACAAAGTCAAGAAACAGCACGGAATTCGCAAGGAAATCTTTCTTAGTCTCGTCTTTCCCAGACGCAAAAGATGTTAGCGACTAGCCGATCGACAACGCATTTATAATAAGCAAGAAAGAGTTAACTTTTGCTCTCAAATTTAAAGCCACGAAGATAGCCACTAACATACCTAGTATGAAGTCAGGTCAGCCCTTGAAAGCAATGGAATCACCATTAGATTATCAATTATGAGCAACTGGGATGCTCCAGATAGCCTGGACAAATTTTTATCAAATATAATGCATCTCAGTGTAAATAAAAGCAGTATCAGTTGCAGAGCTAGCAATGATGATATCTGTAATTATGGTCACGGAGCATGATTCTGTCTTTCTGCTAGCATTTTTTTTTTTTTTTTTTTTTTTTTTTTTTTTTTTTCCAAATCTAGATGTCTACTACACTAAAAGTATTAATATTCTACTACATGTATTGATTACGGGACAAGATGTGAAAGGTTAGTTTGTCATTCTATCATCATTTTCTTCACTCGGAAACTAATTGAACGGGAATTCTCAATTTGAAAAAGATTTTGAACTCAAATAATCATTAACTTCCGAGGCACAAATAAGTCTACGAAAAATTGTATTGAAGGGTAGAGGACAAGTAATTTAGCTTCAAGTTCGACAATCATATAGAAAGCATTTATAGTATATATATATATGCCCATATCTATCTATCTATGTATATATATATATATATATATATATATATATATATATATATATATATATATATGCCCATATCTATCTATCTATGTATATATATATATATATTCAGTTATATAATTTTATGCCAAAAAATTATACGCTTTTATAATTTTAATGTTCTTTCACATTCTTTGAATTTTGTAAATAATCTTTCTCATATAAATATCACATTTTTTTAAATAAATTTTTTCATCAAACTAAATATAGTTTACATATATTATTAGTACCTCAGTATGTAATTTATATTTATGTAATGAGGTGGGAGATATTAGTGAGTGAAATTATTCATAGCTTTTTTAACGGAACATGTTTACTTTTTTTTTAAGCTTTCTAAGCAGAATTCAGTTTTGTTAAAAATTAATTTTTCCATAATTTCTCATCATAACTATTAATTATAAATGGAAAAATATTAATTAATCATCAATATTTTTATCATGATTTTTTTCACTACATTATCATTCAATACATATGCAAGCATTATATGTACATATAGGTTTGAATTTTTTTATTGTTATTTTAGATTTTTTATTTTACGACATTTTAGAAGAAATGTTATAAATTTTGTGCTCATACCATTTGCAAAAGACTTGAAGATAACATAATTCTTTTATTTGTCATGACTGCTCCATTCAGTCGTAAAATTTTTGTGCTAATTTGTCATATTCAGTCTGAAACGCATACCTTGTATGGTATAAGCTTTGTTGTATGGTGTCATGATAACTTAATTCTGAAATTTGTCCAGTTTGCTTGTATACAAACAACAAACTTCCTCTTTTACAATTAGTTATTGGTTAATTTTTGTACAAATTTAATCTAATGTTTTACTTTTTTCCAATCTAATTTCTCTGTTTATTATTTAAGTTAAATAATAAATTGCAACATTTTAAATTTGCTTTCAAAAGAAATATTTGATTGAATTAAATGAAAAATTAAAACCTGTGGTACAAAAGCCCATATGTGGAGTAAGAGCTCTACAATGCCGTTTCATAACCAAGGAACCGAGGGGTGTGCTAAGCATATATCTCGGTTAAGTGGTCAACCTAATAAGTAACTTCCAGTATTTAATTTCCAAGCATGCTTGGTACTGAGAACTCTCCCCTGAAGGGCTGACCTTATACAGCTGGAGGACAAAACCTCGAACCTATGCTTTGGGAGCAAGAAGCGTTACTACTTAGCCATCGGGCTTCATATAAAAAGTTTATTAAATTGATATTTTAAAAAATATCTCAATTAAACGTATTATTTAGTTTTTTTTATTTATATAAATAATTTTTTTACCAATAATTTACTCTATAGTTTTTCTGTAATAGTTGATATTTATGTATTTTGTAATCCATCTGCCTTGTATAATAATGAAAATTGCAATGATTATATTAAATTTTCACCAGTAATAATTTCATTTATTTTAAATAAATTGGGAGCGAAATTATTAAATTTTTTTATTAACTCTGTTTTTGAATGATAATATTGAGGTGAAATCTGGATTTCTAAGACTGTTTTAAATAAATATTACATTTCTATTATATACTTTTATTTACTACTTTCATTTATTGTTTCTGGAGTCTTGATTTTAAGTTTAAATGTATTAAGATATAGTTTTTTTAAATGTGTTTCTTTTAAATAATAAAGTTATTTTGTTATTTATTCTGCAAATAAATATAATTACTTTCTTTAATGAATGAAAAACTGGGGTAGATAAATGCAGGATAATAACAGGTAATTCAATTAATATGATGTAATATTATATCTATTAAACATCTGTAAGATTTTGTTTGAATTTAAATCACATACGCACACTAAATTGTCGAAATATGTTTGTTTTACAAATGAAAAAAACAGAACTATCACAATGTCAAGTTACTGAGAATTAGAAATGATAGCAATAAATATCCATTCAGGATCAACATGAAGAAAATAGCATGGAAAACTATCGGGGCTTTCTTTAAATATAAACTTTCTTAAATCATTAATTTCTGAATATTAAATATGAAGACTAATATTTTTGATACCACGTACTGGTTAGAAGTTTAAAATCTATTATTGATCTAAAATAGTTTCTCATCAATTCAAAATTAGATGATACTTATCAGATTTACACAGAATGTGCTCAAAGAACATAATTGGAACACAATTGCTCGTAAAGAAAAGTTGTCTCATTAGCATATATCCCAGTACCTTGACAAGAGTTGGGCTATGTCATTTCCATGGAAGGAGATGGCTTTGAGATGGAACACAATTGGTTCGTAAGGAAAAGTTGTCTCATTAGCATACATCTCTGTACCTTGACAAGAGTTGGGCTTTGCCATTTCCATGGAAGGAGACGGCTGTGAGTCTTCATAATTTAGAAACAGGAACAAGCAAAAAACTCTCAATATTTTACCTGCAGTCTCCAAAATGTATTATTTTCCTTGGAGGACCTTGCGAAAGCGACTTATTTAATATAACCCACCAGCCATTAGTGAACACGGCAGGTCATAGATTAAGCCGGAATTCGAACTCACTACTTTCCAACGATGAAAACGATTCTCTAACCAATCATACCACAGCGGGCAAGTAAGGAAAGGTGGAGAAGATCACGTGTTTCAACAGATTTCATCAATTAATGTATACCATCGGGCTTAATGATGGTAATTACTGCTCCTATCAATCGATCCATTTGTTTCAATGGTCTTTTTTAAAGATATAGTTTTCTTAAGATCCAAAAGGAAAGGACTAGAATGTCTTAATTCTGATATTTATCCACAGAAACAAACTTTATTGGTAATAGTTACCAATGTATCGTGGTGCTTCTGTTATCAGCAAATTCCATTTATAACTAATTATTTGGAATTTTACAATATAACTTTATTAGTTATAGTCTTTATTTACAAGTATAAAAGAAAAATGTTATATGAATTTTGAGAGAGAGATGGAGAGATCTGCTAATAAAATTATATTTATTTAAGTCATGTGTCACTGAAATATGTTAAACATCACACACATGTTTGACATCGCAGAAATTCTTTTAGTACTTCTTACATATTGTATATATTCACGATACATATTATATTATTTTACTTTAAGAGAAACCCTTCCTGTACAGAAAAAAAAGCAATTTCTTGTAAAAATGCAGAATATCTTATGTCAATCCTTTTTTTTTTTTTTTTTCTATAATTTTAAAATGAGCAGTGATTGATGTAATTTCGTGCAAAATATAAAAATTACTAAAATATGAATCATTTAAGAATTCAATTTCCTTTTGCTTTTAATGCTTAAATTGTCACCAGTTAACGAAAAATTAGTATAGTATTTTTTTCCCTAATGTTCACCAAATTTTTATATCAATTTTCATCAAAAACGCATCGACTGATTAATAAATTGTTTAACAGGTTTATTTATTCGTTTATTATTTTGCAAAAGTTATACAAAGCTTATACATTAAATGACATAATTCAGTTTTGGAATAAAAGAATCCTATGCTACTATTTTAACAATAAATTATATCGAAATTTCTTTTCCCCTATTACATTACCAAATGACGATCTAAAATGGACACATACATCATATGTCATCGAAATTTTTTTTTTCTTTACCCATTAGTTTATGATTGACATAAGTTGATGTATCATCTTTTTCAAATCACGATATTATTTTTGCATCGTTTTTGGTGTCTTCTTAAAAATTATGAATTTTTAAGCCCTGTACATCTAGTTCCTTTTCTTGAATCTTTAAAATAAGATATTTTCTTCTTAGCAACAATTTGATATTCATAATTCAAATTTAAATTGGTATTTGGGACTTTATTTTTTATGCCATATTTAAACTAATTTATAAATGACTGTAATTTCTACTTATCGAATATCGAGTAACGATACTTAATATTATTTTATTAAAGAAATTCAACAACACATTTAAATTTAATAAAATTATAACTTAACAGTCTGAGCAAAAGAAATTAGAGACAATCAGATTCCTCAATTGTTTTTTTGAAATTTGCTGTTTGTTGGCAAATCAATTCTCATGGGTGATAGGTTGGATATTTTACGAAGACCTGCTTCAGACACTCTATAAATCACCGATTCGAAGAAAAGAATGATTCGTGTCCTTATTTTCCCAGAAAAACTGCTAGGGCCAGGCGTGGGAACTATTTTTGAAGAGAGGAGTACGCATGCTTCATCAGACTGACATGAGGTCAGGGGTGTTGCCTGAGGACTCTATTTCAGAGACATCATAAAGTTGATCACATTTTTTTTCTTCACGATGAAAAAATGTAATCATGAAAAGAAAAAAAAGCTTTTTTTATAGTTTATAACTTTAATAGTTTAATAATAAAATATTTTAAACGCTTTAAAATGTTTTAAATTAGAGGAAAAGCTTTTGGGAAAGCATACGTTTCTTTGCCCTCCCTTTGGGTATATCATTGACATAGAGTAACACGTGAACCAAACTAAACTTCTCACCATTTTCGACAATCGAAACATTACATTTTATTTTTAACTATAGCTAATATGCGTATATTTATTATGCATATATGGATTACATGAAAAATGCAGGAATAATATGGAAATATGTTCTTTTTATAGGTAGAAACTAAAATAGAGTATTTAAATTTTTGTATTTCTAAACAAAGAATCGTATGGCAGCTATATGTATCCAGGAGTACAAGTTTTGGATTAATGAATATAACATAAAATTCTAAAATATTTTTTTATAAAGTATTCTTAATTGTTTTATAAATATAATACAACAATGAATAAAAACTAATTATGAATTTATGAAGTAAGTTTACATTGTATTGTAAATTCGTACAATAAATTTGGAAAAAATTCTGCAGAAACTTGTTAAGATACAAATGAAACAAAATCGCCTTTAATTGCTTTAAAAGATCATTTTTAAATATCAAAGACCGTGATTTGGATCATTGCAAATTTAAATCGATTTAAAGCGAATCAGAGAAAGTATTTTTCTGCAAAAAAGCATTTAAAAAAATATAAAACAAATGAAAAATATAAAAAATAGTAGGATGGAAGGTAAATTATTAATATTTTATTTTAATGAAATTAACTATGAAAATAATTCAAAATGATTAGCCCCTGCAATGTATGAAAAATACATCATTGCTATACATATTTATTATCAATCTCTAATACCACTATATATGATACTAATAAGCAAATTTACAGTAACAGAAAATCAGTAATACTCTAGATAAAATTTATCAGAAAACAAAATTAAAGAATAAACAAGATTAATTGTCTTGTTTCACTTCGTTCACATTTTGGAAAGAAAGGGTGCTTTAATTGAAACCAAAGGTATAAATTAAAGTGGACTCAAATTCACAACTATTGAAACAAACTCAAATCTTTTAACTACCAGATTGATAAGAAGAATACTAATAATAATTAAGACTAGAAAAAAATAATCCTTTTTCGAGCATAAAAAATAGATGAATTACTTAAAAAATTGAGGTATTCTTTTTTTTAAATATATTGAATCGGATCTGTTAATAATAAAAAAAATTCCCAAACTTCATATTGTCATTTATATATTTAATTTAAAATATAGTTTTATTAATTCCAGCTTCATATTAATCTTTTTTATATGCATTTTTTTTTTTTTTTTTTTTTTTTTTTTTTTTTTTTACATTTCTGAAAAAATTTACTCTTTAATATCTTTAATTTTTTTATTTTCTGAAATCTATCTTCATAGAACTTTATTTACGTTCTTCTGAGTTCTGGCGGCACTTAATTTATGGTTAACTCTCATATAATTGGTAAATATTAGATCTGAAGTCACAAAGTCAGAGATTTTCAACAAGCAAAAAAGCTGTAGATTAAACATAATTTTAACTATTAAAAATTTTCAATGATACCTTTAACTTTGTTATTTCTCTAAGCAAATTTTATTTTTAAGTTAAAGTTTTAAAGTGATATTTTAGTTTCTAATTGAAGTCACAACAATGGTTATCAAAATTGGTGTTGCAGTTAATGAATTAGAGCAGGGCTTCCCAACGTGTGGTCCGCGGACCCCTTATGGGTCCGCCATCTCTTGCTAGGGGGTCCATGGCTGCCTTTGAACAGCGACTGAGGCTCCCAAGTGTAGACCCGCAGGTAGTTTAGTGTCGGTGGATGTGGCCTTCCTGCTCGGCTTTTTGTAAACTTGGGAGTTGAATGAACACCGGTCCGTAGAAACCTTTTACGTCGTTTTCCTCAAGATATCATTCAAAGTTGAATCTCCTTCGTAAGTGCACCATTTGCATTTTGCACAGTTTATTACTTCCGCCATGGATCGATGGTTAAAATCTGGATCATTGAAGAGGCTAGCAGTTTTTTGATCGCCTTCTCAGCAAGAAAAGCTCCCGGTTGAAATCAATGATGAAGGAGAACGGCCAAATGAAGAACAGTCACATGAAACGCCAAAAAATGGGTTTTATCGAGACAGAGGAGGGTTAATAAGCTCAGTGTGTAATTTGCGTGCTAGTCTTTCCGAACAGTTTGATGGTTCCAATTAAATTGCGTCTTCATTTTGAGGGTACTAATCCGGGCATCCATACTAAAGGGATTGATTCATTCAAGAGTTAGAGCATTGAATTCACTGCTTCTCAACACTGCATGAAAACTCATGCGAAACAAATGAAAACTCACTAAGAGCTTCTTTCTTGCTAAGTTATCAGGTAGTAAAGACAGGCAAAGCTCATATCATTGCGGACACTCTCATAAAACTAAGTGTTAGCGATATTGTTTCGCGTGTGTTAGACAAAAAGGCTGCAAAACTTATATCTTCAGTGCCGCAATCAAACAATACTGCCATGAGACGGATAGTTGACATGTCAAATGATGGGAAAGAATCTCTGATTTCTCACCTCCAACGAAGTTAATTTTATCTCCTAATAGACGAATCTACTGACATTGCGGGATTAGCGATTTTATTGGCTTTTGTTCGTTATGTATATTCGGGATATTTCGAAAAGAACCTCTGATTGTGCAAACCACTACTACCCATACAACAGGTGCTGAAATATTCCATTTGTTGGACGATTTTTTAAGAACGAACGAAATTCCATGGTATAATTGCATCGATATGTGCACAGATGGTGCAAAAGTTATTACGGGTCCAATGGTTGGAGCTGTAACAAAAATAACAGAGAGTTCGAAGGATAGCAGTAATAATAACTATATTCTCCACACACATGCTTTAACTACGAAAAAAATGCTTGCATCCTACAAGAAAGTTTTAAATGAATCTATTGGAATTATTAATTACATAAAATCATCATAAGATTCTTCAAAATACTGTGAGAAGATATGGGAAGATTTCATCATTTTCTACAGGAATACGAATGGGTAGTCAACCCATTCGCTGTATCCAAAAAGCCCAACATTCTATCATCGAATGAATATGAGTTGTAGATAGAAATTTCCACAGATGTAACCTAAATTTACTTTCGATAGTGATGGTTTCTCACACTTTTAGATACGTTTGGAAACGAAAAACTCAACCCCTTTGTTGAAAATGTAAAACGTGTTTCTATCTTCTCAACTATTTGCCAAAGACATATATGTGCGAATCCAGATTCTCGATCTATGTCAATATCAAAACTAAGTACCGAAGACGTCTAGATGCTGAACCTGACAACGTTGGAGCAATATTTCCCAACAGCTAGTGATGAAAGCTGCAGGAATACGAATGGGTAGTCAACCCATTCGCTGTATCCAAAAAGCCCAACATACTATCATCGAATGAATATGAGTTGTAGATAGAAATTTCCACAGATGTAACCTAAATTTACTTTCGATAGTGATGGTTTCTCACACTTTTAGATACGTTTGGAAACGAAAAACTCAACCCCTTTGTTGAAAATGTAAAACGTTTTCTACTTCTATTTGCCACAACATATATGTGCGAATCCAGATTCTCGATCTATGTCAATATCAAAACTAAGTACCGAAGACGTCTAGATGCTGAACCTGACATCTGTCTCCAGTTTTCAAGTATTGAGCCTAACTTTTCAAAATTGCGTCATCAAAAGCAATCTCAACCTTAACATTAAGATTCCATTATTATTCCTACAGACTCATCTTTAAAGAAGAACGCATTGTGTTTTGTCGACAAACAGTGAACATTCCCGGAATATATCTTTTATAGGTATTTGTTTGTATTTTCTGTAAATTAATAATTAATTGAATTTTGTTTTTACTGATATTTTTGTTTTGAAAGTTAAAATGTTATCCAACGAATGTTGGTTTTCTTTGCTATATATTCCACTCCACTCAATTACAAATATGCCCTGCCTAGTGTGTTGAACGATGAAAGTAAATCCAACTGCAAGTATCTGAATACAGTGAGGGAATTTAAGATGAATGGAAAGGTAGTTAGTTTAAAGTTGTTTCAATTCATCATTAAATCAAAACTTCTTTATTCGTCGTGAGGTAGCTGAAAAAATGGCACGTGCATTATGGAATTTTTAATTCCAACAGGTTTCGAGCTGAATTTTACTAGTTACTGTGCTCTTGACTGATAAGGTCCGCCGTGGATATTTTCCCGATAATAGGATCCTCCAGCTAAAATGGTTGGGAAGCCCTGAATTAGAGGATAGAAAGATTCAGAAAGAATGTCTTTAAAGTTTAAAAGAAGCTTAATACCAGAATCTCAGATTTAAAAAGAAAAATATTTAAATTTCATAATGAAATCATTATCATAAAGTAAGACATCATTTTAAAATGTGATGAAACTTCTTTACTAAATTATTGTAGTTCCTTATTAAATTATTGTAATTATACAGACAAAAATTACTTTTCACCATTATAAAAGGAAATAAATTCTCAGCTAAAGGAAATGACAAAAAGTATTAAAATATCATGGGCAGAACAACAATAAAGATAATCGTTAAATTCAAAATAACAGAAATATTAGCACGAATTAAAGCATGCGTTGAAAGAGATCTTTCAGGAGATAAAGAAAATCATTAAAAAAAAGTAAAAACTTAAGATAATGATGTTTGTTAGATAAAAAAAGATGATTTAAATTAAGAAAAAGTACGCTAACAAATATCAAAAAAGTAATTCGCATGATTTTAACCCATTGAAAATTATGACTGCAAGAAACAAGCATTCTATATTCAAAGCGTTTGCAATTATTGTGAAAAGAGTTGTATTTTACCACATCTACTAGCAAATCATTAATTTTATTACAGATGACCGCATAAAGTTCAGCTTAATTCAACACTATTATCACCTGTGAAGAGATTGGTGACCGAAACGCGCAATTTTGAAAGGTCAGCAAACTCAAGTAAATCAAGTTGGGTAAAAAAAATAAATAAATAAATAAAAATAAAACTTTCGTTCAGCGGTCAGCTCTATTGTGCTGCTTTATTAACCACTTTCGAAATAACTCGCCTTTTTTTTTTTTTTTTTTTTTTCTAACACACAATCAGGTTTTGAAATTCAAAAGATTGTTTTATTTTCTACTTATGAAATCTCATGCACAATTTAGAACATTTGTCGATTTCGAAACCATTTATAGAAACAGACGATATTCGTTTTTCTTAATAATTAAGTTTATATTATTAAACAAAGTTAAGTTTTTTTGAAAAAAATTGGTGGTAACTTAAAAAAATGTTTTGTTTTTTAAGAGGTTTTTGTCCTAAAGTAAATCATTGAATTTAAAATGATTTTAAGGTATCAAAAAAGAATGCAAAAATAAATTTAAGTTATAAGTATAGAATTTCTTACATTTATCATGTTTTCATAATTCTCAACTACGTTTTAAATTGGTGTATTCATGTATAAGAAGATAAAATTATTACAGAGTAATGAAGTAATAATTTGCTTATTATATAAATTATTATATAGCAAGTAAATTGTTACACACACACACATATATAATAATATAATTTTTTGTTGAAAATACATTTTAACGATAATTATATTAATTTTAATATGAAAATATTTCTTGTTTCAAAATATAGAAAGATATTTTGTTCAATCTAAAATAAAAGGGACTCTTTAAAGATAAAAAGAAAAGAGTCACATGGTTACTTTCTTGTAAAATATCATTCTTAAAATAAATACATTCCTTTTTAAGTTTTATCGTTAAGTATAAAGAACTAATTATAAATATTTTTATATGATAGTATATATATATATAATTTAGAATAATTCAAATATTCTTGAATTAAATATTAACTAATGATGCAATTATTTTGCTTTAATTTTAATAGTTCACTGCATAAAAACAATATATTCATAATCAGCGACACCTGGTTGTAAAAATCTAAACAGATTTTTTACAAGTTAAACAGACTCCTTATGATCAGAAATAGCGATGCCCATTCAAAAGTATTATGTAAGTCGAGAACAAAATCGATGTCATAATTTCAGTCCTCGCTTTAATTATAAAAATAAATAATGTTTGCATAATCTCTCTCATTATATTTTTTTATTTTCTTAATTATAGGGGCATGATTATTTAAAGTTATAACTATTCTCTAGGTAAAGGATACAAAATAATTATCTTTCCATGAAAATTTAACTATTACCTTTCATTTTGATCCGCATTTATTCTAAGAACAATTTAATATCATCTTTATACTTGCATAAGAAATAGCTGAAAAGCATAAAGAAGAAGAATTGGCTACAAGATATTTCGCAGAATTTGAAATTTTCGATCTTCTTGTAACAATAAAAGTTAAATATATTCCATTTTTTTTTCATTAATTAAAATTGCGCCTTTAACTCAAGTTGATAAAGAAATGTAAAATTTTTTTTGATATATATTAAGGTTAAATAAAAGTAGTATACAAAAATCTTTCCGCAAGAAGAGTCACATTAGAATAAATGTCGCAGTTAAGAAAATTGGTTAATTCATTTCAATCTAATCTTTAATGTTGCAACAACGCAAAGATTGCACTAAGTTAAATTTCGAGTGACATCGTCGTCAACGTCACTATTGTTAAATCTTCATTTATGTCTGTTGATGCATGACATATCATTTAAAAAAAATACATAAAAGGAAATTGTTAAAAATTGGTGAAATAGGTACTTTTCCATTAAAGATAACAACTAAGATATGAATCTTGTGAACTGAAAGCTGTACATTGACAACACACTTCATGGTAAATCATTTTTACAATTATATAGGTCCGGACACTAGATGTCATATGCAATCTATCGAGCGAATGTGGGGTGATGCAAAATGGCAAAATAACACCAATGAGACACTCCTCCCAAGCATTTAGATTCTTATCTAATATAAGACATGCTTTCTGTTGTGTTAAATGATATTCTTAATTTTATGCCACTACTTTAATATTAGTCCCAAAAAATTACTGCATCCAATTTTTTTATGAAAAAATTACTAACTTTTGTATCTGTGTTTATATTGCATTTAATACTGAAAATAAAGAAAATATGTATTTTTAAAAGTAACTGTTCCTATTTATTTGATTTTTTTTTGTAGTTAAAATGCATAAAAAATAAAGTTGAGCTGGTATAGAGATATTTAAGTTACAGTGGTCCCTAAAATAAGTGGCATACCTAAAATTTATTTTAGGCATTTTAAGTAAGGATTTAGGATAGTATTTAATAAAGAGAATACAAAGTAAATTTAAGCCCATGGACACATATTTATAAATTTGTTTATTAAAAGAAGCTTGTAAACATAAAACTCTCATAATGGTGTAAAAATTTGTCTTTGTTTGCAAATATTAAATTTCTAAATTAGTAACATTATCCTACAAATTATCACTACGAAGATTTTCCTAAGTGTTTTGATTTCAAAACAGTTGAGAAGTTATTTGATTTGTTTCACGCTCAAAGGCCAAAGGCTGATTGTACTGGGAGCTATAGTGTTAAGCAAATTTCAAACCTCTAACATTCGAACCCACGACTTGTTGAACTGCAGTCTAGAGTGCTAGCTGTTCGGCTGCCAGCTTGGCAAACAATTTCTGATCTTCTCTGGAATGCTATTCAAAATATAATTAAACTTTTATATTCAAATCGCATTTTAATTTTGTCTTTTAAAATTACACTTATATTGTTTTATAATTTTAGTTTTCACGATTTTTCATTTCATCTTTTACATTTGTACCTTATTTCAGGAAATTGTTCATTCATTTGAAACAATGAAATTGTGAATTATTTTGCTTACACATCAGTTTTTTTCCAGGGTATTTTGCTTAACCTATGTTATTTTGCCTCGAATTCCATTCTAGATACAAATTAATTATACATTGAAACTTTTAAATTCATATTTAAAATAATTGTTTTTTTTTAAAGTTCACATTTACATAGTATATTTTAGATATAACACCCAAAAAATTTTAACTCTGAAATTTTCAAACAACAGAGCTTTAACAATTTTAAATTAACTTACATTTTTCTCAAAAAATCTCCTTTATACTCTAACATTCATTTCTATATTTTAAATAAAGATATTAAGTTAAGTAAAAATTAAATGTGAATGAGATTTTCCACAATGAACTTTGATCATTAAATGCTCTTTTGTAATATTATTTTTTACCCAGTTGTGTGCGTGTGTGAGTGAGAGAAGAGAGAGAATAAGTCACGTTTTGTTTTTTAAAAGAGATAAAGGTCAGAGATCGCTGTTTTTAGAACATTTCAAGTGTTTCATTTCGTCCTCCCCTGGTCAAATTGCTCAACGTTACTAAATATGGCCCAAAATCACGTGGCACGGTTTTATTAGATCAATGATATGAAAATACAAAAAAATATTCGTTTATGTTAAAACTTAATTATTATAAGCGATATCGACTTTATGGTTTAATAATCATTGTACTATGTCTGTAAAGATTTCTGTGAATCTGTGAAATCGTTCCATATTTTGTCAATATAAAGAATCAATTTTCTATTAAAAAGTGTCTATTTTGTCTACAATTTTTATGTTTCCCCTTTAATATTGTGCCGTCAGACTTGCGATATAAAATAATGATCACCAAAGAATGCAATTTGGCTGTAAATCGGTATCATAATAAACTATAATAGGGTTAAGTAAAATAAACAGTAAATAAAAATTTACCAATTCTTATTGTTTTTATTCAGTGCACCATAAATCGTGCTAAAATATAACAAAAAATAACCAATCAAAATGTATCGAAGTATATGTAAGTTAAATACTAAATTACAAATATTTACTATTATTCATTAAACTTTGATGGGTTTTTTTTAATATATTATTATTGTTATCATTTTTTTTAAAAAAAAAAGCTAATTGATACTATCCTTAGTGAAACCTTTTTCTTGTCCATATACAATTGCAAAATTGTAATATATTGTATAATAATATATGTGGAAACATTTTAATTCCAAGACTCTAATTTTAATATTTTACCTTAACATACACACACATTTATATATATATATATATATATATATATATATATATATATATATATATATATATATATATATATATATACATAATATATATATATGTATATATATATAATATGTATATATATATATATGTATATATATAATATGTATATATATATAATATGTATATATATAATATGTATATATATATATATATATACATATACATATATATATATATATATATACATATATATATATGATTCATTCACGTAGGGTTACTTTAAATTGCTAATGATAATTTTGGCATTGCTTTATGGATGCTGTAAGCATTTTATAGGCAGTAAATAATATTCACAAATTATTTTTCCGTTGACAACAGGTAATGTTCATGTGTGACAAGAGAGTAAACTGGGAAAATTACCAAATATCCACTTCGACAGACATAAAACCATTTTCAATTACATTATTTAAGGATGGCTGGACGCAAAACTTTTCGTTTTAAAAATACACTGCTGTTGCCATACCTCAGCAGCACAGTGACTTCGTTGGCCAGAAAGTAATTTTCCTCATAGGAAGGTAGTGGGTTCGAATCCTGACTTAACCGAAGATCCGTCGTGTTCACTAAAGGCTGTTGGAGTACGTTAAATGTGTCATGGATTCTCTGAGTGAAATGATACCTCTGGGGTGGTAGATCATGAATTCGGGGTTTTTCTGTTTTTACCGAACCGAAAACTCCCACCAGGTTGTTTCCATCTAAACTGGTAAAGTCAAATTCAGAGCAAAATACAGGGAAGCATGCTGGTGCAACAACAACCAATATACCTCGTCGACACCGGGTCGCACGCAGGTTTATTGCAATATCAACAATATAGAGCCAACCTTAAGAATGACGAAGAATGTGAAAACATTGGAAAAATTTTTTACACCTCATATATCAGTTTTCTTTTCCACTTGAGATAATTTTCCCGCTTAAAAAATTTCCATTTTGTAGAAACACAAACATAAAATAATGATACATTTTCATTGAAAATAAAAGCTCTCGACAAAAGCTAGTATTAAAAGAGAACATTATTTAGTTAAAATTTCCAAAATAGACAAATTTCTGAAAATTATGATAGCTTTTATTATTTTTTAAATGAAAGTGAAAAATTTTTTTTAATACGATAGCACCTTGGACCACTTTTACGAAGTATTTAGAGAACAATATTAAAGAAATCAGGTGATTTGTCATTAAATATTAGTTGGTAGCTAACTACAAAGTTGTAGAACACACAATCCGCGAAATTAAAATTTTAATATACATTTAATTTTTAACATTTCAAGATACAGAGTATTTTTTACTACATTTTTAAAAATCAAAGATAATTTCTTGAATGATAAGAAGGTATTATTCTAATTTTGTCTAATGTTGAACCGGAAAAGTGACTTCAGGCTTACTTTTTCACACATTTTTTCACAAATAAAATATTAAATAATACTTTATGTACGCAATGAAAGTAATATATCGAAATTGCAATACATACACACACACACACACACACACATATATATATATATATACTATGAACTCCTTAAATAGCCACACACCCATACACACATTAACCATAAAGAAGTTGTCTCTTTCGTTCCAGTTGGGATCATGATTATGGCACTTTATGACAATTCTCATTGGTTTAAATATCCATGACGTCAGATAGTTTGATCTACGTCACACTGTATTGAGACGGCCTCGTAAATCCGATTTGTTGTCAGATTTACTGCCTGCTTTCAACTTGCATTTTTCGAGTGATGACAAACAAGGCGAAATTCATCATCGAATGTCTGAGTTCGGCGGCAATGAGAAAAATCCATTCATGATTTTTACCAGTAATAAAGAAGTATTTTTTGATTATATTTTTTTCCTATGTTAATGTTTTCAAAATCATGAAAATTACCTGCTGTTTTACAATTAGTTTTCAAATTTTCAAATCTTTAGTGATATTGCTTCCAAAACTGAACACATTGCAAATAGAATAGTAAGCAAAGGAAAATAAAAAAAGGCAAGACAGAACATCCATTTTATTGTTAATTTAAATCGGCAAGGACGATTTAAAATTTGAAAAAGTTCATTAATTAATATAATTTTAAACTAATAATTGCTGTATTTGTGAACGCACGCGAGCGGTTTTTGGTAAAATCCTAGTATATGTAACGTGTTTGGCGTGATTTTCTAAAATGTCGTCAACGGTGAAATTCATGCTATTCATAACCATCAGAATACGCGAGCGTTTCCTAACAAAGAAAAAAAATTGCGAACCTTAAAATGGCGATACATTTACCTACAATCTGATTCTCATTATTATCGCCAAATCAAATCCATTGCATTGCGGAAACTAGGTAGGTATGCAGGTTATGGCGGACACTTTTGGAGCTCTCTGCTAAGATGCTCGTAGTTCACATTGGAAATGATTTATAGTCAATTGACTAACATTATTTAAGAAAAGCCGATTGAAGTCTTTTAATTAATCGATGAACACTAAAAGATACATCTTGATATGAGCAGATAATTCGGATTTATAAAATTTGCGATAGAGAACAATACAAGGATTTTAGATGTCACAACTTTCATTTTTTTATATTTTAATAGATTAAAATCTTTTAGACAAACGTAGAAATTCAAAGGGATCAAGGATTTTAATTTCTGGATTTGCAGATAGTACAAATTTACAAGCGATTAATAAGGCTCCTAATTATTTTCGTAATTGGTTCCTTAGATGTTCGTATAAAGGACAGTCTAGGAAAATATGATCGATCATTTCAGATTCACTGCATTAACAGCGATCTGTAGGTCAGAGATTAAACCTAAATAGAATCGAAATAGTAGGAAAACATCTTGTTCTAGCTCTGGCCAGCCATACTTTTTCTAGTTAGGATTTCGTTAACAGCCTATATTTTGTAACTACACTACTGGACATTTAAATTGCTACACCAAGAAGGCGACATGCTACAGACGTGAAATTTATACGAAAGGAAGAAAGTGCTGTGATATGCAAATGATTATCTTTTCAGCGAATTCAGACAAAGCAGGCGCCAGTAGCGACACCTGCATTGTTTTTAAATGAGGAAATTGTTCAGCCGGTTCCTCATACACAAATTGCATTTGAACGTTGTTGCCTGGTGAAAAGTTGTTGTGATGCCTCGTGTAAGAAGGAGAAATGCATACCAGCACGTTTCTGACTTTGATAAAGGTCGAATTGTAGCGTACGGGGATTGCGGTTTATCTTATCGCAATATTGCTGCTCGCGTCGGTCGAGATCCAATGACTGTTAGCAGAACATGGAATCGATGGGTTCAGGACGGTAATACGGAACGCCATGCGGTATCTCAAAGGCCACTTATCACTAGCAGCCGAGAAGACAGGCATATTATCCACATGGCCGTAATGGATCGTGCAACCACGTCACGAGCCGTGAGTCAATAAACGGGGTCGTTTGGAAGACAACAAGTGTCTGCACGAACAGTTCGACGACGTTTGCAGCAGTATGGACTCTCAGCTCGGAGACCATGACTGCGGCTTCTCTTGACGTTGCGTCATAGACAAGAGCGCCTTCAATGCTGTGATCAACGACGAACCTGGGCGCACGAATGGCGAGACGTCATCTTTTCAGATGAATCCAGGTTCTGTGTACAGCATCATGATGGTCGCATCCGTGTTTGGCGGCATCGTGGTGAACGCACACTGGCAGCGTGCATTCGTCAACGTCATACTGGCCCATCACCTGGCGTGATGGTATGGGATGCCTTTGGATACATGTCTCGGTCACCTCTTGTTCGCATTGATGGTGCTTTGAACAGTGCACGTTACATTTCTGGTGTGTTACGACCCGTGGCTCTACCCTTTATTCGAGCCCTGCGAAACCCTAAGTTACAGCAGTATAATGCCCGACCGCATGTTGCTGGTATTGTACGGACCTTCCTTGATACGGATCATGTTCGGCTGTTGCCCTGGCCAGCACGTTCTCCAGATCTTTCACCAATAGAAAACATCTGGTCAATGGTTGACGAGCGACTGGCTCGTTACCAAACGCCAGTCCCTACGGTTGATGAACTGTGGCATCGTGTTGAAGCTGCATGGGCATTCTGTACATGTACATGCAATCCTATCTCTGTTTGACTCAATGCCCAGGCGTATAACTGCTGTTTAACTGCCAGAGGTGGTTGTTCTGGGTACTGATTTCTCAGGATCTATTCAGCCAAACGTTTTGAAAATTTAATCACTTGTTATTTCTAGTATAATATATTTGTCCAATAAATATCATTTTGTTATCTGCATTTCTTCCTGGTGTAGCAATTTTAATGGCCAGTAGTGTATTTTTGCGAATAGATGTGAAATGAGTGAACATTTCGGCATATTCGCAATTTTTCCACTGATTGAGTTTTTCCTTCAAGTAATAGTTCTTGAAGTGTTGTTCCAGATCTTCAGGACAAACAGATAGTACAGCATATTTATTCACTGTTGTTGCTTTTGCCCATGAGTCTGCGATTTCATTGCCCACAATCCTCGAATGTCCAGGAACCCAAATCAATTCTATTGACAAACACTTTTGAGTAGATTGAAGCATTTGGAATCGAAGCAGTTGAATAATAGTCGGTGATGTCCTGGAACAAACCGAAAAAGCAGCGATGCAAGAAAGAAAATCTGTGAAAATGACACATTTTTTTGGGTAGTATGCAAATTAAAATTAGAGACTGCAATAAGTAGTTCCATAGCCTTGGTCGAGAATATGGAGTTCGTGGAAGTAATTTTCCTTGTCATTCATACACTAGTTGTAAAATTAGCTATTGCAATGGGCAAATTTGATCCCTGTTTGGAGGCATCTAAAAAATCAGCGTATCTGTCTGTCATGGTGACTTGAAAACCTGGTGAAATAGCTTATAAATTATATTTTTTGGCAATGACTTAGTCAGGTAAGAAGTAACTGAGAAACAAATGGAATTTTTTTTGGGCATTTCTGAACAGTCTATTGGAACTTTTAATATGCATGAAATGTTTATTCCTTGTTGGTTGAGCCACAATTTGGCTTTAATGGCCAGAGAATGATTAAGATCGATTGTAAGTTAGCTTTTAACAAACTGAAGCACAAGGGGTTAATGATGACTAGCGTAAATTCCGAATGTAAAAGTTTAAGGAGAGCATATCCTGTCTGGGATGAAGATAATTTACTCCTGCTTCTTTTAGAAGTATCGATATGGGGTCAACTTAGGAAGACCTTGACAATTTTTAATGCAGTGTGATATAGTTTCAAGTATTTTGCGATCAGTTGTGCATGATGAAGTAAATATATGATATCCATAATCCAGACTGGACACAATAAAGGATTTCATGATTTGAAGAAGATGTGTGGTACGAGTACTCCATCTGTTATCTGCGATACCTTTTAAAGCATTCAACATTTTTGCACCGCTTCTCTCTTTTCATAAAAATGATAGCCCAAAGATAAATTGTGCGAAAAATGTAATCCCAAAATTCAAATATTTTTACTCTAGGAAATAGGATGATTGTTAATGAACAAGTTGAAATTAGTTTGTTTTCGTTTTGAAGAAATGTTAATCACAGAACTTTTTTTATGAGTCTATAGATAACTTCCATTTCTGACACCAATTTTGTAGTATTCCAAGATTAGATGCTAGTTTCAGCTGACGTTTTCCCAAGTTAACAGATACGTACATTAGAAAAATATCGTCTGTGTACATGCGCATTTGATGTCGAGGGGTAGACATCTGCCGCAAACACTGAAAACCGGAAAGGTGATAACACGCTCCCCTGCGGAACTCCCCTATATAAGATGGCTGATGAAGATAGCTTATTTCTCCACTTTATTTTAAAATAAAGAGTTGTGATGAACTATTGAATTCACAAAGCAGCATTTCTTTTGAGGTTTGTTTGAAGTAATTTATTGATAAGGCCGTCTGCAAAACTGAATCATAGACTTGGGAAATATCCACTGCAACCAAAATAACAAATTTTCTAGAAAATCTCACTGAAATTATGTGATGATGAATAATGGATAAAATGCTGTCATAACCTCGATGCGGCTGAAGTTCGTGATGGTTAGGATGAAAGTAAGATATGGTTGATATATGGCCAATAAATCTCTTCAAAATCATCCTTTCCATTAATATATACACGACACTAGTCAGGGATATAAGACAGTACGATGCCACAAGATTGGACAACTTTCCCGGTTTTAAAATTGGATTAAAAATGGAAGATTTTCATATTTCTGGTACAATACCTGTAAGCCATGATATATTCATCAGGTAGAGGAGGTAGTCTAGGTTGGCACTAAAGTAATACCTTTTAATTTTTTGCAGATATCTTGTCTGAACTAACAGAAGAGTTTTTGCATCTTGCCAAAGCTTCATGCAGTTCATATGCTGTAAAGGGATTATTGTAAGAGAAATCCTCACTTGTACTTAAATAAAGTAGAATACCATCTAAAATTGGTGGACGACAATAAAAGTCTATAAACATATCAGCTTGATGGGTAGTATCTATCACTGGAGAATTATTATGTAATAGGATCAAATGTGTAATTGGAGATACTGTAACTCTATTTTGGTAATTTTTTAATAAATCGAAACTATTTTTTGATGTTCCAACTGAAATTATTATTTTGTCCCAATATTTTCTAGCGTAATAAAAGTAATCGATGTAGTTTTACTGCAGTGCTTTTATATGCCATCCAAACGTACTTACCATATCTGCGTTTAGCTTACGCCAAAGGCGTCTTTTCCGGTGCAGGTGATAACCACATATAGAAGACGACCATGGAGAATAAGGTTTATATGACATTTTCTGCCATATTCGAAACTTATGAAGTTTGTTACTGCAGAGACGGTTGAATTGTTCAATAGAGTGAAGATTAGAAATTTCATGACCAGTATTGACGAAAGCAAAGAAATCTGACCACAGGATTCGTGATCTGATCGGTATATGGTGATCAATATCTCGAATAGCTATGCTAGTTTTAGATGGTAAATGATCACTGCCAAAACATTCTGGGTGATAAATGTCTGGTGATACAAAAGTGAAATCAATGAGTGAAGGTTTTTGATATGGACCGTAACGTGTGTTGGAATTTCTAGTTCAGGATGCAGCAATTCTCTTCCTGAATCAATTTTAGAAAATCATTTGCCTTTGCAGAATTGGAACAGGTATCTAATGATGTATGTCTAATATTAAAATCTCCTATGAGGATATAAGGAGGCTTAATTCCTTGAATTATGCTATAAAGCCACTCTAAAGACAATTTATCTGGAGAAAATAGATATTGTAGTAATTGCCACAGCTAAGAGTTCTCTGACATCATTTGAGAGACGGATAGGAGAAAATTGCTTTGTTGGAATGCGTTTATTTACTGCTAAAAAAAACCACCACCTCGGTGTATTTTTTTATCCTGACGAAAGATTATTTTGTTAAATAAAGAAATCTGGTCAAGTTTTTTAACCTAGTTTCTTGTATTGCAATAATATCTGCAGAATTAAAATAATGAAATTTCATGTATGGGTATTTATTGAAAACACTACGAGCATTCCATAAAATTAATGGGCACATGGAAAAAGAAACAATTATTATGATTGCAGTTTAATTTCGAAGGATCAATGTATCCACGATAGTAGTTCCGTACCCTCTGTTAAGGAATTTTATTGCTTGCCTTCCTAAGTTTTGCATTTTCAGTTTTTTCCAGTTGATCTTCAGAAGAGTTACCAAAATTAAATACATTGTCTACAGGTCAAATTGGATTGAATTGAATGTCACTATTACTTGGATTTGATGGTTGCTTTTGGATACGACTACTTTTCCAAATTTTCATTCTAGCATAAGTAAGCATAAGGGGAAGACAAGTGACTTCTAGTTTCAAAAGTTTTGTTTACAGTTTCTTCAAATTTTTGGAAAATAGCATTAAGAATGGCTTTTTGTGTTTGTATAGCTAAGATTTTTTTGTCTACTATCTCTTCAAATTTCGTAAGTGTTGATGTGACCATATCATTTATTTTAGTATGAAAAATTTCTGATGGTTGATTAGATTTGACAATTGTAGCGAAATTAATTTTAGAGCTTTTAAATTTTCTTTTTACTTCAATAAAAGATAGATGGTTTATCGCTTTAAATTTTTAAAGACATGAAGGATCATCTGAAGCTTGAGGTCCTTTGCAGTTTACACAATACGGGACTTCAATTGAACAACGATCACTGTTGCGATGTGAGCAACAGCGTCTGCACAAAGCTGATTGAACTTGACATTTTTTGTTGCAATTTAAAACAAATTCTACATTGACGAACTTTATCCACAAAAATCTTTACATTTACGATAGATTAAAAAAAAACTTTAATTTGAGAAGGGATTTAATGCCCGTAGACTCTTACCAAGATAGTTTCTGAAAGTTCTGAAGATCCCTTTTTAATAAAACGTTGTATTTGAGATACAATAATTTTCAATTTCTAACGCTAGATTTTCTAGACTTTCGTCCACTGATATTAAAGGAATAATGAATTTCACTGTACTGTCCAATTTGTATTTGAGGAGTTACCAGAGCATTTAATACTGTTTCAATCCTACAAATTTCTATTGTAGTTTTACAATCATTTGTAGTGATAATTAGTTTTCCGTTTCTGATATGCTTGATTTCTTCAATCCCGTTCTTGTGTAAAATAGCGTTTAATAGTTCAGATTTTAACTGTGAAGGCTTTTTAGGAACAGAAGCATATCCTGATGTAGGACACAAAAACATTGTGAAATTTGAAATTCCAGCTTCTGAAGCAAATTGTTTAGCTAGAGGTACAGTATCATCCTAGTCTAATATAGAGAGTTTGAGGTTATGTTTTAGTAGGTGATGCTCAAATCAATAAAGGGTGTATCGCCTTGTAAGTCTGTCATGGTGAATATACCATCATGTACGTACTTGAAAAAATAATTTTAAATTAACCATATCGGAATTCCCGAATTCCTACAAACTTAAATAAATGAAAATAAACTGCTTGAGTCCTTCTGAAAACAAATAAAATCAAAGAAATAAGTACGTACTTCTAAACGTCTGCAACTTTTTCTGTTGCAAATTCAGAAAATTGGAATAAACAATCTTTACACTTCTAAATAGATTCTTTAGAATATTGAAAACAATTCCAAGTTCAGAGAATATATCCGCTATCCAAATTTAAATCCAAAACAGTTGAAAAACCAAAACACAATCCCGAAAAAAAAAAAGAAAAATAAACGAGTACACTAGTAAGAATTTATGTGTTTTAATTGCCAGTTAACTTTCCTTCGAAACCATATAAATTGCTTTTTTCTACGGAAACTAGAAATAAGTTCTATATCTTTAAATTCATAAGTCTAATGCCTTGCTTACGCCAATACTAAAATATTTCTTTTATATTAATTTTTGTATTTTTATAATGATTTTTTCCACTTCTGTTTCTTTAAAAGTAGAGTAAATCCGGTTTAAATGTTAATATACATTTTAAGCTTTATCAAATTAAAATATCATTAAGAAAGATATTTAAAATTCTTGACTTATTTATAATATTCTGCAGTTGAATTTATTTTTATTACAAAAATATATTTTGAAGATTTCAATAATTTTTATATTGTGTTTTCAAAACTATGTCTATCAAATGATCAGTCTCTTGCTTTATTCAACGAAATAATAAATGAAATATTGGATTTAAACTATAGAAAGCTATTTTAAAATATAATTTCTTTTCAATAATTTCATGCAAAAGACACTTTTTTTATTTCAAAAGATTTACATTTTTAAGTCTATTTAATACATTTTTTAAAGGAGATATAAACTTTCTTAACAAAATGAGCTGTTTTAAGTTGAAAATGTTCCAGTCAGAAATAAATGTTGAATTATTTTATAGTTTATTGGATATATATACAGTAATCTTCAAATTAATTTAATTAAAGGAAAATTTTTTCGATATCAAACGATTAGAAGACGAACACATTTAAATCTGTAAAAAAGGTTTTTATCACAATCATATTATGAACTTCCTAATAGTAAAAAATGCATAATTATTATGTAACTTGTTTGACTAATATATATTAATTGATTAAGATATAATATATATTAATTGAACTATAAATGAGCTTAAATTTAAGAAAGTATTACAGAAAGTATAAATTGGAATTCAATTTGCTTAGTATAGCACTCAATTTTATAATACTTAAACTCGTTCTTGTTTTAATGGTACTTTATGTTACTTCAAATGTTGGAAGCACGTAGAGAAAATATTAATAAGCAAATATACAGTTTTTAAAAATTCGAAATACCTGCAATTGGAATTGAGAATATGTATATTCAAATTATTACATGGCAGTTATTTTAAATAAATACTATGTGATTATTAATCTCCAAGACGATTTTCTCGCATTCGTCACTTTGTATAAACGTACCACAGTTTAAAAACTCTGAGTGCAATTTTGTAATGAAATGCAAAAGACCAAAATTTAGAATTTTAAAAATTAAAGTAAGGGCAATAGTGGGTACATGTTACAGCTTAAAATCGCATTCTTTGGGTACTACCAAAAAGCATGGATTCAGTAAAAAAAATAAATAAATAAATAAATAATAAAAAATAAAAATAATAAAAATAAAAAAATGAGGACTAACTTTGATAGTGGAATGGGAGCAATGGAAAAAGACAACTGGGAAAGGGCTTCATTACTTTCTATTATTTGAGACTGCACCAGCTCTAAATCCATTTGTGGTTAATATAAGATTGAATTTTAGTCATGATTTTTTATATAAAATTCCTATAGGTTCTGAAAAACGCTTTTCTTTTATTATTAAATAAATTGCTTTATGATAACTATTAAATGAATTAAATCTAGGATATTTCGAAAAACTATATTATTGAATGTAGTGTACTGCAATTAACTGAAGAAGTTCTTAAAAAATAAATTTGTTTTTATCAATTAAAGAATAATAAAAACATGTATGAAAGATATTTCATGAGATTCATTTGAATGATTATTTTATATTAAGTCAAGGTGACTTTTTTGCAGCATTACTAACATTATTGGTGGGATTCGTTCTATAATCACTTGGTATTGGAGAATAAGCTAGTGGACCCTTTTGGTTACTGAAATGAAATAATTTAAGTTGGCTTTAGGATTCGTCGCGATCTTGAAGAAGGACAAAACGCTTCAGAACGAAAAGTCTCTACGGTCACAGTTAATTTTGAGAAACCAGAAATGGAAGTTTTAAATACAAGTCTTTTAAAGTTTGGCAAGTTTGGGAGTTTTTGCGGACTCCTTCATTTCGATATATGGGAAAAACCTATTGCCTATTAAAACGTTTACACTATAGATACAAAAATGCCTTACACCATTTACAACAATTGTTTCCTCCCCCTTGAAAAATGTGAATACTTCCCACTAGGAAAAACTAGAAATCGATGCAAATACTCAATGGATGCTTAAAACAAACTTGCGATGGAAAGTAAAGAAAGAATATATGACCTTTACATATTTCAAACAATAAAACATCGAGAATTAGATTTAAGATCACAAAATATTCAATATTGATTAAAATTAAAATTAACTATATCCTTATCAAACCATGTAAAGATTGGAACAAGCTCTCAACAGTATTCAACTTTCAGCGTATCCCTTAAGCTGTGCCAAATGTTGGAATATTAGTGCTCGTTATTGTATTAAATAAATCTTATCTTTCTATGCAATGTGAAAATTTTGACGCAGCTGCATTATAATCCATCATGACGATTTCTGATTTTATTATTATTATTATTTTTGAAGACGAAGAAACGTTGCCAAGGTGATGTAATTGTGACGTAATAAATTCCTGGAAAAGGCTTACGTATCTTAATAATAAACTTAAATCTGATAAATAAAAAGCTTAAATGTGTATTTCTTGAAATATTATAAGATTTTAAAAAATATTTAAGAACATTAACTTTAAATACGTAAAACAAAATATTCTAAATTTCTATCGATTGCTTAAATACTAGGGTTTTCTAATCATAAGTTTTATATAACCCTTATTCTACATCTCCGTAAAGGAATGAAAATCGAAATTGCCAGATATACAAAATAATCCGGAAAAAAAGACATTAAATTCAGCAATTGTCATGATGGATTATACGGCAGCTATGCCATAATTTTAGCCGAGCTGGCAGCCGAATGGTTAATGCTCTTGCCTTCGGTTCAACAGTTCGTGGGTTCGAATACCACCTTAGGTATGTATGTTTGTAGTGGTTCGGAGTCCACTTTAAGCCGTAGGTCCCGGTCCAATTAGCCCTTGTGTGCAAAAAGCTTTGAGCGACCAACAATCCAAACCAAAAGTGCCCAAATTTTATAAGAAAATAAATGAATTCTCATTATAGATTTCCTTATTTTATTTACTTCAAAAAGAGAAAATGGTCGTTTGTATCTGTATCGAACTACAAACAGTACCTTTACTCGAAATTTTGGTGAAATGAGAATTAAACACGTATTATGCTTGGAATTTCAACGGAAAAATGTTGCTATGCACTTTAAAACGTGAGAACGACAAAAATTAACTGAAAAAATTTACTATTGTTCAAAATGAAAGTAAAGAAACAATATATATGACCTATGTAAATATTTCTAACAATAAAGTAACGATAATTAGATGTAGGATTAAAAACAAATTCAATATTGATTGAAATTAAAAGTAATTACATCCTTATCAAACCATGAAAAGATTTGATTGGATGAAAATGGAGTCATTCTTAAAAGAAAACTGAACATAAATTGTTGGTAATGTATGCTTTAACTTAAATACTACCATATAAAATGTGGATACAACGTGCATATTATTTATCTTCGATATCAGTTTTTGTCATTCATCATTGGACACACCAAATAAAGCTAAATATGATTTATTTTGTTTATTTCACTTTTCTTCATTTAAAAACAAATTAAATATAATGCTCTTTTCATAGTAATATATAGCTTTATTTAGTTAATGTATTATTTATTGCAGATAGTGCCAGAACTTCAATTTTGGTGACATTTTAAATCTAACTAAAGAATACCTATATTTCTTTTCATTTAAAACAATATGGACAGACGGTACATTTTTTTAATTGAATGCATCGTCAGAGCTTTGTGATAACTACATATATTTATCAATGTGAAAAAGGTGCATTTAAAAAAATTAATTTTCCTAGAGAAGGAAAATTCTATTTTCTTCAAGATAGGATATTAGTATCAGAGCTTCATTTAATCTTAAATATGATAATTTATATAGCATATTTAATGTTTTTATTTTCTTGTAATTGAAGTCATTTTGTTTCCTTGAAATATTGTAATTCATAGTAATTTCATTAAGCAGATTGTTTAATAATGAACTTTTTTTAGTTCCTTGTACTCACATCTAATGTATAATTTTGTCAACAATTTCAGAATAAAAACAAAATATTTTGTGCTTAGTTCAATTCATATCCATGATTCCACGATTGGCATATTGTATCACTTCAATTTCATTAGCGGTTCCAACGTGCCATATATATATATATATATATATATATATATATATATATATATATATATATATATATATATATATATATATATATATATATATATATATTCGTTTTTTTAAATTCTTGCATATATTGCATATATATATACATACAACAGAGAAAGAGAGACAGAAAGGGTTACATTAAAAAAATTCTAGAGTAATTAATATCTTGATAGTATACAGGTACTATACACAATTTAGATACATTAATTTTGCAGAAATTTCTCAGATAAAACTGCATCTGATGAGCAAAAACTCACAAAAGATACAGGACGATATCTTCTTTCAATTTTACAAAGTTGAAGATCTTATCGAAATTAGCCTATGTACAATTTTGTAATTAATTAAACTGTATATTTATTGTAAAACTTAAATTGCATATTGAGTTTAAAACAAATATATATTTAGTATACACTAAAATTGCATATTTAGTGTTCATATGCAGATAAAAGTCCTTACCATTGTTTTTATTCCTCATCTGATAAGGTACATTCCATATAAATCTCAGAATTTTGCTTTCATAAAATTTCAGTTTAGAAATATTATTGCTAGCCATATTACCCCTATAAAAGAAGCGTAAGTCAATATGAGATCGATATAAACTATATACATCAGTTGTTTTTTTTAAATGAATATGTAATTTTGGTTTCTTCGATAAAGGATTTGCATTTTCGTAATAAATGAAATAATGAAAACGAAGAGCTTGTTTTACTAAAGAAGTTGAGAATTTAATTCTGACTATTGTGATAAAAATTTAAAATTTTTATACAAACGTAATGATCACACTCTCAGTAATACACATATTTAAATACACCCTTAACACTTTTTTAGCTTGGAAAAAATTGTTGTTAAAAAGTTATGTGTAATTAATGAAATAATTGCACACATTCTTTAATGTTAAATAGCAAATTATATTCTTTCTGGCATAGCAAAAGTTATTACGAATTATGTTGCAAAGTTGACCTTATTTATGCATTTTAATTTAGTTACACAAAATCAGATAAAGTAAAAAAAGAACCATTTTAGATAGCGCGAATTCGAATAAAACACATGAATTCTTAAGTCTTCCATAAAAGTAAAGCCTTTGTTTATTTTTTCATTTATTATACACTTTCAAAAGTGATATGATATTGTTTATTGCAAAAAAATGTAAAAATAAGGTATTATTTTCTCCTGAAAAAGAGATGGTAACTTTTCTTTCTGTAAGATATGGAAGATAATGAATGTAGTTAGAGAAACTGAAAATAAAATCCAAACAAATAAGATATTAAAATGCAATACAATCAAATATGCGCATTTGTAACTTCAAAGAACTGTTTAACATTTTGAAAGGTTTTGCTAACTTTTAACAAGTGAAATGATTAATACATTGATTGAAAAGTTGTTGATTGCCAAGATGATAATAAAGTGAATCATTTTCTTATAGAAGTGTGAAATGCCATGAATCGTTAGTAAATAATTGATGAAATATAAAAGCTGGAGCGTCACTCAGAATTCAGTTGTGTTCATCACATGAATCTTACCTCCAATGAGCATTATTATTATTATTTTTTAATTTCAATCAAGTTAAGATAAAAATTCATTGAAAAATATCTCACAACGTATACATAAAAATATGTAAATAATTATAAATTCACTTAATTATATTTTGTTAGGTTTCCATTGTATCTTTTAATGTACCATTAGTTTAAAGTATACATTAGATTCAAATATTGATAGGATTACTCCAAACACATATAAGAAATAATGCCAACGATTGTCTCTTGTAGCTGCACTTTTAATTAATGTAAGGAAGGTTTCAACTCCATGAAGCTTTGAAATGCGTTTCTGGGAATCTTTTAAAAATAAATTCGTTTCTAAGGACTCCAAGTCTAAGGAATTCAAAGGCTGGAATTGTAATTAAAAATGTATTTAATGCTCCTCGAATCGTGCGTAGAAAATACTATTAGTCTCCTGACATGTTTTTGCACCCCATTTTTCCCAGTACGTTGATTTTGCACTCCATTTTTCCCCATACCCCTGAATTGGGATCTACCAGTTAAATAAAAGTAATCGGGTGGAGTCTTCTTTATTATAAAGCTGGGATCAAGCAAAGATGCCCAATAATTGGCCTGCCGCCCATTCAGGTTTCCTTTCATTTTGAAGACATTGAAACCACAATCTATTTAGTCCCAGCAGCTTTAGCGAACACGATGTATCTTCTGTTGAACCTGGATTCAAACTCACTACCTTCCAATAATGAAAACAGCGTCCTAACCAACCAGGCCACAGCATACCCAATCCCATGACCTGTGATTCTGTTTAAATGAGTCTTCTCTATGTGGACACATGGTTTTTCAAGTTTCTATTTTTTTGATAATAATGAATATTCATTGCTTATTGAGTAACATTTTTAAAAATATATCAGAGTAGGAATATATATCCTAGTCCATCATACCCTGAAATGTTCTAGGGATTTTGATTACCCTTTCATGTAAATGTGCTAATTTTCAAAGATGTGATAGTATAGAAAACGAAATTCCTCTGTGAGTCTATATTTTCCCATCTTTTGTACTGCAATGCAATTTCACGACTTATATTACTTTGAACATTTGTCAGCGTGATTATGAAAATCAGACATCAACATGAATTAAGCAGCTATAATTGATATGTTGTTGATTCATTTGGAATCTCAATATTTTAAGTAGTCTTTATAGAACATCGCAAGCGATGCTTTCTTCCTTTGCAACCCTTCGTATTCCATAATTAGCATGTTTAAAATACACATTCTGCTTTTTTTCCTTTAACATATTTCCTGTAATATATATGTAGCCGTGAAAGACAGGAATCTAGAGAATATTGGCGTTCTTCGGTAATTGTTGACAATAATAGAATCATTTGGTGCATTTTCGAAATATTTGCTAAATATCCTTATTTCTGACTTACATCGGCAATGTGGACATTCACGATGTATAACTGATAAATATCGAATATTTTCGTTCTCATTCATCGTATTTCATTAGTGATAAAACATAAAAGGGATGACATAATCTTTTGGCTTTTAGTAATGAAAAGTATCACTAGTGACAATAAGGAGAGAGGTTCGTCACTTTTGTAATGGACTTTCATACGAGACTAATTCTAGAAATTTTAAATAAGAAGATTTAGAAGTTAACT
Organism: Latrodectus elegans; assembly: GCA_030067965.1. NCBI lineage: Eukaryota > Metazoa > Arthropoda > Arachnida > Araneae > Theridiidae > Latrodectus > Latrodectus elegans. The sequence continues at coordinate 52,539,750 of CM057819.1, forward strand.
AGCGATTCATTTTTTTGTTGGATACGTAAGTTTAAAATCGGATTTAAGGAGAAGAGTTGTTCGATGTTATTTGCCTGTTTTATAATGGTAGCTGTTGTAATCGGGTTAAGCATGAAAACTTTAGTTTTAAATTTAGTTAATTAAAAATTTGACATTTCTATCACAGTGGGCTTTTCTTCTTTAACCATGACTTTAGAGCTTCCCTTGAAAAAATAAAAACATATTTTCTAAATTTCAAAACCACACTTCATTATTAAAGATACTCGGACTCCAAACATGTTGATTTTTTAAAATGGTACAAATGATATTACAAACATTACTTTATAATTCTCATTAGCTAAATTATCCTGTTACATCATTATAAGTTTATATTTGCCATCACAATGTGACTATAGATCTATTAAATAAGTTTGGTGCTTTGAGATTAACTCAACACTAACACTTGGTTTTTTATCAATGCTATTAGATAAGTTTGGTGCTTTGAGATTGTAAGCTAACCATTGGTTTTCTATCAATGCTATTAGATAAGTTTGGGGCTTTAAGATTAACTCAACACTAACCATTGGTTTTTTATCAATGCTATTTGATAAATTTGGTGCTTTGAGATTGTAAGATAACCATTGGTTTTCTATCAATGCTATTAGATAAGTTTGGTGCTTTGAGATTAACTCAACACTAACCATTGGTTTTTTATCAATGCTATTAGATAAGTTTGGTGCTTTGAGATTGTAAGCTAACCATTGGTTTTCTATCAATGCTATTAGATAAGTTTGGTGCTTTGAGATTAACTCAACACTAACCATTGGTTTTTTATCAATGCTATTAGATAAGTTTGGTGCTTTGAGATTGTAAGCTAACCATTGCTTTTCTATCAATGCTATTAGATAAGTTTGGGGCTTTAAGATTAACTCAACACTAACCATTGGTTTCTATCAATGCTATTAGATAAGTTTGGTGCTTTGAGATTAATTCAAAACTTACCCCATTGGTTTCCTATCTATATTATTTTTAGGTGCTCTATGTTTCAATTGATATTACTTAAATTTAAATATGACAGCACAGCTTCATATTTTTGTGTTTTATTAGCGAATCTGTAAACATTCGTGTTCATTTTCCATGCCCTATTCAGATGAGAGATTTAATAATTTACATAACAATTCATTATTAATAAAAAAAGTATGGTGCAGTTTTTTAAATATAGTTTAATTATATTAAAAATAATAAATAACTAATTTCTCTTCATCATTAGTTTATAAAAAGTCAAAACAATTACAAAAAGTCTGTCATTCAAAGGTGCGTTGCCCTCATTTTTAGCATAAATTACATCAGAAAATATTTATAAAAGTATTTTTTCTCAGTAAAAATAGAAATATTTTTATTCAAATTGATTCGCCATTAACGCATTTAAGTTTTCATAAGAAGATCTCAATTCAATGCAGTATCCAATTAATATGAATTAAGGTACTGAGTAATAAAATGAAATTTAAGTAAACGCTAATCATACAATTAAATCTTGCACAAGGCAGTCAAACAGAGATATTCCTGCATAAAAGAAATCCCTGTCATAACATTAATTGCAGCAAAACAAATGTGATGCAGCAAAACAATCCCTACTCTTTGGACCGCTATTTCTTATTGCGACTTTATTAGAACATTTTGGTAATTATTATCGAAATATACAGTTGATAGTTGGAATGCATGAGAGAATAATCAAATATTCGAATATTTCACCGATGTATTTGGTATACATCCACCGATAAAGTTAACATTTTCTAGCTTCGGCCTTTCACAGTAACGTATATATCCACCACAAACTATATAAATGAACACTTTATAAAAATTATTACTTAAATTCTCCCACTTCGTGTTCGTTAAAAGTGATCATCTTTTTCAAACGTTTGTTAAATTGCGGAATTCACATACTGCTTGAATTGTTGAATTATCATTAGTTACTTTGAAGCAACCTTCATATAATTTCCATCAAGCAAAGCAATCTTATTTGTGATCATCTACAATTTTATCGACATCAAGCAGCATGGTAATCACAGTATAAAATATTAAAGCTGATTTGAAATGTTAGTATCTACAAATTATTTTTTTATTTATAACATGGGCCTAAACTAATTGCTTCGATATATATGTTATGGAAAAATTCTTTTGTAGATTTTCTAATTTTTTTAATATAATAATAATTTGTCCTTAAAAGTACAAAGCCCAAAAGAATATATTAAAGAGTATTATGATTTTGGATGCTAATTGTTGTTGAAAAAAGTTTCGGTGGTAAAGATATGGTGTATAGAAATATTAAGATATAACAAAAGAATAAAAGCAAACGTACAAAAAGAATTAAAATTTACGATATTTGTTAATAAACAAAAAATACAAAATTCCTTTATATTATACAATTAAACAAAACGGTAATGTTTTAAGAAAAAATAAGTTTCGATAAATTTACTTTGACCAAAAATAATGTCACCCAATAAATTCATGAATTATATATATACATATGTGTGTGTGTTTCATAATTCATAACTTAAGCAATGAGGGATTGATGTGTTCTCTTCCACTTCTGTAAATGATGTCTTTACATATGCAGAATTATTTTAGTGAATGATAAATTGTCAGCAAACTTTTTTACCAGAACGTCTTAAACGTGTTCTGTTAGGTTCATATCTGAGAAATAGCTGGCCAACATGTCTTGTGGTCAGTGTGCCTGACTACGGATAGGGAGGTCCTGGGTTCGAATCCCGGTTCAGGCATGGATGTACTTTCTCTCTCTATCCTGTCTTTGTCCTTTCCTTGTGTGTGTGAATGAAGTATGAATGATGCCTACCCTATAAACGGGTTCCTATGGCATGTGTGAGGGTGTGATGGTGGCCCACCCCATGTAGTGAACCCAGGTCAACGATTCGGCGGCTAAGAGGTCAATGTGTCTGGCCGGTTCCTTGGTATCTGGAAGCAATAGATTAATAGACTCTGTTGCAGTTGTAACTGTCTACAATCTGCCATTGGAAAAAAATATCTGAGAAATAAGTTGACCCCGCTTATCACATAACAATCTTATTAGTTGTACCTTATGTAAGTATGCTAACTTAGTTAGAATTATCAACCAGCAAAAAAGAATTCATCTGTGTTTGCTGCAGATTAAGAAACGCAGTCTGAGTACCTTGGCCTTATATCAATGAGCAGTTAGTTCTTTATTAGTAATAATATTTAAATCAATGTAGCTATATAAAGAAATACTGATCTACTTCCAAATCAAGCAATTTCATACACAAATATAGGATTATTCTTAAAACGAGGTTCTTTTTAGACGAAATCCGACTATTGTTAGATTGTAAAAAAGAGAACTGAATGTGAAGAAGAGCACATTTTTTTCTCTCTTCATCTCATTTTCATAAGGATGATTCTTTATCCATTTTCCGAAGATACTGTTGCAATAAAGAAGCATTTATAATGCAGCTTCTTCAGCTTGTTAGTTTTAAATTATGATTCAAATTTTGCGTTGTTTCTGGCAACGAGCTTTTGGAGAAAATTTTCAGTTTCTGAAAATTAAATTTATAGTCTGGAGTTGTAGACTTATTAGCCATTCATTTATTTGATGTATGTTTAATTTGTGAAAATGATCCCAAATTTTCTGTCTCTGTTTCCATATTTAATTGTCATATTCAAGTCCTTCCAGGAGAGCGTTTCCATTATCTGTAGAACGAAAGAATTTTCATTTCGAGAAAGATAAATTCATAATCTAAGCAACTTCACATTAAAAAGCATAGAAGAGAAATCCTGAAGTAACTTTCAGACCTCTTGAAAATTTAGGCTCATATAATCTTTTCAGCGCTGACAATTCAAATGGAGAACAGCAATTTTTTCGGAGTCCATATTTCATGCCTCGTGGTAACAGCCCTGTCCACTAAATTGGTTTAGTATTTATTTTGATTTATGATTTACAACTTTGTGAGAAACAATCTGCAGATGGCAATATCAGAACAAAGATAAATTCCTAAAAACATTATATTTAAAACAAACAGTTAAAAATTTTCATCTTTAGCATACATATGAATCTCATCAATTAGAGTCTTCTATTCTATTGATATCTGTTATATTGAGTATGTCTCATATAAAGGATGATACCGAGGTCTTAAAATTAGGAAAAGGCTTTAAGAATTCACCGACACTTTGAGTTTTTAGGCTAGTATTCGACTTTATTGCATGGGTAAATGAGAAAATATTCATAAATGTAATATTACATAATAGGTTATACTTGAAAAATTACAATACAATTAGTTTAAAAATTGAATGTTACATACACACATATATAGGGTGTGTCTATATATACATATACAGGATGTGTCTATATATACATATACAGGGTGTGTCTATATATACATATACAGGGTGTGTCTATATATACATATACAGGGTGTGTCTATATATACATATACAGGGTGTGTCTATATATACATATACAGGGTGTGTCTATATATACATATACAGGGTGTGTCTATATATACATATACAGGGTGTGTCTATATATACATATACAGGGTGTGTCTATATATACATATACAGGGTGTGTCTATATATACATATACAGGGTGTGTCTATATATACATATACAGGGTGTGTCTATATATACATATACAGGGTGTGTCTATATATACATATACAGGGTGTGTCTATATATACATATACAGGGTGCTCCTAATGTATATATAAATATACAGGGTGTTTCTAAATGAATATCGGGGATTTAAGGATTTTTAGTATTTATTGCGTAAGACAAACTCATAATTCATGTGTTAAATGAAATGGCAAGTCACAAACAGCTTTGTTTGTTGGTATGCGAATGCGCTAGTAGCAAAAATGGCGAAAACGGAGCAGAGAGTTTTTTGTGTTCTGTTGCTTGCAAAGTCTGAATATTCAGTTACTGTGCAACATGTATTCCGGATTAAGTTCAGATGTGATAACCAAATGATAACAACATCTGTAGATGGTATCACCTGTTTAAAAATACTGGTTGTCTTTCTGCAGATAAAAGTACTAGATGGCCAAGAGTTTCTGAAGAGAGTTTTGAGCGAGTTCCACGCGTAACCCGTCGAAATCAGTTCAGAAAACTAGTCGAGAATTACCATTTCTGGTGATGATTTTTTGGTGAATTTGACAGTAACACTTATAAATTCGCCCTTATCATTTGCAGTCATTACAGGCTCTAAAGCTTATATAGCATGGTGTTACATGCAAGCTTCGCTCATGAAATATTGCAAGATGATTTTTAGAATTTCAGAAGAACCAGAAAATTCTCATGAGAGGATAAAGTTTCATCGAGATTCTCCTAAATTGATTTTTTGTAACATATCTTGGAGGAAAGTTTATGGGCTTTTTTGTTTTGGAGAAGCAACTGTAATTGGTTCTTTTTATCTTGATACTCTACAACTATCACTATTTTCCTAATTGGTAAAAGATGAAACAAATAATTTCATTAGGCAGGAAAATTGCACACCACTTCACTGGTATGAATATGTACATTATTGGTTGAACATCTCTATACCAAAGCCCTAAAATGAACGCAAAGGACTAAATGACGGAACTTGTTTTGCATGACCTCCACTCTCAACCCAATCTCACATTTTGTGATTTTTAACTGTTTTCATGTGATTTGTTTCATAAAGGATCGCGTGTATATGCCTTCAGTACAAGCTGGCCTACCTGATCTGAGGAACAAGATTGAGGCATTTGTAGCAATAACACACTGAACAAAGTTTGGGAAGAACTAGACTATCAATATAATGTATTGACATTGAACACTCTTATCATTGTGCCTATAACAGTTTGAGATGATCTTTTATTCCATGTATTAATTATGATTAAAGTTTTACGTAATAAATATTACCAAGCCTAAAAACTACGATATTAATTTAGAAACACCTTGTATGATATTTGAATCGAAAAATATGATAATACTTTTCTTACCATAATTCAGTAGTTGTAGGCGTATTTTACTGAATTCTTTGCTAAACCTTCACAGAAATTTAATGTTTAGATTGCTATGCAATACACAATACAGACTTTTATTACTGAATTATCATTTTCTAATTTTAAACAGTCAATAAGAGTCCTCGTGCTCTGCATTGCTCTTTGCCGAGCTGGAAGCTGAATGGTTAGCGCTCTTGCCTTCGGTTCAACAGTTTGTGGGTTCAAATCCCACCTTGGGCGTTAATATTTGTAGTGGTTCGGAATCCACTTTAAACCGTAGGTCCCGGTCAAATTAGGCCTCGTGTGTAAACAAATTACCTTTGAGCGACAAACAACCCAAAATCAAACCTGTATGGCTCTTTAGCTTTTTTCCTTATTTGTAAGCACAAGGAGCTATCCTGGATCCATCACACTGAAGCTGATCTATATTAAAACTATTCTCGGTTCTAATTTTAAGTTAATTAAAATTAATTCAATTACTTTTTAGCAACCTATGATTAGAAAGAGAGAGGGAGAACATTCACAATTAACATTCTTAACATCACTTTTATAAGACAATTCCATAATCAACAATAAGTTGTTGGCTCATGGGCTTAATTGTACAAATAATTGTCGAATTTTAAAACATCGGTTTTAATATATAAATCACCAGTGAGAAATTCGGAACATTTTGGTATTCAAATTATTGGGGAAAAATATTATATATAAAATTATCAACTTAAATATAAGATATAGATGATTGAAGCTCAAAATATAATTGAGAGAAAAAGAGAAAGAATAGGAGTTTTGATTTATATTGTACGCATTTCTGAAGAAATTAAAAAGCCAAATTTAAAACCATTTCTTTTAAATATTTTAATATTACAAATAATTAATATATTTATTTAAGAATTCAATATCTTTCAAAATAACTTATTACAACTTTTTTAAATTGTCATTTCGTTAAGTGGCAAAATATTATTATTTACTTATTTCAGTTTAATACACTAAAATACTGCTAAAATGAGTTTTAATTACAAAGGTAATGAATTATTCATTTTTTATGTGTAAAAATAAGTATTAAAAAATATTTTCTTAAAAAATGTAAAAGATATTGAAAAACAATTTTAATAGTATAACATGTCTAATAATATTTATAGAACAGTTTTATTATTCAAGAGAGAATTATTTATCATGAAATTCTCATATTTTGCTTTCCGTAATTAAAATTTCCTGGAGATATCTCGTATATATTTTCAAGAAAATATTTGCGAATTTCTCAGTTTGATGTGATAAATAATTTATATATGATCAAATAAATTTCACAATTTGTGATTATATTCAAAGTTAAGTTGGAATATATAATTTAGGAAATCGGAAAATAAAGACAAAAGACACAGACACTTTATAATTGTAAAGTATATGAAGCACGAAACCTCAATATGAACTTATATTATAAGAATAAGAACTTATTTGTAATGTTCCAACAACTTAGAAGAATTTAATGTTTATAAAGAAAGTGACTTTCTCTAAAGAATATTAAACAGCACATATGATCACACAATGTAATATTTTTTACAGTACAAAGATAATATGTAGAGTTGTTGGAAGCAATTAAACTAAATTTCTTTCAAAAATTGCATTAAAATATATTTGGGCTGTATTATTTGTATATTTAGGCTTTATTGTATATTTGGGCTTTATTATATATGTAACACAATTATTATTTACGTCTGCGTTACATTTCTACAATATATTATTCATATAAAAGGAAGGAATGAATTTATCAGAAAATTATTTTATATAATCAATAAAATTAAAGTAATTAGAAGTATTCGGTGATTGAAATATATATATATATATATTATATCCATGCATATTTATAATGCAATGGAAATTTAAGAATAAATTCTGCAGCCCTTTTTTCGCAACTTGTTGGAAACGCTGTTATTTAAAAAAAATGTATAGCAAAATCATAACTTTTTAAACACATATAATATTTACAAACAAAATTATTGCATGTTTTGTAGCAGAAGAATAATGTAAGTTTTTTGTAAATCATGTGCAATTGCATCGCCAGGTGATAAGTAAATTCAAGAAGCGCAGGTGAAAAAGAATTCCCTAACTGCATGCGTCGATTCTTTCAATGGAATTAGGCTTAGGCGCAGTTTTTTTTAAACCGAACTCGACGAACGATAATAGGCTTCAGCTTATTTTTATTTTTATTCCGCTGGACATTAAAGAGTCAACGTCCTTTTCCTTTTTCCAAGAAGAATGGAACCTAAATGAAAATGTCCTATTAATGTTATTACATTGTTGTTACTAGGAATGGGATTTTAAAAGTTATTACTTCAAGGTTTCTCAAGGAGAAAAATATTGTATCCCTTAATAGAAAGAAAATTATTTTAATGGGAAGTAAGCAAATATGCTAAAATAACTGTGAAATGTTTAACAAGTGGCGATATAATTATCATGTGTGCCAATGGAAATAATCCAACATATTTTAAAACAAAATTTTAGATATAAAAGTAAAAAAATTATTTCCACGTTTACTTTAGAAATTTTTTCACGTTGCTATGATATCATAAATTTGATAAATATATAAAAATAAAACCATTTTGAGCCATTCAGAAAACAATGAAGTTTAATATTATTAGAATATATAAAAGAAATAAAAAATCTGTACACAAAATCAAGCATATTATTTTTTTCAAAAATTTCTCTGGATTCAGTTTGTTCCTTAAATTATTAAGTAATTATTTGTAACGAAATATAATTTTATAATGGCGTATATGCATCTGTTTTCTGTAAAGGCATATTCTATGCTTAAATTTCAAATAATATAACATAAGCACATTCTCTCTACATTAATTTAAGTTACGAGAAGCTTGAATTTTATTTACAGCAATTTTATCTGTAAAATTAAAAGTTATTTTTTTCCATTCGTTGAACCGAAATACTATAATAAAATGTTTTATAAATAAAATTACAGGAATTTATATTTAAATTAATCAAATTAAATAAGCTAGTTGATTTCACGATTCTGGTCTGTGAATTGATTGAATAAGTAAAATTATCACTTTTGCCTCTTTGTCATTTCATAAATAAAATATATCAGAAATATTCCATAAATAAAATATGTCATAATTTACTTTTTACTATAAGAAACTTAATATTATTTTCTTTTGCAGCTGACATATAGGAATAAAATATTCATCATGCGATAATAGAATTCATTATTGAAATGATATGCAAAATAATAAATTTAAAGAATGAAGCTAAAAAATAGCCAGAATTTTTTTTATAATATGTTTTCACTCTCTCCTATTTTTATTATCACTTTATTAAAACAAATTGTAAAGAAATTGATTGTGTCAATTTCTATCTAAATAATCTTTACATATACTTCAAACTTTATTAAATAGATATTTATGTAATATGTAATTAAAATATACGTAAATTCTATTCAGATTTTCTTATTTATATATTTACTTCATGTAAATGTTGGTTATTTTGTATGAAAAAAAAATCTTTTATTAAATTTAATTTATAACAATTTGATTAATAAGAAAAAAAATATGTTTAAAATAACCTTAGCAATTTAATAGTTTGAAATACGAAAATAAATTAAGAGCCTTTGTAAAATTTTATGTACTATTTTAATCCTTGTTTTCATTAATCATTAAAATATAATAACATCTCCTCATAACTGTATTTTTAGCGGCTATAAGGTATTTATAGCATGTTAAATTGTAATCTTAAAATACAAAGGGAAAAAAAAGCGTTTTATTTTAATATATTCAAGTAATATCTATGACAGGAGTTGTGGCAACTCAGCCACAGTAAATCCCTAAAGGGGAACGAGAAGCACATCTTCCCTATACGATGGGGAATCTAGCCCAGTTGCTACTTGGATGTGGTCGTGCGAAGACCGTATTGGCACCAGTGTATTATGGTGTGGAACTTACTTTTATATGGAATATAATCATGAAATTAGTTATTTGTTAATTGTTAAAATAAAGTATTAAAGGCAATAGGACTTATTAATGAACAAATATCACGCAAACGATAAGTAACGCAACAGGGTTGGCCAAAATTTTGGTATCCGTGGTCTAATCCACATTTACACAATAGAAGGCGGTGTACCAATGGCAGAGCTAAATTAACGCGTAGCGTACATATTTATTTTCAGTAGGAAGAAAAAATGGTAACTCTTACCTAATTTTTATAAAAGAATTAAATATATATATATATATATATATATATATATATATATATATTTGTGTGTGTGTGTGTGTGTGTGTGTGTGTGTGTGTGTGTGTGTGTGTGTGTGTGTGTTCATCTGTTAATCACGACCGATGTTTTGTTTTTCTGGTGTTCATGGTTGAAAAAGCAATTCGCAAAGATACGTCGATCCAAAGTATGATTTCAAGTACAAAATCAATTTGTAAATATTTGGAAACGTTTCCTCAAAAATTTATTTCCAGAAATCAGTATCGCTAGATGCTCTGGATTTAAGAAATATATCGAATCTTAATTTAATAGTTTCTTCCTCGAATGTAACTGATGCGGTATCTATTAAATGTCCTATTTTTTCAGGTACTTCATCAATATTCACATTTTCATTAAACGGAAATAACATAAAATTGAGTATTTCTTCTAACCTAATGAAGTCAGCGAATCTTCTTTCAAATTCATCAAACAAAACATCTAAGAGTTCGGCGAAATCTCCGAAGACTATGTTTGGATTATAGAGGCACTCTTCATCCATGTTTTTAAGTTTCTCTATTCATGTTTTCTTAATTGAGACGCATATCGTTTCTTTGAAAGCTTTAATGGAGCTCATTATGTCTGTTAAACATTTATTCTTTCCTTGTAGATTTAGGTTTAAATCGTTAAGTTTTGCTGTGATACCATAGAGAAAAGCTAGTTTCATGAGCCATTTCTAGCCTTCTAATTCATTCTCTCCTTTCAGTTATAGAAAAATTTTTATTTCATGACACATAATACGAAATTTGTTTAAAAAAGCACCACGGCTTAACCACTTCACGTCTGTGTGCAATAATAGATCTCCGTATTCTGATTCAGTTTCTTTCAAAAGCGCCGGAAATTGTCGTCTCTGAAGACTTCTTGAACGAACTGAATTGACGATTTTAAAAGCAATTATATTATATCATTAGACTTCAGTATTTTTGAACACAATACCTGTTGATGGACAATGCAATGATAGCTGGTAAAATTGGGAATTTCTTGGCCATTATTGCACAAGGCAATAAAATCAATTCGATTCCCGACCATTGCTGGAGCTCCATCTGTTGTAATAGAGACCAATTTATATATTGGTCATCCTATCTTATCAATAAAGTTCTTAAATGAATTGCAGATATCTTGGCTCTTGTTTGTCTTTTCAATGGAATTATAGTTAATAACTCTTCCTTTAAAGTCATATCTTCGAAAACCATTCGCTAAAAAATGCATAACTGTGCAATGTCACTAATATCTGTGGATTCATCAAATTGAAGTGATAGGAACTACAAACCTTTAAATCGTCATTTAATAAATCCTACAAAATATTATTCATAGCTTCAGACCGTCGCATCACAGTGATATGCGACAAATGTTATAACATTCGAAGAAGTGATACGCGAAATGTTATTTATTGATCATATTATTTCAGATTTATTTTTAAAATCGTAGAAAAGCACTTCTCTCGCTCTACAGGAAGCTTCTTTTATCGATTCTCCATCTTCGAATAGGTTTTTTTCGCTTTATCATAACTTTTGTCATTTTAAACGACGCCAATGTGCTACTGCTTTAGTTTTGTTGCCTGGTCTCGTAAATAACGATTGCTTTAAATGTAAATTCGACTTTAATTCATGCAATTCAACTTTTCGAAGTTCGCTGGCGATTGGAAAGTCTGTAGCGTATTTTAAGAGCATAGTTTTAAAATGTCTTTCGACATTTGCTATTTTTTTTTGGTAGTGTCACACTTGAGTTACATATGAGACACACACATTTCTCCTTCATCATAACAAAAAAAAAAAATCATCTTCCCACTCATTGTGATAATGGTACGTTTTACTTCTCTTAGCACTGGTACCAGGCTAAGTCATTTTGGAAGAGTAGTTGAAACAAAAAATTATCATATCAGTGCGGTAGAAAGAGAGCGACCTGCAAATGAGAACTGAAACTAAACGGACGGGTGTGACGGGTAGACTAGTCGACTCGCTACGTCGCTATCATCCAGCCGGCCACTGGATTTAATATAAGCATCCCATTTTGTCAAGTTGTTTCTATTTAATTTTCCACTCTAAAACAACAAATTCATTGTATTACTTTGCACAGTTTGTTTTAGGTTTTAAAGCGTAAAATGTAGTAAATTTTTATTTTAAATGATTCATTAATTCTATATTATAAATTAAATTGTTAATATCCGAGGTCATTATCGGAATGGTTGCGCGGACTACCCAAAATGTCTTCGCGGTCGACGTCTTGGACACCCCTGATCTATGAAATGATTTTCCTGTAAATGATTAAGAGAACAAAACTTTAATCTGTATCATTTTAATATGTTAAATAATATATAAGGTAATTATATATTTTGTTAATAAAACTGATGTATATGTGTGCTTAACTACGAAATATTTTTAATATTATCATCAGCAGCAGAATTGGCACGACAGCTCTTTGTGGGCCTTGGTCTTCTTCAGAAGTCTCTGCCATTCTGCCCTATTTCCAGAAATCAACCTCGAGTTTTTGACTTTAAATATGGCAAAGTCTTCCTCCAGACAGTCCTTCCATCTCCTCTTCGGTCTTTTGCAGAAAGAGGTTGCATTGAAGGCCTTAGGAGGTATTCTTTCTGCAGTCATTCTCAGAAGTTGTCCTGCCCATCTCATTTTAGGCACTTTTATTGTTTTGATATAATGTCCTCCTTTCTATAAATTTTGTATAGCTCAAAGTTATACCTTTTTCGCCAGGTGTTATTTTCCAGAACAGCATCAAAAATAGCTCTGAGAACCTTTCTCTCAAAAATTGCCAATGCTCTCTCTTCCTTCATTATCACGGTCCTTGTCTCTGAGGCATTGGCTAAAACTGGCTTAAACAAATTTTTATATAACATAATCTTTGTACTTCTTTTGATTAGACAAGATTTTAGGGGAGGTCTTAGGCCAAAGAAGCAAAGATTTGCAGCAATGATCCTCTTTCTGATTTCAGATTTTAATATTATATTGAGTTTTACTGTATTACAGACATATTACAAAATATAAGTCAAAAATCTAATTTTTTTGGAAAACCGCTAATCTTATTCATAATGAATATATTTCGAAAGAAAATCTAAATTAAAAAAAGCAATAAAAAACACGCATAACGAGGAAAAGAAAATATTTAATTACAATATGACACATCTGTTCGTAAAGAATACATATAGACTGATATCCTTCTCGATCTGATACTTTTTTTATTTAAAGTTGAGAGAATTTTATAGCATCTTTAACAAAACCTTAAAAGTGATGCGTTAAATTTGCTCTGTCAGCAATTATCCGATTTCTGTTTTAGCTTTCATAGGCTATACGCTACATTTACATTTTACATCTAGGAGAGTTTTCCGTCTTAGAATTTCACATCTTAGAGAAAATTGAATTAGTGAGAAATATTTTGAGAGGAAATCGAAAGTGGAATAACTAGACGATTAATAAATGCGAAGTAACAGTTACGATTTCTAAAAACACACGAAGTATGTAATGACATATGACAGAGAATGATACGAGATTACATAATTAGCTCGGTCATCCTTCAAATTTATAGGTATTATAACTTACATTAACATATTTAATGAGTACCTTATGAAAGTAAAATTGTTGACTACATATCAAAAAGCTAATATTGCAGTATACACGTTTTTAACAACGTAGATCTTTATATCGTTATAATAAATACGAAGCATGGGAAATTATACACATGCGCGTGCGCATATATTTTGAGTTATTTAATGCTGATCAATCATATTGTTCATACTTTTTCAAATTAATAAAACTAATCCTATTTTAATTTAAATTTAAAAAACCATTTTTGTCAGATTAAAAATTAGACTTTAAAATTCAATTTATTAATGAGAATTAGTCATTTTTTAAGGTACTTTTCGAAAATTTAGTTTGTTTAAGTCAACACATTGGAGCCACGAAAACTTGGCACTCGGTAACCAAACAAGCAGGCCAAAGAAATTATTTCAAAATAAAATGATGCAATTAGATTATTTTTGAATATAAATCGGATAGGTGTACATTCTTAAACTTTTCTCATTTTGAAGGGAACAAATAATTTTTTTACTTATATTTCAAATCTACTACGATACACTTAAAATTAGTAGCAAAGTATTGCAATCTAAGAAAATTAATCATTTTTCTTCTTCTTCTTCTTATATATAAATAACATAATATAAAAAGAAATAAAGCAAATTTCTATCTTGAGATACAAATCATGAGAATTCATATAGTTTGAGAAATATGCAAACAACAAAATTAAAGTTTTCATTTAAAAGTGGTAAAAATAAAAAAAATTGTTTTCTAAATTTTTGAATTATTATTTTTATTATATTGTGTTAGATTAGATTGAGAAAGATGCAGAAATTATCAAAATGATGAATATAAGGTAAAAAAAAATTATGATATCATAAAATTCTTTTTTAAACCTTTATTTATTTAATTACTGAAACAAGAGAGAGTGCTTGAAATAATAATGCATAAATTAACGTTAATCGTAGAATGAATTAACAACATTACATGGAATTATGAAAGAAGCGTATATAACAATAGAACAGAAAATTTAAATGTCACATATGTGATGGCTTTTGCATTGTTTTGGGGTGTCTTTACATAATTTTTAGACGCTTGTCTTGTGCTATTGATAGAAAAACATACTTTTGACTTAATATGATTAACAACCCCTGATAAAGATGACCGTGTTGTTACCTATTCTGATATTGATTCGTGCAAATCGTATTGTTTTCTACTGAAAAGCTTAATTTTTGTAGTTGAAAGGTTTTGAAACTTTGTAACGCTCACAAACACACACGCATATATATGTGTGTGTGTGTTATAAAATGTTTATAACCTACTTAATTAATTTTTAAATATGCAAAGAAAAATTTAAAAGCTAAACTTTTAACAAATATTTTTAAATTTATGTTTAACTCCATCCTATAGCAGCAAAAAAAGAGAGAGTTTATGATTTAAAAGCTGAGATACTGATTGGAATGTCCCTTACTCAAAACCACAAAAATATCATGAGTCCCTCAAGCAATGTGTAGTTCCGATGCCCTCTAAAATTCCCTTTAGGGATTGCTGATTGTAGCCTCGAAAACAAGTTTTTAACTCCGATCCTGCGTGGTTGTAAAGGTCATTTCGTCATGGTCATTTTGAAAAGGACAGTGGTCTCTTTACTCACTTCCTCCTTCAACCCAACCTTTTTCTATTCCCTGCTAACAAAGAATGGGAAGTTTTCCAAAACTCCTTCAAATATATATATATATATATATATATATATATATATATATATATATATATATATATATATATATATATATATATATATATATATATATATATAAAGTACGATTTACTAAACATTAAAATTTATTATAAAGTTAAAGTATCCCGCTACTAGAAAAGTTTGGAAATACATGGAGAAAATATGGAGAAATTTTATGTTATAAAAATTTCCATTTTGGGGGAGGGGAGGAGTAAAAATAGGGATTTTTTTAAATGTAAAATGGTGTTATTTCTAACTACCTTTTCGTATACTTATTTCATTCAATGATAAAAAAAATTGTTTCCGAAAAGGAGAATTATGTTTATATACATGTGTGATTTAATAATCTATCTAGAATAATTTTCGTACCATCTCATGTTTAAGTCTCTTCCATTTATTAGAGAAATTTTATGGACTTCCCTTTGCAAAACATAGTTGCTGTTTTTAAAAAATCATATTATAAAAAAAATATTTGTTGGAAAATTTGTTTTTCCAAGTGACAAGTATTTTCCAAATGATCTGAGGAATTTGGGTAGCTTTTTGAAAAATTTAAAATATATTTTATCATCACCTGATTAAGAAAATTTCAATAATATACTAAGAACTTGATTTTCTTCTAAAGCATTCCATTTAATCCCTTGACTAATTTAAAAAATTCTAATGAAGTAGACATGCTTCCAACTTTTACACAAAGAAAAAAAATTACCCATTTGAACTGAAAGCAATATTTAAAATTTCAGTTTTTGAATGACCCAGTTTCGATAGTATGATATTATTTTTTAACATCATATTTTTGAAAATTTCTAAAATATATACATAGTAATTATATTTTACATGCGTCAATTTTAAAGGGAATTTATGTTAAGTAATTGTAGCTATTTATATTATATGTAATAATTGTTCTCTTAAATCTGCGTAACTATTGTTTCGGTTCCATTGCCACAATATATATATATATATATATGGAATTGGAGGATACTACTGGCTGCTCTTTTTAAAATGATTCTATTCACAAGTTAAATTTGCATCTTAGGAAGGGTATAAAATATACCACAGAAATATATATATATATATATATATATATATATATATATAGATAGATAGATAGATAGATAGATAGATAGATATATTATATATATATATATATATATTTCTGAGGTTAATGTTTATTATTATAGTTAATTGGATTAATAGTTCAATGAAAATAAGGAGAAGCAGTTTTATTCGATTTACTTATTTTCCTAATTTTATATCATTTATAAAGGCAAACATATTTAATTTTAAAATTAGGTAAAAGTTTACAATCGGGTACCCCTTGATTTTTTGATGCCAAGATAGGATTGATAAACCGACCACGGCCGGTACATAAAAGCGAAACTAAGATAAAAGTAGTAGTTTTGCATAATTTTTATCATATTACATAAATAATTTAACTTGAGAACTCCTTTTGATACGTTAACGTAACCAAGTTAATTAATAATTTTCATATTTTTAGTAAAATATAACACATAAATACCATTATCTATGCCGCTCACCCTGTCTAGTGATCTGACTGTGGATAGGAAGGTCCTGGGTTCGAATCCTAGATCAGGCATGGATGTACTTTCTCTCTCTGTCTATTCTGTTTATGTCCTTTATTTGTTTGACTGGGTTGTGAATGGCTGCATACCCTATAATACCTATGACATCTGTACTGAGGAAGTAGGACTCCATACCAAAATATAGTTCAGTTGGAAAAGTGGAGCAGCGCACCCTATAATGTTAACTTAGCTGGCACATGAATTAAACATCCATTATCTACAAAAAATTTCAGAAGACAATTCATGCAGTATAAAAAAGCATACTTCGACTGTTAAACTGTCCGAATCAGTGTCACATTTCTACAATTTATTTATTTATTATCATTACAATTTATTTATTTATTATTGTTATTTTGAAATGCCTTGTGTTAAAATTCTCAACACAATTAACTAGTTAACGTTGGCTAACTTACATCTGTATTAACAAATGAATTCCATGCAAGAAAAACTTGTTCACGAGCATAAGTCAATATGAATTCAGAAAGCAATTTCACAGTAATTTTTTTTTCATACACGGGAATTTTTAGGTAAAGATATGAGAATTTAACGTCATTGCATTAAGTATCTCCGCCATAATATGATCAGGAATCGGAACGAGATTAATCATTTCTCGCTTACAAGAAAGAAATCTCGATTAAAGGCGGTGTGTTTTTAATCGTCTTGGTAAACAAGCCACAGACAATCTTTTCAGGGCCACATATGGTATGTTGGTCTTCCTACCGCGGCAATAAAGAATTTCCTTATTTTCATATAAGTTCTGACCATTTCTCTTTAAAACATTCATCATAAATAAATGTTAAGTGTAATTGATGTAATAAAAAATTTTTTTGAAAAACCTACGTTATAAAAATTTTAATGGATATTTTTCCATTTACAATGTAATTGTTTCTTCAAAATGGTTTGATTTTCCTATAAATTAGAAGAATATATAAAAGTGGGAAAAACTGTTTAAGTATTCAAAAATAGAAATAAAATAATAATATACAAAAAGAAAATATTTTAAAGCCTTTAATACAGTATATATATATATATATATATATATATATATATATATATATATATATATATATATATATATATATATATATATATATATATATATATATATATATATATATATATATATATATATATATATTCCAGCAAAAATTTGGGTGTTTGAATTGTTTTAGACATACAGTTCTACTTTTGTAAATAATATCACACATATTGTCCATACATATTTTGTTTTTATCGAAATTGACGGTATATTTTTAGGTAATAAAGAAATATTCAGTATAAATTATTAAAAAAAATTCAGAAATAAACTTAATGTTTGAATTCATGAGTTTTTAAATTTTTTTATATTTCTTTTATATATATATATTTTGAATTTTAAAAAAAATGCATCGAAATAAAATATATATTCCAGAAAGAAAACAATGCTTTGAAACAGTTATAAGAAATTGCTTTAATATAAATGCCTTTCTGTGTTTCCTTTCTTGGAAAAGTGATAAATTGCTGCTATTATAATTTGAACATTGTACTTGATTTTAATAATAATATTTATCAGATTTCTTACTATCCAGATAATAATGTCACTTTTTGTTTTACAGAAGCGGTCTATTTAAATTAATTATTTATAAAGTTTTTTCTTTATTTAATGTAGTTTGATTGCTAAAATTATGAAAATAATTATGTTATATATTAAATAATACAAAACCAATAATATCTTAGAATTTGCACTTTTAATTTTAAATTTCATTAAATATTGATAATCTGAGCAGTTTCATGTTAATTAAAATCGAAATTAAATAAATTAGATAAATTATATCATTATAAGCAAAGGTTATATTTAAGTAAAATAGCACTGCTTTGTAAAAATTAAGACAAAGGAAGAGAATAATAACTATTCATAAACGCGGTCACTATTCTCATTTCAATATAAATGATACCCATGCTAATTTTCTAAGGAACTGTATAAGAGCTGTAGGTGTGTCTAACTTCTTGCTTTGTACTTTAATAACACATGCACTGGATTGATTAAAATGTTTCCTAAAATAACATATTTCTTAGATGGAACCTTATTAATAATCTGAAAAATATGCCAAAATTAGTAAAATATTTCAGTAATAAGTTTATAAAAGTAAATAAATAATGCAATTTTCATAATAAATAAACTAGTTTAAGCAAAATAAAATGTTTGATTTCAAAAATTCAGTAAATAATTTAATTAATTAAGAATTTAGTTTATCAGATAAAAAAATAAATACATTCAAGAACGTTAGAATCAGGAGGCGAAGCACAGATTCCAAAAAAAATATAGAAATGAGAAGAAATAATAAAATATCAAAATAAAAAATATTATAGTACTTAAAAAATTATAAATTTTCTTTTAAATTGTTATAAAAATCAAAAAATTGTATAGCAATATCGATGCAATTCATAATGAACAAAAAATATGATTATTGTGAGTATACTGAAAATATTTTTTATAATTCTGAAAAAGTCCATTATGTAAAAATAAAACAATGAAGTAATTCCGAACTTAAAGCAAAACTATGAGAGACAGAGTAATACGATCGACATCAGCATTATTTTTCACTGAGTGAGCCTCAAGCAGTTCAAGTCATGGCAACTCATCTCACTGTGCTTCCTATTTATCCTGCTTGTATGTTGTTTTCAGCATGTTAATTTAGTTCCCGGCTGTTTTATTATATTTTCTCTAAGAGCTCTTGCGGCTCAGTAGTTTCACCCCGCTTCCTGTTAAGATCAGCAAAGTAAAGCATCATTTGTTGACGCAGTGATTGGGAGGTTGGCCGTGTTAACTCATTCACTGAGTTACTGGAGCTCCGAGTGTTGGGGACGTGCTCACGTTAATATGTGACGTCTGAAGTCCTTCCGCTGGTGTGGCGTGCATGTGGAGAGGAGAGTACCAGCTCAGGTTTCACCTCGTCAGCTGACCGTTTTTCAAAATGACGAGGCACTTGGTGATCGGCGAGTATACCAAACTCGTTGACCTAAAGGTACAGTCTGGCGCTCACATGCACCACTATGTAAGTATATTTTCTCCATTAAGCTTAAAAATAAAATTGCCGAGGAAAAGGTATTAATTTAAAAAATATTTTTTAAACTTAATAGCTTATTATTTCCTAATAAATTATCTTTTGATAATTTTGTTTAATTGGATAAGTAACTCGTAATACTAATTTTAACCAAGTGTAATGTTTGCACGTATAATAATGGTTTAAATTGCTTACTGTTCAATTAATCATTCCCATTCATCATTAATACATTATTCTAATCAACGAGTCTCAATCATTTCCAAAAGCAAATGTGCTCTCTAATCAGCCAGCGAAGCAGCTGTTATTGTTAAATATAAATATTGTCAAGAAATGAGAAACATTGGGAAAATAAAATAAATATTTAATTATTTTATAGTATATAAAATTAATCATTAGCTCCAGTGGTCTGGTTGGATTAGGCATCTTTCTTATTATGAGATGTCAGTAAGCCTGAATCACGACCCCATCGAATATTCCATCGTGTTTACTTAAAGTGGTTGAGCACGTTAAATAGGTTATGGTCGTCAAATCAAATATATCTTTGAGGGCGGTAGGGTTAATCATTGGGACTTCTGCTGCTTGGTCCCTGCTTCTTAATTACGAAGATTCCCACACAGATGTTCTACGCAATTGGCAGAACCCAGCTTGGTTTGGTACACGAAAACAATCTGGTGCAACAACAAACATTCAAGATTGTATCAAGCCTTAAAAATGAAAGAATATAATGAAAAATCCATTTTTAAACTTCCAGAAAAAAATATCCTCACTACAATAATACAGTACAGAAATCATCCAGTGTAAATATTTAAGAGCTGAAAATAAATAATGTAACAAATTATATGATAGTGAAGAAAAGCTTTTTGATATTTTCTGGTTAATCTAGTTCCAGCAGTTACCAAGATTAAATGTTAACCATGTTTTGTTAGCGAAGTCTTTATTGACATAAAGTATAAGAGTGTTAGATAGATAAACAGTTAAAATAATGTGAAATTTACAAAAATAGAATAGTATAAACTATTTAATAACGAATCATGGTTCCCTTCCTGAATTTTTCGCAAGATTTCGCAAATCCAATTCGAACATCTGCAAATGTGGTGATTCGAGAGCTGCCCTTCACTACATAGTGAAATGCCCATCTACAAAGGCCATCCACATAAAAAAGCACCATAGTCAAACAGACCTACAATAAGTGCAATTTTGTCAAAAATACGGTTTTCAAATACTCTAATTCTTAACAGTACTAGGACTCAAACTATGCTGTGACCATGTACTATCTTCAACAATGGTAGACGATGAACTTCATTTATCATTCGATGAACAATACTTCCATTTAATTCTTTTAATTTTTATGTGTATATATCTAATAGTATTTAAATTAGTGTAACTATTTTATCTGTCAAAACTAATGTTTTAAGTAATATGTAACATTAATGTCTTGTCAATTTATGCAAAATCTTAAAGGAAATAATGAACAGAAATACTTTATATCAATTATAACTTTTGTGCTCCATAACTTAAAGTATTAATTAAGTAAAATTTTTAATTAATACTTTTGTCATGCTTTCTCTTTTTTGAAGAGAGCAGTGTTCCGGGATAGAGAACATCGCAGTATAAGCAACTTTACAGTGAGTTAAGATCATTTTAATTACAATTTAAACTAATTACAAATGCTATAAACAAAATTTCAAAATGAAAATTAAGCTATGTTTTAAGTGAGCTAAACATTGTCGTATGATACAAATTTTATCCTATTTTTGCTGCGATTTTATTTTAAATTAGTAACAAAATTCAGGTGTTACACAGAATAAGAATTTTATTTATAAAGGTAAATAAATTATAATGCAGAAATACATATTTTATACTGTAGAATATATTTTATACTGTAGTTTAGATAAATATAATAAAATATTAAAATTAGATAAAAATTTTGAACTACCCTTTAAATTATAAGTTTAACTTTTTGATAAAAGCGTTGTATAATACAGTTGCAAAATTTGATTTAAAAAGTATACAAGAAAAATTGATCACAAAATGAAAAAAAAAGTATTTATAGCAATACACCATATATTATAAAGGAAAATTATAGAATTAATGTGTATTATAAAAAAGCAAAAATAATCCTATTAACTTTTGCTGGAATTCGAAATAGTTGTAGCAAATATTTGCTCTATAAATTCTCAAAGACACTGTTAACTAACAAAATTGCAACACTAGAAATTATTGATCTTATAAAGGTCAAAATCAAATGAAAAGAAGAGGAGGTCAGCATGCAAACGATTAGCATATTTCCACAATTGAAAGATGCAGGAAGAACAAAAGTTGTCTAAAGTACTGAATAAAGAAAAATTATGGAGAGAATTTCTCATTCAGATATTACTTTGGGGGTTGGAGGTTTCTCAGAATATCGCGTTAAGTAACAAGAAATTCTTACCAGTGAGTGTAAATTTGATTGCATTGTTGCGTATAGAAAGCGTGGATTATTGTACCATGATATAGCAACTCTCATGATCGAAATCCTGAAAGTGTCACGTGAATAGGAAATCGATAGATTGCTAAAAATACTAAGGGGAATTAAAAATTTTAATGACATTTTACGACAGACACCTAAGAGTAGCTGTTCCCAATTTCCCTGTCGTGAACCAGTAATCGGATCAAACAATACCAGGCCACCCCAGGAATATTAACTTAATTTCATTTCATTTACAGCCATGTATTTTTCTCAGGTTTGCGAGATTCCTGGTTAACTTTTAGTCCCATAGAACTAGAAGTTAACCAGGAATCTCGTTCTAGTCCATGGGACTTGAAGTTAACCAGGAGGAGGGAGACATCACCAGAAAAATACAAACACCACTTTTACGTGAAATATTACGATATCTGGAGCTGAAGAGCTGTAAAAAGGGGCAAAAGAAGGTGCACTTATCGGGAAAGAAAAGCTAATGTACCTTAAATGCAACACAGAACAGGGGCCACGAGTGTTTGCGTACTACCAGCTTTCTTCTCTAGATCACAAAAATATTCTTCCATTCACCCATCAGTCGTTAAATAATGTCACTTGAAGAAGTTAGAGTTCATAAAGCTGTGAAAATTCATGCTGCAAAAAAAAAAAAAAGTTTAATCTAGGTAATACCGTACTTACACAGACTGCACACACAGATAGGGTGCACTGTTCCAAATAATCCCTCTGCGCGCTTGGTACCATATAATAGTAATTTTCCCAGTGTCTAGAAAGCTATATGTTATGTATAATCTATATATTCCTTTTCCGTATTCATTGAATGATTGAGGAAGAAAATTTTAATGCACAGTAACCTTACATAACAAAAGAAAAACCCAATAGTAGTAAGGTTACTGAGCAGTAAAGCATAATAAGGTAGGTATTTCTTTATTTTTTACTAAATACAATTTTATTTATCTGTATTTAATCCATTTTATAATATTTTTATTTAAAATTTATACAATGAAATATAGATTTTTTCTGCAAATTTCTAAGAGTGGGAAAACGGAATGGATTAGCCGTTTCTATAAGGGTAAATTTGTCATTTTATCATGTGTGGGAATGAACCTCTATCAGTTGCTAAGACTTCAGAGGATATATATACCTTTCATAGAGGAGGAAATCGAACCACTTATTGCCACTCTTCATTGAAAATATCTATTGATTCCATTTTGATGAGAACTTTAGGAAAAAGGAACTTGATTGTGGACAGATCAAATGAACACATGTAACTTTTAGTAAAAAATGTAATGAGTCAATAAATATGGTTTATCATGATAGGTGCCATGACTGTCCAGTTTAACTGTTCGGCTTAACAACAGTCAATAATTGTTCGGTTCAACTCGTAAGATTAGCAAATTGCCTCTGAGAATATATCTTTGCATTTTCTGTTTACAAGGAAATGCTATATGCCGAATTATATCACCGTAATTTAACAGCATATTGATTGATGACAATTTAAAAGCATATTGATTGATTGCAAGGCGTTTTAGTATTCATCACGTAAAATAGCTTCTGAGAAAATTTGTCATAGATAGTGAGCTGTATTCACTCATCACAAAGTAGGAAAACCGGAAAACTCTCAGATACCCACCCTGACAGACATAGATGCAAAGGGAAGCACAATTTATCCCATTTTTTAACAGTGGTTGGATTAAACTTTGGACCTCATGTATTAAAGAATGATGTTCTACTATACTAGGCCATGGTGAGCCAAAATACATGGCAGAGGTAAGATGACGCAATGATGTTTGGAACAGCACGGTGACAAAGCTGGATGCAAGAGTGCCCTAATGTCGTCTTTTCAGATAAGTCTTCCTTCTGCATACTACATTTTGATGGTCAAACACGAATCTTTAGGTTTATCAATTGGTTGCATTCGATATCGTCGTAAGGACGTTGCACATAATATCATAGTAGAAGGAGCCATTGGATACATGACATGCACATTTCTAGTTAGGATCAATGGTAATTTGAACGGTGATTGATACATTTTTTAAATTTGAAGACAAAAGCCTGTGACCTATTTGAGGTTCGTGAAAAGCCTTCACAACAAGATAATGCAAAATCAATTGTTTTATATCGTTTTCTGATTGTGTTCGATGCAAAATGTATTCTAATTTTGTCCTGGTTTGTATGATCTCCATACCTTTCCCCAAATGAAAACATCTGATCAGGGTTGCTAAGAGACTGTCTCGGCACACCTTTGCATCTGCTACGATCCATTTAATATGCCATAGATCTGATGTAAAATGGAGTGAATTGCCCATTTCTATCATTTAAATGCAGTCCTACTCCGTGTCTAACTGGGTATATTTCATTTTAATTGGATGAAGATAATAGTTTCTATTAATTTCAAACCAAATTGTGTGTGCTTGGAAATTAAATCATTTTCTTTTCATGCCACACTGTTTATGTACATAAAATATTTTTTGTGATTAGTTTTCCTTCAATGTTTTGCATTTTTAATAGCCAATAGGTTCATTGCATTAACATTTCATATTACAGTCAACATGAAAAACAATTACACTTCTCCAGGATAGAAAAATATATATAACCAAATTTTAAGGATAAGTTTCATGATGCACAAACAGTCACTTAATTAATATAAAGAATACATGGATAAGGTTCACTGTTCTTTGTATGTTCAAGTCTAAAATGTTTAGCTTAAGAAATTTTAACAAATAAGATTATTTCTAAAAATCTTAAAACAAGAAATATAACTCCTGAACACACAATTTATGTACAATGAACGGAAGTTTTATGAATTAAATTAAAATTTAATTAAATCTCATAAATGAAAAGGTTTAACATTGCTTATAAATAATAAGATGTAAATAAAGAGAGATCATCAAACTATATTCAATTATTTCAACCACTTTTAATAGATCATAAGATAAACTTGTTTCAGTACTACTTGAGAAAAAGTAAATGTGAGAATATTTCGTATTGCTCCCTATAGTTTCGACGCTCCAAGTATTCCAGCTTTCTGGAGCCTCTTGACACTTGGGCTGACAAATTTGATGGTGAAGTTTTTGATATTGTTATGGCTATCAGAGCTATTGTCGATTCAACGGAACAAAAAATTGTTATCTTTGTTGATTTTCAAGCTGCGATTCATGCCATCTCTGGATATGATTTATTCCCCTCAGATATTGAGTATAAACAACGCATTGACTCACTTCTCTGCTCTGGTAGAGAGGTTGTCCTCCAGTGGATCCCTGGTCATTGTGGATTATGCGGAAATGAACGGGCTGAAATCTTGGCTAGAGAGGCATCTGCTTTATATCCACCTTCCCATCCAGTCCCTCTGAGACATGTAAAGAGACTTCTTGCGAGCAAAATAAATCATCGAGCAATTTCTGCTCTTAGGGACTCAGCTGATGAAAAATCTTGGGCTTGCCTTCTTGATGACCAGCAGCGCTCTCGTCTTTCTCTCCTTCCCAGGGCGGAGGGAGTTGCTTATTTTAGAATTATTACTGGTCATGACTTTTTGCAGGCACATTTGTGTTAGATTAACCTGACCAATTCACCTATTTGTGTGCTCTGTGACACCTCACCTATGACTGGGGAGCATCTCTTTAGTTACTCCTTTCTTCTGGCTGTTCGTTCTAGTAATGACTATCGGGACCTTTTGCCTTGTAAAGCTGCTTCAGTGTTGCACTGGTATGCAAGACGCCTAATGTCTGAGAGGACGTTGGAGGGCGTAATTAAAAAAAAATGTTTCGACGCTGCAGGCCACTAGCGAAGCGTGTGTAAGGGGAAGATATGTAATCTGCGTGAAAAGACCCATCACAAGAGCATACCTGCCAACCTTGGGAAGAAAAAAAAATCTGTAGATTCTACTGATTTTTAATTAAAAAAATCAGGAGACACTAGTAGCAACATTTTGCTTGAAACTGAATGTTTAAAACTGTAGTACCGCAAAAAGAAAATTTTACACTTTAGATTATACATTGTGAGAATGATTTATGTTAAACATATTTTGTGTTAATCTTAATATTTTAATAAAATATTCATTAATCTCATAAAGGAACTATGAAAAATAATACAATATATTACATGTCAAAAAATAAACATCAACTTTTATTTCTTAATATTTATTTTATAGGGCAACTTCTACTACACAAGAGCAATTTATAAATATTAAACTTATAAAATTTCATAAAAACATAAAATGCATTACTAAATAAATTTGATTCAGTGACAAACACTTTTATATATAAGAATATAGAAGTTATCAAATACTTAGTCCATAAAAAACATAATATATTTCAAATTCGAATAATTCATGGCAAAAAAAATTTTTTCATACTTTGCTGACTTAACATTTTTTAGAAATGAATTACTGCATCCTTGTTCAAAATATTTCTCATTTTGAGTATATTAAGCTATAAATTAAGCTTTCTACACTTAATAACTAATTCAAATTTCTTCTTCCTTGACTGTTCAAGCTACTAAAACAACTCAATGGACTCTTTTCCGGTATAATTTCGGCTATTTTTAAGCATTTCACTGAAAAGGCCAAAAATCAGTAGATTTTCATACAATATCGAAAAATCAGGAGAAACGATGAAAAATAGGAGTTTCCCCGATAAAATCCGTTGAGTTGAAATCTATGCAAGAGGATCACAGAACCCACCTGTCGGGCAAGGAAAGCACAACTGTTCCAGCAGCCGATTACCATAGATCTTAATAATTTACATTATACGTATAAAAAACTCACTTAAAAAATTTTACATTTTTAATTTGATATTTTATAATTTTGCCTGGATATGAATTATAATAATCATATTGATGCCATGATGATTAATGTCTACAATATCAATCATTATACAAATTATATTTTAACAAAACGTCAAAATGTTTTATATTTTTAAAAGAATAGCAAAACTTTTTTAATATCATGAAAACAATTGAAAAAATATTGTTACTGAATTTCAAAATAGAAAAATGCACAACTTTCATACATTCTTATTTACTAAATAATGTAACTTTATAGATTGCAACCATTACTGTATTGTAAAATAATGTAACTCTTTAGAATTAATCAAAAATTCAAAGAAGTATACAGAAAATTATTTTTATTTGTAATGGCAAAGCAAAATGCAACAATGTAAGTAAAATACAATTATTATTAGTAAAAAACAATTTTACAAATTATACATAATACTGTACAATACAATTCTCCAAATTATACCAAATCAGTGGGTTACGACAAAGACATACCTCCTCTTGGATTAAGTAGGATATGTTTTGAAAGCGAAATGGTTTATCCTTACGGCAATTTCCATCGACGTATATCTTTCATGCTGAGGTGTCGAAAAGTTCAGAGTTTCCTTGAATGGTCTACAGAAAGTTTAAAATTCCTTTTTAAACGGAAAAATTGAAAATTTATCATTAAGAAATATATCATTTAGAAAACAGATCAATAAAATTTCTCATTAAAATAAGTTGAATAATAATTTAGGTATTCATAAATAAAAGAAGATATTCTGCAATATAATTATGAATACCTATTGTTTGTGCAAATAGAATAAAGAGGAACTTTTTTTTTTTGAAATTTATGAGCATAAAATTATATTAATTTGAAAATTCCATATATTTCCTTTTTTTTTAAATAGTTGAAAAACATTATTAAAGCTACTATTTAAACTGTAAATTTCCAAGAACATTTTTATGAAAAGTTATTAGCGCAACTATGAAAATAGGGTTATGGTGTTATTAAAATTTACCCTATTTTACCCGTTTTTGTTGTGTACATGGCTCCTTTTAACAAATGTATGAGTTACATCACCCCTGCTGTGGAATTCCCTGTTGTAAATTACCAAATATGGTTAAGGAATTTCGAACTGACGGAGGATGTCATCTTTCGCCACTACTCTCAACGAATCAGTGACATGTATGTTGTAACCTTCAGAGGGGGTTAAGTTTATTCAAGGCTTTTTTTGGTTTAACTCTCTCATCCAGCGGACTTGCCACAGATCTTCACACTAAAAATTATTCCTGTATAGTGAAGCTTATTCTTGAAAACTTGCCTCATGAATAAATTCTTTTTAATTTCACCAAGTAGTAATAGAGTTAGAAAATGGTGAACAATTTTATACTTCGCTATACGAGTCTAATAACTTAATACCAGGGTAGTTCAGGATTACAAACAGGACCATTAGAGGCATTAATTTTTTTATGTCCTACAACTTAATCTGATAGACATGCTGAAAGGACCAATGAACATTAAATACTCTTGAAGCATATTTCTTCTTTGATATAATGTGGGTGAAGAAGATGCCATTTCAGGATCTGCGTTACTTGACTTGGGCTTAAAATCACATGATGACTGGGAATGACGACTATATTTCGTTAATATTTTAATATAGACAGGGTCTCTTCTAATTGTCATGTACATACGTACCTAAGGTCTTTTTACTTATAATTGCATTCTTTATAACCATAAGTACAGTTCAATAAACCTAAAATTCATATTTCAGAAAGTTATGTGATACTCCATTTTTTTTCAAGAGTGCCAATCATTTTTAAAGAAAAGCTTTAGAATTTGACAAGGTTATTCCTAATGATTTCCGTGAATTTTTATGCTTCTAACCAACAAATAAGTTGTGAACTTAAGAGAGAACCAAAGTTGATGAAGAAGTTTATTAGGCACTCTTACGGGAATTCTTACGGGCACTCTTACGGGGAGGATTACGGGAAGTGGACAAAAGATTTTTAATGGATTGACTTTTTGAGAGTAAAGAAAGCTATTGATTTTGTAAAAAAAAAAGTCCACACCACATAATAATATATGTCCAGAGTCTATTAAGCATCTAAAATATAATGTTCAAAGGATCCTTTTATTTATTTTTAATATCATTTGAAAACCTTGCTCCCGCTCCAAGTTTTCCAAGAAGATAGATATTCTATTTAGGCGTTAGACCATAGGTTCCCAAAGTGGTTTAGATGAGACCCCAGGGGTCCATAGGAAACAACACGGAGGTCCACGTAGACATGTAAAGAAAACAGAGGTTCACAAGTTGTAAGTGGGGGTCCACGAAAAAGTTTCTGGTTTTCATAATAAAGAACAAAAATTCTGACTTGGATTTACCTATCAGCGTAGGCAGGTACTCACTAGGTATGTACTCAAAAATTTTCGAGACTCAGTTCAAACACAGAATTGAATAGAATAACAGATAATAGTACAAGTGTACACCACATGTCGAGATTTGCAGAGTGTCACCTGTATGCATGCTCGTCCGGAATGCTTGTTTAGACCTGCAAAGGGATGAAATGCAACTTGCGCTGTACTTGCAATTTACATCAGTATGAATACAAATGCCAAGAACAAAATGTTACTCATTTGTTGCCGAGATTTTGAACATAAAAGTGTGACTGTGAGTGAATCGATGTCAGTGTTTGCAGTGCCGTTAAAAGTAATTACCTACCTATTTGTTATGCACATTTTATTGTATATTGTTATTTATCAACCATATTGATTAATTAATGACTTTTTGAAATCATCGAAGCTCGAAGACTATCTAAGAAGATGTCATGCTGAAAAAAATAGGTAAATATCTGAAATACTTTTAAATATTGAAGGAAAAATATGAAAAGAGACCTACCATAAATAGTATAATTGTTTCAACGTCTCAAAGTAACGATAATGGCTTGCGGACATCTTACAACATTTTCTTGCTTATAGAGAAATCTGAAAAACTGCATACCATCGGAGGAGAGTTAATTTTACCCGCTATGGAAGAGGTTTTAAAAACTGTTTTGCACAAAGCTCCATTTGACGTATTCAAAGAATTCCTTTAGGTAACAACACTGTACAAAAACGCATTGATGAAATCAGATCATCATATAAAAAACTCCTTGTGTAATTATCTGCAAACCACTCATTTTTCTATTCAATTGAACAAGTCTACTTTGTCTGGTAATGAAGCATTATTATTGGCATATGTTCGATTTGTTACGGACGAAGAAATCCATGAAGAGCTGCTATTCGCAAATTCTTGGAAGAGGAACACAAAAAGCGAATAGATATTTTATGTCCAGAGAGATTTTTTTACAGAAAAATCTATTCCATTTACAATCATTATTTCGGTGGCAGCAGATGGAGCTCCTGCCATGTTCGGGTGATATCGTGGGTTTATAAGCCATCTTAAAAGAATAATACTAGGACCAATTGCAATTTACTGTGTCATCCACCGACAACACCTTGCAGCGAAAGTTTTGAGTGATAGATTGCACCAATCGCTTCAATTTGTGATTAATGAGTTAATAAAATAAGAAAAAATACTTTGAATACCCATTTATTTGCACTATTGTGCGATGAAAATGATGAAAATTTCCAACATCTGTTCTCACATACACTGAAGTACGCTCTGGTTGTGGAAAGGTGCATTCTTATCGAGACTTTATCCGCTTTTCGAATCAGTGATAGAGTTTCTGGAAACTGAAGTACCAGATTTAAAAGAAAATCTGATCATATATAAAGCGGACATTGCGTATTTAACAGTGTTGTTTTAAAAATTTTATGCTATTATTTCAAGAGCAACTATTTGAGCTCAGCACCAACTAGGAACTGAAGGTGAAATTTAAAAAGGGCTATCAAACATTTTGGCTGCAAGCAGAAATCCCCAAAAATTATCCTGGGCTGTGGGAAATTGGGAAAAAAATTCCCTCGTCGTATCTTGTCGAAAGAAGTTTTAGTGTCATTACCAACCTGTTAACAAAAAAGGATCAGATTGAACATCACAGAACGGGGAGATTTGAGATATCTTCTTACAAAACTGAAGCCAAATATTGATAATTTGCTCTGTCAATTCATCAAGTACATCCATCTCATTAAATGCATGACTATTTTATTGTTTATTGTTTATAATAATAAATGCTTATAATTTTGTATAACCACAAGTATTATTTTAATAAATAGGACACAAGAAACTGTGCTACTTTTTTTTATTCTTAACACCCCCAATTTATGGTGATATTTTTAGGAGTTTTGGGAAAACAGTAGAAATGTTGTAAAACTTTGAAAGTGGTCCGCGAGGAAAAGAAGTTTGGGAACCCATGCATTAGACTGTACATGACTTCTTGCAAGACTACCTCTTCAAAATTGGAGTAGTGGATTCCTCAAAATGTGTGTTGAGTGATTCTAATCACAGCCTATGATTCTTGAACATTAAGCAATTTGTATTGCATTTTCTCGGTATGGCAACATATTAAAAAGCATTGGAAAGCTCGTGAACTAATGCCTTAAGCACTGATGGTTGGCATTTGTAAAATGATAAGAAACAGTATTGTAAGAATCAAATATTTATGACAATGTTTGAATGATTGAATCAATTGGTAATTTTTTTTTTCATTCCGCAATATTCTCATTGATGGAATGGATTTTTAAAATTTCCTCTATTATAACAAATTGGTTAACATGAAGCTCCAAATTTGATTATTACTACCTACACTATTTAATCATGCTTACAATTTTTTGTTGTTTTTTGTTTTGATGTTTAAGTTATTTACTTTATTAGTCATTTATTTTACTTCTTCCCCTGTTCCTCGAAAATATTTCCAAGTATTTACAAAAGTAATGAGAACTGATTTGTGTTTACATTACAAGATTCGCAGAGTTGAGCGGACAAGTTGCTTTATTTCTCAGGTGTCAGACTAAACTTACTGGTACTCAGCAAAAAATTGCTTTGCATTTTACACATTTACTATTAATGGGAAATATTCAGAGTTTTGTACATCTAATGTTAATAATATTAAAATTATATTTTACTATAGAAAATACTATAATTTTCTGGAGAAAATAAGATTTTTCTCATGCTCATGCTGTGTATAAAAGGAAGTTACGCGTATCCATTAGAACAACAGTTGAAAAAGTAAAAATATCTAATGAAGATCCCGCATCCATACTGTGTGTTGCTGTGTATGATCCAAGAAAAAAGGGAGAAAAAGAAAGAACAGAAATTTATGTTATTGACTGATATGAGGTGAAATTTTATATAAATATAACGTTATTTAAATTGAAAATCATCTTCTTACACACTAATGTATGAAAACTAGAAGGATTAGTGAAGATGTGCGAATTTTTCATACATTATGCAATTCAAAACATTTATGTTTAGTCGTGTTTGAAGACTTAGGAAGATATCCTATGTTATAAGCCAAAATATAAATACAAAAAATTATATTAATTACTTAAATCAGCTGTTATTTTCTATTAAATATCGTTTTCAAAATTAATCTTAACACCATATAATAAAACGGTTCTCATATGATGGTTGTAGTATTTAGAAAATATAATGGCACTTTTATTACTTAAGCCACGCCTCCTATTCAGTTAAAATCAGTTTTATAACTAATACAAATTTATTGTGAATCCCATATTGGTTAGAGTAGACGGAAATACGAAAAGTTCATTTTATTAAGATAGCACAAAAACAGTTTATTTTTTTTTTTTATACTATTCACACCGGAACATATTTTAATGAAGGACTTTTAACTGGGAGGTATTTGTTTCCTTTTCTCTTTATCAGATTTTAAAATGAAATTAACATAAAAATAACTATCTGAATAATACCATTTTGAAAATATTGAATAAGATATCAGGTAATATAGAGATGAAGCTAAGATTTTCCATCTCGTAAGCTGTGCAATGTGTTTGAAAGACATTTATTATTTTATTTATATTACCCTATGTTTGAGTCAGTAATGTTCAGAAGGTGTGCTGAACGATATTTTTCCCCGCCTTCTTTACAACAATATAGTTAAACAGATCTACTTCAGAGAGAGATTCTTGCAATAACATTTCAACTTGTTTTTGGATTATCTTCATTTAACGTGTAAAAATTTTGGGGAAAAGTTAATTTTAAATTTATACTGGAATCACATAATAGTTTTTTCTAAAGGCATTCTTAGACTTCCTATATATTTTAACATTTTTATAACTCTATTTAAGTGCTTCAACCCTCAACAGACTGTGCTATTACTATTTTCGTCCAAGACATTCTGATCCAATGATAAATTAATATCTGCAAAAATAGCTATAGCACAATACCCTTAAAAGCTAAATAAACACCCTGGTTTGCAGAATGCGTTTCTTAAGTAAGATTTTTTATTAATAAGAAACGAATGTACATAAACGGATTGGTTTCTTAAAATAAACTTATCTTTTAAAAAAATTGTATTCACAAGAATGATTTCAATTTCCAGAAAGAAATTCGATGGTAACAAAACACGTAAGTAACAGGTTAGTACAATTATGTTGTTGCGGCTTATCCTCCAAATGTCTGACGAAGTCAGACAAGGTCCATCAGACCGATGACCCTGAGGAAATCAAGGGCCAGAAAGGGGGGATCAGTATATATCATCTCTGGAAAGTCTCAAACAGTCCAACATGTGATTAGGAGAAACCTGCTCAGTTTCACATTTAGAGCAGACCTCAAAGACTTTCCTGCCTTTGAAATACGTGAGACCCCTAGTGTGGTCGCTTGTAGTCTGTAAAATGAGGTTCTAGAGTCTCTGTCATAATTGAAGGTGAATGAAGAGCCAGACTTTTTGCCCGCGTACCAGTGATGGTAGGGAAGAATCCTCCACCCTTTCGAAATTTCACAATTAACTATAGACTAATGTTCTAAAAAGGTAAATTTTGAAGAGGAAGGATTATCGTGGTAGCAGCCCTCTTCAGCCAGTTTGTCTGCCAGCTCATTGCTGTATGTCTACATGAGAAGGAATCCATTGAAAATAAACTTCATGGGATTTCGAAATGAAATTGAGCTTGAGAAGTATGGAACTGCAATTGGAATCCAGTTGTGGAGGTGCTGATGAGAGTTCCTACTGACCGAAATTGATCCATAGGTCCCCAAAATCACCTTCATTAAGAAAAGCTTCAAGACCTTGTTCAATTGCAATTTATCCAAAGACAGAGGATGCAACAGGGTTGCGGAGGATGAGGTTGATAGATAGTTTTTCTCCCGGTTTCTCAATGTAAAACTACCAGCGTGATCATCCAGTTTACTTCCGTCCGTATACATTTTATGGTATTGTCGGGGATCTTGTTAATGATCTTTAAGGTCATCTGTCTAACATGAGTAGGAATCAAATCCTGTATGTTGATCGGAGCAGTAAAACTGAAGTGGAAGTGGACTCTGGGTAGTCCCTCTGAGGGATTCAGAAAAAATGTCAAGGAGTGGGGCTCAACTTGATTAAAAGGCACATGCAAAAGTTTAGCTTGACTTAAGGGACTGTTCTTCTTGAGTCCTCCCGATGGTTTTTCTACCTTGCCGGGGCGGAGAAGATGGCGTGCATCAATGACCCGAAGGACTATGTCGGTGGTAGTATCTCCGACATGGTCGGGTATCCCATGTCGGACAATCCGAAGGGTAGGTGCCTGACAATAAAGAATACAAACGCTAGCCAAGACAGACTTCTGCTTTAATGGTGCTTGGATTCTTGGATCAACAGAAGCTGCATCTCACCTCCTCTTTATGACTTCGTTGACGTTATGTATCACTAACGTATGTTTTATTAATCTTTAGTATTTCCTTAGTTTCGATGAGTGTAAGTTTCTGTGGTTCGCAATCAGAAATGTTTATCATTAGCGAAATCAGAAGCGTTTACTGTAATATTTTGGGAAAAACAATTGATTCATAAGATAAGAGAAAGATATACTGAGAAACCTATATCTTAAAAATTAGAAAAATACCTAAAATCTGTAGTTGTGGAATTCGTCATTTATGAGGTAATTAAACGTACAAATAATTCTATACAATCAACATCATGCAAATTAGTATTATAAACTTCTTGGTGAAATTTACAATTAAAGGAATTTTTAAACAAAAAATTTACTGTGAGTGATTTAAAACATGCACTCTACTTAATAATAAACACCCGTATTGAAAGCATGTATCCTCCTGCAAAATGTGTCAAATGTTTTCCTGCTATATTCCACATATAAGAGGGAAACTTCACTTCTAAAGTAAAAGTAAATAATTTTTTTTTTCGTGCAGTAGTTTAACGTGTTTGTGACATATTGAAAACATGAAATTTGAAAAAAGTTTGAAAACATGTGTTCTAGTATGTTTTCTTCGTAAACTATATTGTTCTCTAATCTCGAAAAAACATGTTCCAGATGTTTTTTTTTTTTTTCCCATTTAAGATGTTTTCCATCATAATCGATTTTTTGATTAATTCATTCCTTTGATGTGTTTAAAATAAAGTTGATTATAAGTCATTCTACGGTCATCTTTCCCCACGAATTACAAACGCTCTTGTCTTCAGTTCAATAGTTCGTGTGTTCGAACCCCACCATGGGCACAGACGTTTGCAGCGGTTCAGAGTCCACTTTAAACCGTAGGTCCCAGTCTAATAAGCCTCCCTGTGCAAAAAAGAAAAAAAAAACATGACCGTTGAGTGACAAACAAACCAAACCACGAATTACGATTTATTTCCTACCTACAGTTTAAAAGGAATTCTGAATCATTACACGCACTCCATCTTTGAAAACTGAATAGAATATTGAAGATTAGGTCAATGTATTGAATATCCTGTCATTAGCTCGGTTCGGTTCCTTTATACAATGCTGAAATAAGTGAAAGTAATACAAAAAATTGAATTGTCTTTTAAAGAAATAAATTATTTATTAATCAATTCCCAATAAAAGAAAATGAAATTTTTAACAGTGAAATGAATAATAAAAAAAAGTTTTAAATATGTTAAACAAAGTAAGATGATACATGCAAACACTAATATGTAAGATTAATGCTTTAATGAATATATACACACTCACAGTATGGAGAAACCAATGATAGAAATATTTTTTGTCGTTTTCTAAAACCAAATCTCGGTAAATCTCTCAAAAGTCATAAATTTAGAAAAAAAAAAAAAAAAAACTTAAGTATTAATAACTTAGATTTAAATAATTTAAAATTATAATTTGTTGAATTCTAGAAATGAAATTAATCTGACAAAATTTATTATGTAAGGCAAGAAAGTTGCTTAAAATCAATATATATGTTACTCAAATTTTCAGAAATTAATATACTTTAAAAAAAATTATATGATATATATAAATAAATTATTTATTTCCTGCTCCTCTTATTTTTATTATTCCCTTATAGTTCTTGATTGATAAAAAATGTAAAGGAATAACAAAGATTAAGAAGTAATTTAATGTGACAATTTCGAAATTAATAATAACTTGTAATTGTTGGTTATAATGAATTATTAATTTGATAAGAAAACTGACTATAAAATCTTTCTAAAAACACACACACAGAATAGTTATATTTTTCAAAACATTTGCAAACCTTATTATATATTAATTTAGATAGTCGTTGAAACTTTTTTCTTTACTCTTATGCCCGTCTACTTAAGGATACTTAATCATGTAGAGGCAGGCTTATTCAACACACGCACACATGTATAATAATGCGTAAATCTATTATCAAAAAATAACAGTGACAACTTAATCATTCAAAATGTTGGACCGTTTCAGTTGTTAATTTACACCTTTTCAGACGTTTATTTAAAAAAGGAATAGAATTTATTTTATTTCTCTTGATATTTGCGAAAATAATAGCTCGAATGAAGTCTACAATTCTGAAGTATTAATTTTTTGTCTCTTTTCTTCATATTTCAAAGGGAAGAGCGCAAGCGCAGTTCCCAGATACCAAAAATTGTGTGCCCCAACCAACCACTCTTTGTGGAAGTGGCAATCGTCAGCCGCCCGGTGTGCAATGGACGGCCTCCGATCGGGATAGCTACCTTCCTGATCATAGCTTATCCGACACCAAGTAAGTATGATTAACCCGGAAATAACTAGAATATTTACTTAATAAACTTATTTAATAAAAGTGGTGACTAAATATTTATTTTATTAAATATATTTGTGTAATAATTTATATATTATGTATTCATGAATCAAATTAATTATTTTGGTCAAGAAGTATTTTTTAAAAACATCCTATTAAACTCTACTTTTGGAGTTTCCAATTTACATTATAACATATAAATGAAGTATTTTTAAATTTGTTTCTGAAAAGTTTACGAGATGGCGCTACCAGTCAAATTTTCTTCAACATTTACTATGGACGTTCTAATGCAGATTATGTCTAAAAAATATGCGCACGCAAAAAGCGGGAAAAAAATGTACATACTCGAACAGATTTTTTTTCCCTTTTTTTATGAATTTCAGGAAGAAATTTCTCATGAAAAAGTATTAAAAATTAACAATTTTAGTTTTCGCGTATTGATTATCCTATCCTAAATCATTCTATTTTATTCTTTTAATTACTAATAAACGTTGTCGAAATTAACTAAGCAAAATGATAATCAGAAATCCTGCAGTAAATATATACATACAGTCATAATAATTAGTGAAATAATTCTCATCTAAACAAAGTATGATTTCGTAAGTACAAATAAAGTATTAAAGAGTTTCTACTAATAGAAATATATGACGGCTATGCATTAAGAAAATTCTTGATAATTTCACTCACAACGACTAACTCATATACTATATCTATAGAAGTTAATTTAAATTCAATTTAAAAATATGAGAAGAAAAAATTCTTATATCACTTTATTTGCGCATTGATTATTTTAATATGGATTTAATGGCGCATTATTTTTAGGTATCACAATAAAAAAAAATGTCTTCTTAGATTTTAAAAGTAATAATACTTTTATGATGAAGGAAAACCGGAAGCAGTAATTTTATTAGTAGCAGAATTTCAAAATTTATGGCAAGTCTATTCATTGAAGCTTAGTTTTCAAAATGTTATGATTTACTTGATATTGTTTTTTGTAATTAAATTGCTTATAGAATGCATCAAGTGGAAATGTTTTAAAATTTTGTGCAATTACTTTAATTTTATATGGCACACATAATGAATATGTTATATTTTAAATCAACTGCTGCTTAGGTCGACAAAGAAAAAAATTTATTTTTTGGTTACTTTTTATTAAATTTCACACTGTCCTGTTTCAAAGCAAGTGTGTCGATAATGTTAACAAAATTTGTTAGTTGGCTCCATTATTTTTATGCTTCGATGAGATTCGATCCGAAAAAAAGAAGATTCTAAGTGTATGCTTTACCAATTTTACCATTGCAAGACAAATTTTGAACTTCAGTATATTGCAGAAAGTTTTTATAAATAATTTTTATTCATTTTTTTCAAATTAGAAAAAGTTCTCTCTCACTCATATACACTTAACCACCTCTCTCACTAATTTATTTCAAAAACAGAAAAATGAATTTTCATTGGAAGAAATAAGCTCATTTACAAGGTAATAAAAATAAATAAAATAAAGAATGTAAGAAAGATAGAGATGATAACTGTTGATGCCAACAGATGGCACTACTACACAATTTACTGTATTTTTATCTTGCATAAAACTAAATTAATTAAATATTATTAATGTGAATTGATATTTGAAAAAAACATTAGAATAAAGTATCATCGACTATAAGTTTAAAAAAAGTAGATGAACTTGAGAGGACGAATAAATTAGAATCTTATTTCGAAATCGAAATTAATACTTAAAAAAAATAAATAAAAATAAAAGAGAAATCCAATTCTAATGAATAAACAAAACTTGTCATGGAAAAGAATGCCATTATAATAAATTTTAATTTAAATAATACATACTAATAAATTTTTTATATGTATATTATAGTAATCAGAATTCAAATTCATGAAATCTGCTAAATTATGAAAAATTGTCTTGGATTCTAAAACACAGATCACTTTTCCATTCAAGTTATTAAACTGCTACGTAGTTAAGTAAAATTTTCGATAAATAAAACAATTAAAATTTAATATTATAAAATTTATAAAAACAATTAAAAATTGTATTATAATTAACTTTAGAAAAACAGATTTGAATCAAAGGGATGAATAGTGGAAATGAACCCGAAAACACATGCATACAGTGCTATTATTTAATGCAATAATGCACTTGAATTACAGTACTACAATTCAGTCCACAGTAAATCTTCTATACAATACACTACTGTAATCAGATTAATAAGATTTATCGTACTTATTAATATTACCTTACGTATTTATAGTAATTACTAATATGATTAATCGCACTTGACAAAATGCTTTTTCTCCTTTATATTCGAAAGATTAGAAATGCACGATTTTAGATGGATAAACGTTTGGTAAATTTCGAATAGATGATCATTTGCGTCCTTTGTTTTAAGTTTTTTTTTTTTTTTTTTTTTTTAATGGAATTGTTTTCAGTCATTAAATGTTTCTTTACCAATTAGAGATAAAACATGTAAGCTCAAACTCACTAAGTTTATTTTGCTGTCAGAAATGACAATTATTGATAGAGATTACTATACTATTTTCTTGATATTTATTTTATCAACTCGTTTAGTTAGTTTAACCGTAAATTTATATTTGGTAACGAAAATATTATGGTAAATTAAAAATGTATTTTATTAAAAAATGAGAAATATTTAAAATATACATTGTGATATAATTGAAATGTTATTTATGCTTGCTTTAACAGTAATTTCAAAAATTGAAGATTCATTTTTTTTTTTAAATAAATCCCCAGAAACCTGTCTTTTAAAATGCTAAGATTACTTTTTCTCTCTCTTATATTCATAGATTTATAACTCCATTATATGTTTGATTTCTTATTTCCTTTTGCATTAATTAATTTAAACAAATAACTTGCTTAATAATTTGAAATGTAATTTAAAACAATTCAGAATAAATTACCTTCTCGCATCGAACCAAAAAACCATTTGGTTAGACAAAATAAATAGATAAAATTCACATTAGCAATACATTGTTAATTTCTTACTATTTAAAATGATGAGGAAAGCTTTGAAAATAAAATACGCTACATCTTTATTTAGTGCTACTTTCAATTAGAAAAGTGTTGTTGTTGTTGGCTTATCCTCTTTAAAGGTATGACATTTGTCACAGATCAACTCTATTAAATTGTTGACAGTTAGAAAGTCAATGATTACCAAGGGATTTGAGGATAAATCCTCTTGGGAAAGTCCGACGCAATCCAGAATATGTTTCGGTGAGGCTAGATGTTCATAACATTTTTTACAAGTGGGATAAATTTTTGAGCCACATTCAAACGATAAACATTTTAAATGTCCACTTGAGAATCTGGCCAAGGCAGTCTGAGATTTTCGGTTGCCAGATTGAATTAAGTCTGGATTTTTCATTAGAATAAAGTTCTTGATATGCAAGTGAAGAATCAGTGGGCGTATCTCCCTGCCCTCTTTTGACAGTCGATCTGCGGTCTCATTGCAACTAATATTTACATGGGATGGAATCCATTGGAGATGTACAACATGTTCTTGGGAGATAATTTTCAGTTTAAGGAGAATAGATAGAATTGTGTCATCCTTTATAGAGGACCAGTCACTGAACTGTTGCAGCGTACTCTGACGAAATCCAAAGTTCTCCAAAATCGCAGTTGCTGGAAATGATAGCAGCAAGTCCCACTTTAATCGCTAATAACTCATTCCTGAAGACTGAACGTGTCAGGGTTATGTTGCTTTAGCGTGATTTCAGACAGAGGGGTTCTAATAGAGACTCCGCTCTCACTACGGTCTTTTGTACGACTACCATCGGTATACATTTACACTGCATCGCAGGGAATGCAATTAATCATTTCTGAAGCTAAGTGTCTAAAATGATCTACGATAAGAGTTTGCTTGTTTGCAGTGGAATTCAGATCAAAGTGAAAAATGATTCTTGGCATTTCCTCTGAGATCAAAACAAGGTTTTAAAGATTGAGGTTCGACATTGCGCGAAAATAGGTTTCCAGATTCTGCCAGGCTAAAAGGGGTGAATTTCTTTCATCTTTGATTATTGTGCCAATTGTGTAAATACAAGGAGGTAGGATGATGCGGGCCGTAACAATAGACTTTGTTAAAATATTTAACCAAGTTAGCTCTTCTTCTTAAGTACAATGGTTGTAAGTTAGTCTCGTATAAAACAATAGCTGATGGGCAGCTATTTCTGAGTCCTAAGATGATACGAGCAGCTCTTATTTGTACTCGTTCTAATTTCAAGAGATTTGTTTCAGATGCGCAGGAGTAAATCGAATAATCATTTTCAAGAATAGGTCTTATAAGCGAAATATATGTGGTTCTGAGGGAGTTTGTGTGTGTGTGTGCATCAGCACCGCAATCTCTGCCAGCTAGATATATGAGAATGTTAAGGCGCTTATGAGCCTTTGAAACTAGATAGTCGATATGCTTGTTACAGTTGAATTCAGGGTCGAGAATAAAACCGAGATATTTAGGATGTTTTTCATAAGTGAGAGGCTGGAAATTGAAAAGCAATGATAATTTATAGTAATACAGGTGTTTATCAGTGGTGAAAAAAGTTGCTATTTATTTTAATGGATTGAAAGTTAGTTTGTGTTTTGTTGCAAACTCACACATTGCAGATAAAGCGCAGTTGAGTTCCGTTTCGATGTTCTTCACATTAGAGCTTGACTTCCAGAGTACTGTGTCATCAGCGTAGATAGCTATGTCAACAAGTGTTGGTTTCTTTTTCTCAGCTCCTGCCAAAAAAAGGAAGAAGAGAGTAGGGCTCAAGATTGATCCTTGAGGAACGCCCAGTCTAACAGCACCTGAAAAGATCTTGTTGAATTTGAATCTGATAGATCTGTGGTGCAGGAAGTCGACAATACAAACTAAAGCAGATCCTCTAATATTAAAGGAGTCATGTAATTCAATGATAAGCTTGTCTTTCCACACAGTATCAAAGGAACTTGATAAGTCAAGCAAGGCCGCCACGGTATGTCTAGTTGGCTTGAAGTTTTGGGCGTCTCTCATCTTTTGACAGAAGTAAAGGTCCTGGTCCGTGGTGCTATGCTTTTTCTAAATCCGTATTGTTCGAGTGCTGTTAAATTATTCATAACCAAAAAGTAAAGTCTAGTAAGAAGCATTTTTTCGATTAGTTTACAAGTTATACTGGTAAAAGCAATCGGTCCGTAACTTGCTGCTTCTTTTCCTGGTTTTCTGATGGGGAGATAGTGGCTCTTCTCCAGTCAATAGGTACTTTTTCGCTGGGCCAGGAAAGGTTGATAATGTCCAATAATCTTTGTTTGCTAATGAGGCCTAAGTTTTCCAACATTTGGCCGTGTGTTCCATCTGGACCAGGGGACTTGGTCATATCCATGAATGCGTTTAAAAAAAGTAGTTCTTGAGGGGAGTATATCCGTGACAGTTGGGAGGTACCAACATTTGTACTGCGACAACCATTGATTATATTCTTTGCCTTTTTCTTAACATGTCTGTCTTGATGGAGAAACTTAGTCTGCTGGACTTCTGATAAAATGAGCCCAGTACATTGGCTGAAGATTTATCATCGAGAGTGATTTGGCCAGAAAATTCTCTAATTGTGTTGCAAGTTTCAGATTGTGTTTTTTCCTTATTTATTCCCTTGATGATTTTCCAGAGCTCACTATCCGACGTTCTAGCATCAAGCTTATTGCATATATTAGTCCATTTGATCTGCTTTAAGTTTGCATAGACAATCTTTATTTTAGCGTTAATTTTATTTAACTTGGCCCGAAAGCTGCTATCAATAATGATGGCTGTTCCTTGTAGTAGTTGCTTTCTCTCCATTAGAAGAGGTTCCACAAATGGATCTTTATAGGTGAAGAATGGCACATGGTGTTTTATGTTTCCCCTGGGAATAAATAAGTTTGCGCTATTTAGTATAGTTTCCTTGAATTTGATCCAGATTGCATTTATATCATTGGTCAAACCATTAGTATTGAAGTGGCTGTTGATGAATTGCGGGAAAGAGTCCCAATTAGCTTTAGAAAAGTTCCAATAGGATTCTCTGGTGGTGTAAATGCGCAGTTTTCGTTGTATATCTTTATAAGATAGGGAGGTGATCACTCCTAATTGTATCTATTACAGTCCAATTACATAATTGATGGATGTTTGAATTGACAAATGCAATGTCAAACACCTCTGTAGTGTTATAGATGTAAGAAGCATCGGTGGGAGTACCGTCGTTGAGTACCATAAAACCAGTGTCATCAAATAAATGAAGTATTTGTTCTCCTCTGGTGTTGGTTGAAAAGCATCCCCAAGAGGGATGTTTGGAATTGAGATCACCAACGATAATCGTGTTAACATTCATAGCCAAAGAGAGGCTGTCAGGAAATTGAGATTGATTTGATGGGTGGTAAACATTGTAGACATGAAATGGTCTTCCTCTCCAGGTGACAATGCCCGGAATTTCAAGGTCAGGATTTGGGTGCACAAAGTCAATGCTATTGTAGTTTATATCCTTAATCAAAAACGCCGAACCGCCTCCTCTTCTAGAGGGTCGGTCAAGTTGATAGATATTTCCCTTAATTTTTAGGTTCGAAGTCTTTCTTAATTTCGTTTCTTGGAT
Organism: Latrodectus elegans; assembly: GCA_030067965.1. Lineage (NCBI taxonomy): Eukaryota > Metazoa > Arthropoda > Arachnida > Araneae > Theridiidae > Latrodectus > Latrodectus elegans. The sequence goes on from CM057819.1 coordinate 52,583,758, forward strand.
ATCAATAATTTGAACATAGTGCGCATTCACAATATCTAAAATTTGGTCAAGTTTAACTCTTGTAGCAGTGGTTGAGAGTTCATTTATATTGCGCTGTAAGATTTTTAGGGTTTTTAGCTTTCCTGGAGACTGTAGTCTACTTTTCGTGCGGGGCTCTCTGCCTAAACCCCGAACACGTCCCTGTTTATTCTGCGCGACGGATAATACAGCATCAATTACATTTGTCAACAAAGTCATATCAAGGAGGTAATGTGCAGCTTCTGATGAACCGAGGTCTGAAACACCCATGGACAATCCAAAGGTACGCTCAGCAAAGATATGCAGGCAATGAAGCATAGGCAAATCTATCTTCTTGCCTATGCTTCATTGCCTGCATATCTTTGCTGAGCGTAATGGAACGTCCTTCACGTCATGGGTGACCCTTCCAGGAGAATTCTCTCCCGACATACTTCGCACGTTCCGCCCAGGTACATACCATCGTCGACTTTGAGGCGACGTGCAGGACTTAAGGGGGTAGAAAAGTGTACTTTTGACAAACGATAAATTAGTTCTCTTTTATTACTAAAATCATCTTATGAAATTAAAATTTTTTTGCTAATAATTATACATTTTTAAAACTTTTCATTACTCTGACTCATTAGTTTCGACTATTCATCTTTCTTCTGACATTGATGTTAAGTGTTCCAATAATTCTGTTTCCTTCAATCCTAATGTTGTTGATTATATTTTTTTCTGATTCAGATTACATTAATTCCATTGTTCATAATTCTAATCTTTGTAAAGATATATTATGTGTAAATAATGTAAATGCTTCTAATGTATCTTGTTATGTTCCAAATGTATGCCTGTGCAATTTGTGCGTAAATAAATTTGGATCATGTATATTCTATTCGATCATCTATTCTTTTGGTACGAACATGATTAACATTCTTATAGTAAAAATTTCGATATTAAACATTCTTATAGTAGAAATTATCACAATATTATATGCCACCTAAGATGGTAGTTTAGGTAAATAACTGTTAATCTACCTACGTTATGTTTACATTACGTTGTCCTTGAAATAGACTTTCTGTAAATTTCATATATTTCCAAGTCCCTCGATTGTTCCAATTAAATTTCTTCTCTCCATCCATGCCATGACTGATGAAGAAATGATGCATTATTCATTGTTGAAGTTTATTAATTTAACTTACTTTTGCTTAGTATTTATTTGTAAAATTTAAGTGAAACAAACTTCCTCAGATGCACATTAGATATTGAAAGAGTAGATAGCTTACGATTAAAAGTTCATTCGATCACAGTTTCAGTCACGACTTCTGTCATTTTTTTCCGATTCTCTATTAGAGACTTCTGAACCTGAATAATGTCAAATCGGCGGAATTTAAGATGTCTGTAGGAGTCAAAATGCATTTAATTTAAAATTATTTTTAAGATATCTAAGTATTAACAATTTTATCTAATAACCATAAAATAAAATTATAATTAAAATTTACGACATTAAATTAACACTACAAAAATATCGTTTTCATTTTCAAGCAAAATGTAAATTGGCAACAGTAAAAAGAGTTAGATATAAACAAACAAAAAAGAGTGTTTTTTGCACTAGTACCAAGTGATAAAAATAAAGTATGTTTAAATTATTGTAAAACACAAATGCTTGTAAAATATAAAATATAATGTAGTAAGTAAATGTAAAGTAATACTTGTAAATATTCAGCTTAATAAAATTATTTCTCAGTCATCTTCTATTTGGTGACTACAAAATTAGTGACCCGTAGAACAAAGAAATATCGAGAACAAAAATAACTGATAGCGTAGAACAGGCGTCGCTGGAACTCAACAACTCAACTCAATAAAAATTCCACCTTTTTGGACAGATGAACCAGAAATTTGTTTTTTTTTCAAGTTGAAGCTCAATTTAAAATATCTGGAATACTGTCTGAAGAAACTAAGTTCAATTACCTGGTTTCACAATTAGAACCAAAATATGTGGAAAATATTTGGGACATTGTGAATAGTGATAGTGAAAACTAATTTACAGATGCTAAAAACAGACTTTTAAATTTATTTAAAGAAAGCGAAAACGTTCGAATTAAGAGATTAATTACTGATACTGAACTGGGTAACATTATACCTAGCCAACTTTTGCAAAAATTTCGATCCGTTGCAACAACTGTTTCAGAAAACGACATAAAAACTTTGTGGCTTGAAAAATTACCAGAAACAATGAAAAACATATTATTAGTGAGTGAAGAAGATATTTCTAAATTTGCCCCAATGGCAGATAAGATCAATGATATGAACCCTCATTCATATATTTTTGATGCACATAAAGCTACAGAAAAAACTGTCTTAGTAAACAAATTAATACATGATAAACTGTTAGAAAGAATTCAGTATTTGGAACAACAAGTAACGATGTTTAGTATCGATAAAAATGTGTAAAAAGAACTAAGTCATCAGGAGATTTATCTCGCATAGAATGAGAGTTCGGTAGTACGGAAATGTCTGCACCAGTGTCGATAAGAAAGGATAAATTTGTTTTTGGATTGGACAGTAAGATAGGGCTGATGCTGCGGTCGCTATCATGACCAGGACGCGATCGCCTATCTAGTTTTCCGAATTATGAAAACTACATGGAAAGTTACGTTTGCGAGCGGCTATGCCAAAATTAATGTGGTAGAAACATATACCATTTGTTGGCTCTTTATAGATACGTCCACGTGATCGACTACGGGACCTGCTTCGCATGAAATTTTGATTACGGTGGTTGGTGCGGTGCTGAACAACAGCAGAAATTTCGCTCACTTGTTTTGTTAACTGATCTATTCTGTGCTCTAACTGGGAAGTTTGCGAAACGGGATTGATACCTGCACATTGAATTCCATTTGGGATTGGCAAATCAGAGCCACTAGCCAAATTAGTTAAATTTTCATTTAAAGCTGCTAGAATGCTCTGTGTTGTGCTGGGAAATCGGGCAAGCCATAATGATTTTAATAATGATTCTCCAACTGTTTCTTCAGCTAGCCCCCCCCCCATACATGTTAGTAGTTGGGATGGTCGTTGATCACTTAGCTCTAATCCCTGCAGTATGGTACGAATTTATGAAGCTTCACTTTCAGAGTGCAATTCAATCTAACGTTTTTCGAGGGCATCATATTGGCCAGATTCTGGTGGATTCAAAACTAAATCACTCACTGAATTCAGAATTTCTGATTCCACCAAAGACACTACATGATTAAATTTGGTCGAATCTGCTGAGATACCGGCAAGGCAAATTGTTCTTAAATTTGTTTAAACCATAATGAGGGGTTGGACTTCCAGAAAGGGGGTGGTTTTTGCCACACGAGAAATTTGTATACTATTTTAGTCATCCGATTGGGACATATTTTGATTTAAGGTAATATATAAAAGATAACAGAATATACGAAAATATGTTATTACGAAAAATATTATCTAAGGAAAATTTTATATACATAAACCAATAATAAAATCAAGAAAATACGTTTATAAATAGATAATAAAATAACGAAAATATATTACTTTCGGAAATGACAAATTAATACTGACGTACTTTATGACAGAGATATCGAAAGTGAAAAAAAAAATTATATAAGATAGGCTTACCTTAATTTAACTATGCGCGAAATAACAGTTGAAAAAAAAAATACGAAGTATTCCTCAGTTCAGAAATCGGCTAACCCGCGTGAGGAAGCATTCACAATTGCAATTCACAGAACTTTCGATTTTACAGAACAATCGAGATTCACAGAAAAAGAACATGGTCTTTCTTACGAATATCAGTAGACACCAGGAAAGCACATGATTGTTGAACGAGATGACACATAAAATGATCTTGCAGCGCTATAGATGCTCTGATTGACTTGGATTGCACTTTCGACGATCAGCGAAAGCAACGTGTTTTACACGAAGTCACCAATTATAGTTACCAAAGAATAGAATTACTGATTAGACAACATAATAACGCATAAATTTTGGAATGTTAGACATGCGACGTGCGTTCCAGCTGCGAGCGAGAGTCCAACTGACGTCTCGGGAAAAACAGTTCGAATCGGCAAGTAGGTGTTGCCATTTTTTAGACAGTAAAAAGGAGTTCCCTACACACGTAACACATGGTTTTCTAGACAGATTTGAAATGGAAAGTGTATGGTTCTAGGAATGCCGAAACATTATTTTAAGTAGTGCACAGCATTTTCGTTTGTGATGGGTGCAAGTACGATAATATTTAGATTAAATCCGCTTGCAGTGAGAATTCTTCTGGAACTTGAACTTTATTTGAGACTGTACCTAACGATTGATGGTTAGTTTACAACATATTTGTGTAAGTTGGAGAGGAAAGGCGAGGCTTGTAAAAGCTCGTGGCGTCTGTCCTGTATAGCATACAAGGTAGATTGATTTTTCTTCCCTGGTAAGAGCACATTCTTTACATTAAAAAAAAGAATCCTGTATCTATGACTGGATAGGGTTTTTTTGTTCACCACCCGCCAACAAAAAGAAGGCCTTACAGCTTCGGGCCTTGATCATTAATATTATGCTTTTGAGTATAGTTGGAACTCTAATTTAAATAAGTTTTGAATTATATGAAATACTGGACAGCACAGAATGCTTTATTACAACTTTCAATCACTAGGTAACTACGGAAGAAAATGATCTAAAAAAAAGTATTACACATGTTATTTACTGAAACTATAAATAATAAACCTTCTATCACACTGTGCGCCATTTTGAATTTTATTATTTATAATAGATTCTAGTATATCTTTCGTGACGTTAAGATAGTACATGTACCCGAGTGTTTCTATTTGATGTGATTATTTAAAATTAATTTGTGACAATTAATTAGAAATTTACTGCAAATACTTCTAGCCTCAGGGGTTTATTCTGTGTTGTCAAGTTACTAGTTTCATTCAAGTTTGTAAAATCAAAAAAAATATTACCGTAAACCGCCATTAATCCGGATCCTATTAAACCAGACTTTGCTTAATCGTACTGCTATTAAAATAAACATACATACTTACATACTGCATAGATAAAAAGCTAGCTGTCTTGATAATGAATTTTTGTTGAAACTGGAAACCTGTGTATAGAATGAAAGAAACGGCAACCGTAAATCAAAACTTAGTGGGATTAAAGACCAGTAATGAAGTCGTATCCATATTTTACGAGTATACGAGACATCTCTGTTAATTAATTGTTCAACACATGGCCATTAAAGGAAGACATCAAAAGATTAGCAGTTTCTTCCATAATCAGTAAGAATATCAAGTGTGGTTAGAGTAGATGAGCTTGGATCACCAAGTTCGTAGTACTTTTTTTTATCTGATATTTATTGTATAAGTAAAGTGATGTAAGTTTATTCTATAGTTAATTTTCTCTCATAAAGTTTTCTAATTCCTTAACAGTTTTTTTAGGTGCCTACAGGTTTAATTTACAGGTTATTTTGCGTAACCCGTATTTTCATTATTATGGACAATGAAAATACGAGTTACGCAAAATCAAAGTTTCCTATTAGTCCGGATTAATAAGGTTCTATTGAACTAATTGATTTCATAGATATATAAAACAATAATTTAAAAAAATAAATTATAATCTTCTTATAGTTAATAATTAAAAAAAACAATCTAAGCAGTTTACAAAGTTATGATTATAATTCAATAAATTATGATCGTAGCTTCGTAAAATGCTTTGTTTAAGATCTAAATTATTATCTTAGCATTTTATGAAGCTATGGCAATCGCAATTATGGGTAAATAATATTTTTCGATTCATTTCTGTTCGTCAAAACACTCTTATTACAATGAAATTTGTAATGTATTATTTAAATAGAAGATTTCATCAACTAATTTCAAAATAAATTGTTGTTACACAGTATATTTTATATGTTGATAGAATTTTAATACAGAATATTAACTAATTGTAAAACTATGAATAAATTTCATGATGCTTATGATTATCTTATAAATATAATAAGTACGCAAACTGATTTAGAAGCTAAAAGATTTTGAGAAATTATGCCGTTTCTTAATTGCTGGCCAAAGCCAGCCACTGAAGTTTGAAAGCACAAGGTTCTTAAAAACACTTTTAAAAAGTTTGTTATTTCAATGTGAAATGCAATTAAAAAATTTACCCATTTAAGTTCAGTAGGCTGTCTCACAGTGCCGAGGGAGTGTCTTTGTACGGAATGGGCGAAGTGCGCCAGGAGTGAATCCCAAGGTAAGGTCACTCGAAGGGTGAAGGCCACTCCTTTTTGTCCAGCTAAAGTCTATAGGTATCAGATATAGACTTATAAATGTTCTACCCCTGGTGCTTGTCTTCAGACGCAGAAGCTGCCTTGTTTCCTCACCTATAAATGATTTTCGCCATTTCTGATTTTGGTCTTTTTTTAGGGTGAACAAATTCATAGACTTAATAAAGCTTCGATACACTATGAAATGTGCGCATTATCATCAACATTAAAAATATGCTTTTTTGTATAAAGTATATAAGGATATATAAATAAATATGTTACCACTATTTTTTGTAAAACTGAACATATATATAAGTAGTAATACCGTTTATGGCATACTTACTTGGTGTCGGGTAAGCTATGATCAAGAAGGTAGCTACCCCGGTCGGAGGCCACCCATTGCACATCGGGTGGCTGACGACTGCTACTTCCACAAAGAGTGGTCGGTTGGGCACATAATTTTTGGTATCTGGGAACTGCGCTTGCGCTTTTCCCATTTATAAGAGTTTTAAGAGAATTAACCCCTTTTGCTGAAATTCGTAAGGCATGTAATTTCGTAACTCAACAACTATTTATGGATCAGATGCCCGATTTTCATAAAGTTTTTGTATTATGCACTTTAGATAAATTTTAGAAGATTTCAGAACTACGAAAACACAATTGTTTCCAATTAAATTACAGCAAAAAATATTTATAATACTTCTATAATTTTAATATTTAATGATTTATACCTAGTTGAAAACATTTAGGGTTGTTGTTGCAGCTATTTATCTTTCCGTTTTTAAACATAATTTATCAAAATACATTTAAGTATTTTGTAGGTAAACAACTTCCATGACGAAAAAATTTGCCATTTATTTTTTAAGTATTTCAAATTAAATTCCTGTAATATTTGAGAATAAAATGAAAAGGGGGATTAGCTGATTTGCGATGTGCTATATCTGGTTTTCTTTGATTCACGAATTTTTAAATTATTTATGCTGCACAACCCCATACTTTACGTGCGTATATTATTAATGGTTCCAAGTGATTTATGAGCATTTATTATTGATATAATTCTTACATATCTCATATTAGAAAATTATTAATTTACTTATTTATTCCTGTGAGTATTTTAATGTATAAATGAATTGACTTTTTTATGAATATTTTAATTATATGAATAATTAATTAATATGAATATTTGAATATTTTAATGTATAAATGAATTAATTTTCTGAGTGAAATAAAATCGATTCTTTGGTGAATTTATGGATGTATGTGCAAGTGCACTTTCATTGTGTTTTTTCCAGATTACCAATCTTAGTTTCTCATGATACATAATTCTAGCTATTTTCACTTATCTTAGATTGGTAATCTGGAAAAAACACAATGAAAGTGTACTTGCACATACATTCATAAATTCACCAAAGAATCAATTTTATTTCACTCAGAAAATTAATAAGTCAATGCATTTATACAGTTGTGTATATAATGTTAGAAATGTAAGAAATACGGTTGTGTATATAATGTTATCAAATATCACAATGTATGTCACACATAAACTTACATTTTCTAGTCTTTTTAGTAAAAAAGTATTCAAGAAAAAATTAAAATATATTTTCAAATTTAAATAAGTCAACCGAATACAAATTGTTGCCTTTTTTTTTCTAACACATATACAATTTAATAACAATTCATTACTTCAATTAATAACAATTCATACAACTTAATGAAAATTAAGTTGTATGAATTGTTATTTCGAATAAAAAAAAACGTTCCTTTGTGTGTGCTAATTTACGGGCAAAATTTTCCTTGCTTAGCAACATTAATGATAAGGATAAAAAAAAGAATTAACATTAAATAATATTCATCATTTTTTTTTACTTTGTTTTTTGAAAATATACATTACAATACATAATTATAACTGTCGGTAACATGATTAAAACTAGATATGCTCTTTTTATTTTCTGACAATTATTCTTCTGTACTTTACTTAAAATATTATGAAAATGTTGCAGTTTATTAATATATATAGAGGGCAAAAATTTCATAATGTTTTAAATTAGGCAAATATTAAAATTAAATTAATAGAAAGTCAGAGATTTAAAATAAATCTGAAACTATATTAAATATAAAAATATAGTTTTTTTTTTTTTTTTTAAATTGGGATTTTTTATAGCATTCTAGTATGCTATAAATTTCTTATGTGAAAATTTTACGTTCTCTATAAAAAGAAAATATTGTGCTTATAAATTTAACTGAACAATAGTTATGCATGTGTATGTGTATCGTTATCTATAGTAGTCTCCAAATGAAATATTTTTTTACAGTGCCCTGCTACTTTGGATAATCTACCTGTTATTACTACCAGCGATAGAAGTGATGCCAACTTAAATAGTGAAGTACACAGTGGGTGTGGCCTCGTAACGCCGAAAGTGGGCAGGTCTTCATAATTTAAAAGCTGAGACCAAATGGCACCCAGATGAAGTCTGGGCCTGCCGTCACCAGAGTTGAGATTTCCCTTGGAGAACACTGGGACTACGACACACTTTACGTACCCCAGTAGTAATTAAAGAGGACGAAGGGTTTTCGGTTAAGATGAGATTTTCGAACTTACTCCTTTTCGCTAACGAGTGCAAATGCCCTAATAAGACAACCATTATTTCTCAGTAAAATTATCATAGACCTAATATTTTCATAACGAAAAGTCATAAAAATATTGTGGAATTCACTGAAATTGGATATGCATGTCATTTTCAAAAATGGCTTTCTTTTTGTGTTCAATTTTAATGGATTTCATACTGTTTTCTGCAAATATTAACCCAATTTTAATTTTCTGTTTTTTTTAAATGGTTCTAAAATCTTGGACATAAAGTATAATCATTATACAGGGTGATTATAATATTAAAAAAGAAAACTATCCTGACATATATGGGTTTTTACTTATCATACCATTCACAGAAAGTGAATGAGATTTTCTCATAAGGTATTTTGAGATACTTGGTCAAGAATGATATGGAAAACAACAGTGTCACTCTAACAGTTACGGTTACAGTAAGAAAATTTCGAAATAACAAGTGACAACATTAAGTTTTTTGCATTGAAATATGATCTTTGCGAAAAAAAACCGTAAATAGCGTTCGAATGGCAACTGTAGCATGAAAATCACTGGCGGTAGATAGGCTAAGAGTGAGGACAACCAATAAGGGCAGAGCAGCAGCATAAAAGTAAAACATTTCATTGTGTTTCATATATTCTCCACATGACCTCCTTCATACCGATTAGACTTTACATGTGGTAGAAGGTGGATTGCACTACAGCACGTATCATCACAATAGGAATCTCTCGAATTGCACTTCTGATGGCGTCTTTCAAATCAGATGCAGTTTATGGAAGAAGCTGATACAATTAGGATTTCAGGTATTCTCACACCCATAAATCTATTGGTGTCAGATGAGGAGATTTTGGTGGTCAAGGAAATCGGAAATGACAGGAGATAACTCAGTCACCCAACTGTTGACTTAAAACAAGTTTGACCGAAGACCCTACATGTGGAAGAGCGGCATCTTACAGTCGCAAAACTTCAGATTGATCATTTTGAGGTTGCAATGTGGGAATCGCGTGATGAATTAACATGTCTAGATAACGCGCATTCGTTACTGAACAAGTTTGCAGATCACCGTCAGTAACTCTTAAAAATAAGGGCCGAGGATAAACTTATTCGGTATACCACATCACACAGTCACTTTTTATTCGTGTAATAGACGCGTGCAAGCACATCGCGTGGATTATTTTCTACCCAGTGCACACAATGTCGTATTCACGTCACCAATTAAAGAGTAATGAGTCGCATCTGTCCACAAGAAGCGTAAAAGTCAGCTGGAATTTTCATCACACCGGATAAGGAATTGATTTCGACGCCCAAGTTGGACAGCCAACCCCCGAAACGAATGTAAAGTCCTCTGAGTGAAATGACCTAACACAGGGAGATCACATGACCCCCCATGTCGGTCAGGGAAAACACAACCGTTTCAGTAGTAGATTAACAGATGAGTCCTTGCTCTGATTGGCGATGTAATGGTCTGTCTTACAAAAGACGGTGGGTTCGAGGCCAGAACAAACGAGACGAATCTCACCACCAACCCAACGTCTATGCATCACTTCCTTTCTGTATTCAACCAAATTAAGTCACATGGCAAAAATCCGCCGCGAAGTGAGTCCAACGCTGTGAGCGTCACTTTTACATTTGCAGGCTAGGGTTAAGTACCCTCTAGGGAATTTTGAGGGACAGTGGGCCGTATTCATGTGCAGCAAGAGGGAAACATAGTAAATCTCTAGCGCCTACCCCTAGCTGACTACCAACTCTACTGCTGTAACAAGGAGAGCCGCAGTCCGCCCTTCGACGATTGACTTTAATCTTATTGGTTTATCGATACCTTTTCTTATCTGGTAAATCTAGAGAGTTGAATCGTCATGTCACTGTAGTTGGGTTGTATTGATGATTGCGGTATGGCGTTTCTAAGCCACGAAGTTATATAGTTCGTACTTGAATGTTTGGAATCGTACTAGCTTGTACTGTGATCTAGCTCACTACGGTACTCCTTTCCTCTACACAAAAGTTCTAATATTAAGTCTGTCTTTCTGGATATATTTTGTTCTCCTCTGAGCTCAACAAAAAGGACTCAACTTTTCTGAGTTCAACATCACTATTCTGGAGTTCCTCGTTTTTAGATGTGGTCTTGATCAAAGGTTTATAACTTCTCGAGGGAGGCAAAAATATAGCAGACCCAGGTGACTCTATAAGCGAATCAGTTTCCTCATTGCCAGTGAGTATACTGTTACAAATTTATAAATAATTATTGTATATGTCTTAAAATATCTCAGACAGATCGGAAATACTCACATTTTGGGCAAAAATTGCGGTATTTAGACGTGTTATACGTTAAAAGCGGGTTTTCTAATGATTTGGTGACTTGGCGATGTTTTGGCGAGAAAAATTGGCGACTTAGCGATAAATTGATACTTCTGGAAACATCCATCACCTAAGCTCTAGGACCAATACTTAGCGAGATAGCCTAGAAGCTTCCAGAACCTTGGCGAAATTAGTAGATTTCCCCGCCAAGTCAGATACAAATATCGCAGCCCGACATAGTTATCCAGGTTTTATATAGACAGTCAGTGAGTGAAGACGATTAGTCGTGACTGCTAGTTTAGAGAAGCTGTTCTCTGCCTGAGGTATTTGAGACCTGCGATTGAAAGCTGTTACTTATTATATCCGACGAATTGTAGCTGTATAATTGTGATTATTACAGCTGGTATTTCTAGTGGAATTTTTACGAATAAAAGTCTTGTGTTCAATGAGTGGTTGCTTTCTTCAACTCTCAATCCACATGAACCCTGAAGCTCGGTACAATTGGTGTTAGAAGTGGGGTTGAAGAGTTGATGTAGCGTGTCACAAGAAAAATGGATATGGATTTAATGAAGAGTCTTCTCGAAAAATTAACGGAGCAGATAGCTGAGATGAAAGCTGGACAAGAAGAAATGAAAGCTAGACAAGAAAAGATGAAAGCTGGACAAGAAGAGATGAAAGCTGGACAAGAAGGGATGAAAGATAGACAAGAAGAGCTTAAAACCGAGATGACGAAAGAGATAAAGACTGGACAGGAGGAGGTTAAAAAGGAACTTAAGAAGGACATTGTAAGTGTTAAAGAAGAATTCGCCAACATCATTCAGGAGAAGATGAATGCAATGGAAGTTAAGGTAACTTCAGTTGAAACTAAGGTTTTGGAGATCGAAGAAAACGTTGAAGGACATTAGACAATGTGAATAAGGAGACTGAAAACTTGAAGAAACAAATGTCAAACAGACATGAGGAACCCAATGTGGCATTTATGGCTTCCCCAGCCACGATTAAACTCTCAACATTCGATGGAAAATCCTCCTGGCAAGTATACAAGACCCAGTTTACGATGGTAGCGGAAGCTATAGGATGGAATCCCCGGACCCAAGCTTTTCACTTGGCGGCTTCTTTAAGAGGAGACGCGGCCGATGTCCTCGAGACCCTTCCGGAAGAGCAGAGGCATGATTTCCAAGCCCAATCGAGTGCGCTTGAGCTGCGGTTTGGAAAAAAGTGCAATAAAGAATATAGCAGATTACAGTTAAAATCCCGCTATCAAAAAGCGGGTTAAAGTCTACAAGAATTCGCTGCCGGTATTCAGCAACTTTCCCATTTAGCATTTTCGGACTGCCCAGCTGAGACACGTCAAGATCTGGCTCTCCATCACTTTATCGATAGTGTGCGGGATCCGGAGATAGAGAAAGCACTTAGACTCGCCGATGTCAAAGATATCGGATCTGCTGTAGTCTACGCACTTAAGATAGAGGCTGTCCAGCAGGCCGCGTGTAAAGACCGGCACTCAATCAGAGCCGTCTCTGCTACTGATACAGACTATGATCTAAGAAAATAAATTGAAGATCTGCAGCGGAAAATCCGTAGCTTAGTACTGAGTAAAGGTGGTAGAAACACGAAAATTCAGTGTTGGACTTGCGGTGCAGTTGGACAAGTCCGTAGACTGCCCGAAACCAAGAAATGATCTTCCACAACAGCAGGGAAACTAATATCTGGCCATCTCGCGGGGCGGAGATGTCCAGAGAGTCAGAAGCCCCATTTTAAATTGTTTAACATTTCTTCCGTAAGTGGCGGAGACAACGAACTTTTCGTTATGGGACATATCAACGAAGTTCCCTGCAGAATGATAATCGATACTGGAGCCAACGTAACCATCATTAGGACAGATCTGGCTCGCAAACTTGGAGAGAAACTCATCTGGACGCCGCCTTGCATTACCCTCCAAACAGTGACTGGTGATAAGATTAAAGTGCATATGAAAGTCAATCTAAACATTGCATTTGATAATGACGTGTACCATCATATGGCATATGTCGCTGATATAAATGACGAATTTATTCTCGGATTGGATTTCCTGAAAGAAAACCATTTCAAGTTGGATTTTAAAAATAATGAACTACACTCGTGTTCTGAAGACATAGCGATTTTTAAGACGAAATATTCAGATATTAGGACAGTCCATCATATAACTGCAAAGAGTGAAACAACATTACCACCAAGAACTGAGATGATAGTTTCCGGACCTCTTTCAGAAGATAATAATTTTCACTTTGGATTGATTGAATATCCAGATTCTGATAATAGCGTTAAAGGAGTACTTGTGGCTTCTTCACTCGTCGACCTTTCACGAAATGTAATCCCGGTAAGAGTTGCTAATCTAAGCGATAAGGCAAAACTAATAAAAGAAGAAGTGCTGTTGACTTGTACTCCAGTGACCTGTATTAACAGAAATTGTCAAGCCACACTATCTGAGCCTCCTGACACTCTAATTAATGAACTCCTACAGAATGCAGAATTAGATGATAAACAGAGGAATGCTGCAAGAAATCTATTATTAGAATTCGGAGATCTCTTTTCCAAGAAATCAGATGATGTTGGGCGAACCAAAATAACGCAGCACCGAATAGATACAGGAAATCATCCACCCATCATACAACATCCGAGAAAACTACCATTCGCTAAGCAGGAAGAGGTGGATAATCTTCTGATGGAAATGCAGCAGAATGACATTATTGAGCCATCAGAGAGTCCTTGGGATTCACCTATTGTTTTGGTTCAGAAGAAAGATGGTTCTACCCGATTCTGCGTTGACTATCGTCAATTAAACGACATCACTAAAAAAGATAGTTACCCTCTTCCTAGGATTGACGATACACTTGATGCTTTATCCGAAAATCAATGGTTTTCGACTTTGGATCTCAAGAGTGGTTACTGGCAAGTAGAGATACATCCTGAGGATCGGGAAAAGACTGCGTTCACCACAGGACAAGGACTTTGGCAGTTCAAGGTTATGCCATTTGGGCTTTGCAATGCACCTGCAACGTTTGAACGCCTGATGGAGACAGTATTACTGATGGACTTTCCTACGAAGCCTGTTTGGTATATTTGGATGATATCATCATTGTAGGGCGCACATTCGAAGACCATATAAGAAAATCTGAAAGGTGCTGGAAAAATTAAAAATGGCCAACCTGAAGCTGAATCCTTGCAAGTGTAATTTATTTCGACGTGAAGTAAGCTATCTGGGACACATTATCTCTGCTGAAGGTGTAAGAACAGATCCTGAAAAGATCTCTGCAGTTAAGGACTGGAGTCGTCCAGAAGATGTTCACCAATTAAGAAGTTTTCTTGGACTATACATGTATTACAGGAAATTTGTTAAGGGTTTTTCAAGTATTGCCAGACCTCTTCACGAGTTGACAGAAGTTAAACAGAGATTTCTATGGACAGATGAATGTGAGAAAGCTTTTAAACAACTGAAGGAGGCGTTGACATCTTCGCTCGTTCTTGCATATCCCCAGCCCGGAAAAATATTCATTTTAGACACAGATGCCAGCAACGAAAATATAGGAGCTGTTTTGTCGCAGGAAATTGATGATAAAGAAAATGTCATTGCTTATTGGAGTAAATGTTTTTCGCAATCGGAGCGAAATTATTGTACAACCAGGAAGGAATTGCTAGCAATCGTTAAAGCCATAGAACATTTCCACAATTATCTCTATGGAAGAAAGTTCTTGCTTCGGACAGATCACGCATCCTTAACCTGGCTTTTAAATTTTAAAAATCCAGAAGGACAGGTAGCCAGATGGATTCAACGAATCCAGAAGATTGACTTTGAAATACGTCATCGCAAAGGCACTCTTCATAGAAATGCTGACGCTTTAACAAGGAGACCGTGTAATGGAAGCTGCCGATATTGTTCTAGAGTAGAGAAGAACTATCAATTTGTAAATCCTTCAGTACGCCAAGTTACTATTTCACCGTTATCGAAACCAGACCCATGGAGTGATGAAGGACTTAGAGAAGCCCAAAAAAGAAGACCCAGATATAAATCCAATTTTTGAATTAAAAGAATCTTCCAGTATGAGACCAAGCTGGCAGGACATCTCCACCTACAGTCCTGCTACTAAACAATATTGGGCTCTTTGAGACTCACTTCATATTAGAAATGGCGTGTTATACAGGAAATGGGAGTCCGATGATGGACGTAATTTCAGATGGCAACTTGTTCTTCCAAAATCAAGAATTTCAGATGTTTTGAAAGAATTGCACAGTAGTTTAACTGGAGGCCACTTCGGAGAAATGAAGACTCTACAGAAAGTTCGAGAACGCTTCTATTAGAGCAAAACTAGACAAGATGTAGAGAAATGGTGCCAATCTTGTGATGACTGTGCGGCACGTAAGGGACCAAAGAAACCTAGCCGAGGAAGGTTGCAGCAGTATAATGTAGGAGTACCTTTTGAGCAGATAGCATTGGACATTTTGGGTCCTTTACCACGATCTTCAAATGGCAACAAATACATCCTAGTTGTCATGGACTACTTTACTAAGTGGCCTGAAGCATTTTCAATCCCTGATCAAGAAGCGACTACAGTAGCCGTGGTTCTAGTGCAGCAATGGGTTTCCAGATTCGGCGCACCCTTATAAATTCATTAGGATCAAGGGACAAATTTCACTTCTGGTGTGTTTAAAGGAATGGGTCAAATTCTCGGAATAGACAAGAAGCAGACCACGCCATTACACCCGCAATCGGACGGCATGGTAGAGAGGTTTAACCGTACCATCTTAAATAATCTCTCACTTATAGTTTCCAGAAATCAGAAAGATTGGGATTTGAAGCTACCGCTGTTTCTGCTAGCATATTGCAGTGCTGTCCACGAGACTACCGGATACACCCCATCACAAATGCTCTTCGGTCGCGAACTTCGTCTCCCTTGTGATCTTCAGTTTGGTCTTCCACCGGATACATCTTCATCGCCAGAGGAATACCTTCGAGACCTTCAGGCACGTCTTGAAGATGTCCATAACTTTGCTCGAGATCGAATCAACCTGACGACCGAAAGAATGAAGACAAGGTATGACACAAGAGCGACAGGACATGAATTTCAGGAAGGTGATAAAGTTTGGTTGTGGAACCCGATTCGACGTAAAGGACTTTCTCCAAAGTTGCAAGCCAACTGGAAAGGTCCCTACACAGTCCTAAAAAGACTGAATGACGTCGTGGTTCGTATAAGGAAATCATCTTCTTCAAAACCAAAGGTAGTACATTATGATAGATTAGCTCCTTATCGTAAGGTAAAGTAAAAATTAGTATATCATAGTCTCTTTGTAAATAGTATAGATAATTTTAATATTTTCTATTTTTCTGTATTTGTATTTTTAATTGCTTGTGTATGTAATGTGTTCTGTATCCTCTTAAAATGCAAATTCTTTTATATTAAATTTGGCCTCCTATCAGGGGATTGTACTGCCCGGGACGTGCAGTCCTTGAGAAGGGGGCAATGTTACAAATTTATAAATAATTATTGTATATGTCTTAAAATATCTCAAACAGATCGGAAATACTCCGATTTTGGGCAAAAATTGCGGTATTTAGACGTGTTATACGTTAAAAGAGGGTTTTCTAATGATTTGGTGACTTGGCAATGTTTTGGCGAGAAATGGATACTTCTGGAAACATCCATCACCTAAGCTCTAGGACCAATATTTAGCGAGATAGCCTAGAAGCTTCCAGAACCTTGGCGAAATTAGTAGATTTCACCGCCAAGTCAGATACAAATATCGCAGCCCGACATAGTTATCCAGGTTTTATATAGACAGTCAGTGAGTGAAGACGATTAGTCGTGACTGCTAGTTTAGAGAAGCTGTTCTCTGCCTAAGGTATTTGAGACCTGCGATTGAAAGCTGTTACTTATTGTATCCGACGAATTGTAGCTGTATAATTGTGATTATTACATCTGGTATTTCTAGTGGAATTTTTACGAATTAAAGTCTTGTGTTCATTGAGTGGTTGCTTTATTCAACTCTCAATCCACACGAATTCCGAAGCTAGGTACAATACCAATGTTTTTTTAGAAGAGTATTATGTTTGTAAAATATACCATATGTATAATAAATTTTGAAATATTGCTGAACTTTTCTTTAATCATTAAATTAAGAACAGAGTATAAATTTCAGAAATTTTTTAAGTGCTTCCTTTATATATATTCATTTAAAATGAAATAAGTTTTTCTTTTCCATAAGAAATTTTTTGTAACTTGGAAAATTTAAAATTTAATTTAGAAATTAAGTAGTTTCTGACAATGCAAATTAATCAGTTGTAAAATTTTTTTATAATAATAATAATAATTAATTAATTACACACACATACACACACACACACACACACACACACACACACACATATATATATATATATATATATATATATATATATATATATATATATATATATATATATATATATATATATATATATATATATAATGAATTAGTAATAATATATATAGAAAAATTATGTTATAATATTGTGTTGAAAAATACAGTTTTACTTTCACTTATGTTAGAAAATATTTTTAATAAATGATAATAAGAATATCGAGGAAGCATTTGATAAATAAGTCAATCTTTGTAAAGTGTTTTGCTTAGTTTTGATATGCATTTACTGAAAGCTTCAAATATAAAATCAAACTTATTTATTCATTTTACTTTTCTAAAAATTAAGATTATTTTTAATTTTAAGCAGTTTTCTTAAAATACTTAAGAATAAAAAATAATGAATTTATTTTATTTATATCATTTTCATATTTAATAATTCATATCTGTTAATTGGTATAATTATGATGAACAAAATTTATTTTAATCGATATTTTATGTTTACATGTAATCAGTCTATCGATCAATGACCATATCTAACCATAAATATACATTTTTTTCCAAATATTTTTCAAATTTCATTGGTAATTACAAAACTGATAATCTATTTTCTCGTGTTCCAAATTTTTTAATTATTTGTATTTACAAATAATGGTATAATTGATATTTGTAAATAATATATTTAATTGTAGGTAATTATTAGAAAGAATTTAATAAAATAACATTTTTTTAATAAAGTAACAAATTATTTAAAATATTTATTATTGATGGCTACTTGCTAATATTTCATTTTATACATTAGGTTTAAAGCTTATAGTGTTTTTAACATCACCACACTCTAATTTAAATTTTACATATTAAAACTTGTCCAGAAGCAATAACTTACTTTCTAATAATTATGGATTAAATATAAATTTAAAGTTTCTGTAAATTAAGAATTAAAAAATTATGTAAGACATTTTTATTTCTAAATAATTCATACAATCCTAATTTCATTTAATGTAAATTATTTGTGATGTATATTTACTGGGGGTAACAACTAGAATGCTTGTATTCAAAATTTGTAAATCTTTTCCATTAATTGACATTATTTTGTTACATTTATCTGAGAAACATCACTTACACAAAAAAATAAA
This sequence comes from Latrodectus elegans, assembly GCA_030067965.1. Lineage (NCBI taxonomy): Eukaryota > Metazoa > Arthropoda > Arachnida > Araneae > Theridiidae > Latrodectus > Latrodectus elegans. The sequence continues at coordinate 52,602,410 of CM057819.1, forward strand.
TAAAACTAAAGTCTAAGCTGAGATTTAGCATACAAATTTGTAAAAAAAACTCGAGATTGTCAATTTGTTTTAAAATTCATCAGTACTTATTTTAATTACTCTATGATTTCATAAACTTACTTCACTGTACGAGGGTTGCTATTTATATTTCTGGCCTTGGCAACAGTAAGTATTGCTAGGCGACCGAAGACGATTTTAATTGAAAGTTTGATATTTTTAAACATAAATTCAGCAGACGATTTACCATTATAGCTTTATTTGTGTTGTTGACAGTAAATTGAAAAGTTCTTCTCTGTCAAAAAATGGAATTGAATCGTGAACATTTTCGTGCCATTATTTTCATAACTTTCGACGTGGATTGTCAAGACAAGAGTGCTTCGATGAACTTAATTCTTTATACAGCGATAAAGCGCCATCCTACAGCACTGTAAAAAATTGGTATAACGAATTTAATCGTGGTCGATGTTCGATCCAGGACGAATCCCGTGCAGGTCGTCCAAAATCCGTTGTTGTGCCAGAAAAGATCAATGCTGTGCGTGAACTGATAAAGCAAGATCGTCATGTGACATACCGTGAGATAGAGGCGTCTTTGGACATTAGTATGACTAGCATCAATAAAATATTGCATGAACATTTGAGCGTAAAAAAAATTTGTTCGCGTTGGATCCCGCATAATCTGACAAACGCTCAAAAAAAGGCTCGTGTCGATTGGTGCACGGAAATGTTGGAAAAATACATTCAAGGTACATCAAAGGCTGCGTATAACATCTACACAGGTGACGAATTATGGATCTATGCATATGAGCCGGAAACAAAACAGCAATCAACTGTATGGGTCTTCCAAGACGAGGCAAAACCAACAAAAGTTGTTCGAGGAAGAAGCACATCGAAACAAATGATTGCCTGTTTCTTCGGCATTAACGGTCATGTGGCAACAGTGGCGTTAGAGCAACGCAGGATGGTCAATTCTGAATGGTACACGACCATTTGTTTGCCAGAAGTCATCGGAGAAATTCGAAAAAAGCAGAAGAACAGGCGAATCATTCTTCATCATGACAATGCGAGCTCTCACACATCGACTCAAACAAAGGCATTTCTGACGGAGCGAAAGATCGAACTGATGGGTCATCCGCCGTACAGTCCTGATTTGGCACCCAATGACTTCATCTTATTCCCACACATCAAAAATAAATTACGTGGACAACGATTTTCGACCCCCGAAGAAGCGGTTGATGCATTCAAAACGCATGTTTTGGAGTTACCTCAATCGGACTGGAAAAAGTGCTTTGAAAATTGGTTCAAACGCATGCAAAAGTGTATTGATCATCATGGAGAATATTTTGAAAAACAATAAAACCAATTTCGATCCTACATATTTGTTTTTTCATTATTAGGCCAGAAATATAAATAGCAACCCTCGTAATCGTAGTTTATATGTGAAAAATAATTTGAAAATCACTAATGTATATTAATCATTTCTTATTAGTTCAAAACATGTTTTTTAAAGCATGAAATACAAAGTGTATATGTTATATAAATTAATTACATTCTTTTAATCTTGAAAATGTAAGATTCTACTTAAAACATTACATTGAATTTTTGAAGTTAGGTGTTTAGAATTTCTATTAAGTCATTCAACGGAAATTATATTTTCTATTAAGTCATTCAACGGAAATTATATTTTCTATTAAGTCATTCAACAGAAATTATTTTTATATTTAACCGAATTACTTGTCTTTATTTTTAATAAACTTTGTGGCATGACAGAACACGTGGGCCAAGACCTACAGTGCTCATCTCTGTTTTCCTGACCGAGAGCAACTGAGGTGTTAAGCACAGGATCAGATTAGGTGTTTAGCCTATCGCAAAACACCCAGTGTTTAGTTTCCAAGCATGCTCATTGAGGACATAAGGTTGCAAATAATTACCATTTCCCTTTTTTAAAGGGATAAAACTGCAATTAAGCAAAAGCATTCCATCGTAAAAATTTTTTTATAAAAGTAATATTCAATATTTATGAGTTATTAGTTCTGAATGAAAATTGACTCTATAAATTATAGACATTCACAACCAAAGTGCGGAATTAAACCTTTGGCCCATATATAAATATTTGTTATGTTATTTTAACTATTCAAGTGCTTGGCTTTTTTATTTAATTATAAAATATTGTAAGTTTAAAAATAGTTTCGTTGGATTCTCCTTATTCAAATGTGTGAACCTTATTCAATATTGTGAGCCAATGCTCAAATATTTGTTATATATGAAGTTTTACCTGATTCATACAAACATATCAACTCAATTTTTTTTACTTGGTCTGTTATTAACATCCTCGTGATTCTATTTTTGTAGTTTAATTAAATCACAGTTTAACAATTGTTTTTTTTATTTGTTTTTATTTTTATTTTCAGAGAGTATTACAGCAAAGTGGAAATCTTCACAAAGGGAGAAATTTGTTCCAGAGTACTAATTCGGAAGGTAGACCACAAAAATTTAAAAAAAAAATAATAAATAAATAAAAAATAAACTTGTAAATTAAAACTTAAAAACTTTTTTTTTTTTTTTTTTTTTTTTTTTTTTTAAATGTAAATAAAAATAGTATATAATTTTTATATATTTTCAGTATTATCAGAAGTAAAAATTGTTACTTCCATTAATATTTGGACCTTTCACTTATATATGGTTTTTGTTGTGTTAATTTTTATAAATAATAAAAAAAGCTAATCTTTATACTTTTTTTTTATCTTTTTTCTCAACATCTTGCTTTATGGAGATAATTGATTTCGAAAATGAAATAATAATTTTGTATACAAAGAAAATATGTGTGTGCGTGCTTTAAAATGGATTACAACTTATGTCTTTTCAAAATAACCAAAAGTTACCATAAAACAATTGGAATTTTTGTATTCCTTCAAGTTCAAATTTTAGCAATAAATTGATACTTGCTTACACAAGAACTTAAAAAATAATAATTATAAATAATGAAATTCTATAATAAGAAAAAACTATTTTAAAAACACAGAATATAAAAATTATTTAAATAAAAATTAACTGCAAAATTTTGATAACATTGTCAGCTCTTTAAAAATGAGTTAGTAATTAATTTTTTTTAATCTTTCTATGTAATTAAGAACTAAAAATGCACTTAATGACATATGGCAATAACATGGATTATAACTTATGTCTTACAAAATAACCAAAACATATTCAGTATTAATTTGATGGATTTCCAATACTTCTATATTAACTTTTTAAGAATGTATACAATATATTAACAGATAAAAATGAATTCAATTTTTATAGAAATAACTATAACAAGCCCTTTGTCGGTAAAAGTGGCTATCGTCGGCCAAACGGCAAAAGGCTGATGGATAACCGTATATGGGCTTATACTGGCAATTACATGGGCCACATGCGGCCAATATGACATTGCTGCTCACCCAGCGTTGGGCCAACAGCGGATCGTATTGCCGGCCCAAAATAAATGATGACGACTAATTTATTGTCGGAGCCGACGAGGCTAAACAGCGGCGGGCTCCTGCTGGCCAAGACGGTTGACAGCAGAGGCCCGATGGATGCCTGGCATCTTTGTGTTTGCTGGGTGGTATAGACATTTTGACTAATCTAGCTAGTTCCAACAAAGCTCCAGACGTGAAATGGTTACTGGTTTTAAAGGAGCTACTCTTGATTTACTGCAAAGAAGCCTTGTTTGAAATTGTCTAGACTTATTTCATATGTACAGTAAAGCAGTATAGCTTTTCTGACTTGCATCTGCGAAGCAATGGATCTCAATTTGGACGACCTCTTCAGTAAGGACATATCTAGGAGTAGTAATTCTATTTACTTCTTTTAATTTTAGAAGAAATTCCTTCCACTCCTTAAGTAAACTTGGTGGCAATAGATCATTCCAATCTAATTTTTGTTGCAAAAACTCTGCTTAAATTTTTTCCTTAGTCACCACTGGTTCAATTACACCTATAGGATTGTATAAATTGGCAATAGTTGAGAAAACGTTCTCTTTTTGAGTATACATCCTTTTGTTTTTGCTTTGAAGGGAAAATAATCAGTTTGGGGTTGCCACAGCCTTCTTAATGGCTTTACAGACATTTGATGAGAAGTTTCTTTAAATAAATAATCTTATATATATAACTTGAAACTTATAGGAACAGTTCTGGATCATTGGAAATCCATTTATAAAGCTCCATTCCACCATGCCTTAAAAAGTTTATAAGCAGTAATTGTAAATCCTTGGCCTTTTCAAAAGTATGAGCTATATGAAAGTATGATAAAGTCCGCTTAAAAAATCATCAATATAAACGTCTTTACAGATAATTGCAGCAGCCTCGGGAAAATACTTACATTTTTCCTCAGCCAATGCTTTCAGTGTTTTCATTGCTAGAACTTACCGTTCGATAACTTGAGGTACATAGATTATAAATTTTTACTGGAGATTCTTTGCTTAGATTTTTCCTTCCAAACAATGCGTTGCAAGTCTGTCTGTTTTGGATCTATAAAACCTATCTAAACATTTTCTTTATGTCAGCATTAAAGTCTTATCTACGAGTTCAAAACCTATTGACCAAACAGAAGATATCTGGTTGAATAGTCCCTCCATTTAATAGAACAGAGTTCAAAGAGAGACCACTAATAGTTTACAACAGGACATATCGAAAACTACTCTTAAAGGAGTCGATGATTTTTCCAGCTTATAAACAGAATGATGAGGGATATAATAAATGACCTCGTTACTTTCATCATGTTTAATGCGTTCCGTGTATCCTAAATTTTCATATTCTTCCATAAATTATTGGTACAAATTTGCCATCATTTTATTTTTATCTGATCTATTCCATATGACATCTAACCTTTTATTGGCATTTTACTTGAAAAGTCCTAACATTTCCCTTCTTCCCTCTTTTAATGGTATCTGCACTATAAATCTACTAGTCTCATCTCGTTCGTATGTCTTTAAAAATGTTCCTCACACAGTACTTCTTCAACTTTAATTATATATTTATTATCCCTTGGGATGGATTCTAATTCAAAAAACTTTTTAAATTCTAATTTTAAGAGCGATTCAGCGGTTAAACATCCATAGTGACTAGCTTGGAATAATAAATTGCCGTCTAATGTTCGTGTTTGTTCAGTCTTTAAAATAATTCACAACCAATCAATGCGTCGATTTCCTTTGGAATGTAAAATTCTGTATCTGCCAATTCAATAGAATTCGTAATTCTTATATTTGAAATATCCAGTTTAGTAGTAGGAATTAAATCCGTAATCCATGGTACCACTACCAGTTCTAAGCAACGTAAAAATGTTTCGTCAGCATTTGAAATTTCGGCATTTACTGCATATTTTCCCATTACCGATACGCCACATACTCCAGAAATATTTGTTTGCCTTTAATTTTATTCCTAATTTCCTTGGCACGCTTTCTAAAAGTAAGCAAATAGAATTATCCGAGTCTAAAACACACCTCTTTTTCATCATTTCTCCTTTTTATTTTTTATATAGATGTAAGCGGTGTTTAGCAAAGCAGATTTATTGTAAGCGCGCGTTAAGATTGTCGTCGCTACTTGACTTCCGTGAGGTCTCCCTTACACTGAACATCTGTGACCGTGGAAGAATCAACCATTTTATTTGTTTCGTTTTGTGAGTGATGCAGAAGTGAATCGTGTTATATTACAGCCACTTACGTGACACTTAAATTTTGACCTACATTTATCGGAATGAGGGTATTAGTAGGGTATATATATCCCCATCTAATGGCGATCATTGCGACTTTTTTCGTCGCCAAAAGTAGCAACCCAGAGTAGGTACCAATCGGCGTTTTCCCCGATTTCGAAATTACTAGGACTAACACTACATAAGAAAACAATAACAACCATGTAAATAAAGCGGGGTATTCCTCCCCCCCACCCGATTTCAAATTGGTCTATATAACAGAATATAAGAAAATAGTAATCATCAGGAGAATTAATTAAAGATTTTATTTAAAATTATTTCAAAATTAAAATTTAAGAAAATAAGGCAACAAAAGTAATTACATTTAATAACATCTAGTTAAAAATAAATAAAATGATGAATTTCAATGATTTAAGATAAAATGCTACAAATCATTACTACATAAAAGTAAACAAATCTAGAATAATTCCAAAAAATAGATTCTATAATTTCGTTTACTATTCGAAATTTTAAATACTTAACATACAATTCTAGGAATTCTATGCCTGCAGAAAATATTTAAAATAAAATTCTTACTTTCATTTTTCTTCCGGAACTCTACTTGCTCAGCAAAATCCAAAATGAATATAAAAGAGTTAAATTTCTGGCTCGAAATCCACAGCAAAATACATAACGAATATAAAAAACAAGATATAAATTCCGGCACTATATCCACAGTGAAATACTAAATGAATATAAAAGACAAGATTGAAATTCCGGCGCTATATCCACACGGATAAAAGCAAAACGAATATAAAGGACAGTATTGAAATTCCGGCACTATATCCACAGCGAAATAAAAAATGTGTATATTAAAGACGATATTTATACGCGCGACATCCGAAGTGGAAAAAGAATAAATATGGAAAAACAAGATTTAAATTGCCGCACTTAACATCCAATAAAAAGGAAAAAATAACGAACAAGGCAAAAATACAAGTTATGCTAAAAATTCGAAGTGAAACTAAAAATGCTGTTGCCACTGAAAAGAAACATATATATGACGTAAGAATTATGTAAAACATGTGAAAAACAAAATCTGGCAACTAAAAAATCTGAGAAGCAGCAAAAACTGAATCTGGCAACACTGTAGTAAAAACAAAGTCGAGAAATCACTTAGAGGGGAATATCATAAACCCCAAGGGTTCTTTCACGAACGTAAATTTTCTTGCTTTGTTAGCGGACTGTATTTTTAAATTGAGTCAAGAAGTACTAGCCAATAATAATTTTATTTTCAATATTGAAACATTAACAATCACCGCTTTAGCCGGGTGACAGATAGAGAAAAAATTTTTACCCGCTTTGTCGGGGTGCGTTTTATCTTCTGCTTGTTTACATATTTTCGCCACACAAAGCCAGTGGCGCCGTAGTTACTATTATGAGACGAAACAGTTTCCTTGTTGTTTGTGTGTGTGTGACCTTGAGCACAATGAATATTAGTTGTTTGTTATATACGTCTATCGCCACCGATTTATAATTTCTAGCTTTTTATTATTTTGATTAATTTGTTCTGCGCTGCTTTATTGGTGATTATTAGATCACTCCATTTAGTGAGGTTCGAATCCGTTGGTTTGATTAGGTGTAGTGATGATGTTAGCGGACATTCAAAAGCTTAATGTTGTCGATTGCCTTCTTCCCCACAGATGCAATCCACTGTTGTGGTTTTCCCCAACCTGTGAACAAAGGTAAGGAATTTGCCAAGACCTGTGAAAAATTGTGCCAACCGCTGCTGGCCTAACTGTCGCTTTGCGTTTATTTTGGGAAGAAGGTAAGTGCTTACATACCTATGTATGCTGTATTCCCCTCTTATAGCCATTGTTTTAGTATTTTAATACGTACTTTAGTCGTGACTGTGCTAGCTTTATTGTATTAACAGATGGCATTTGTGTTGCTCGTTTCGTCGCCTGATCTGCTTTTTCATTTCCTTTTATACCTGTGTGCACTAGAACCCAGTAAAATTTTATATGTGTGTTTTGCCTAACTCTAAAATTTACTTTTGTGCTTTTTGTATGTACTCATTGCGCTGTGTGTGTTTCGCTAGTGCGCATAGTCTCGAAAAATTATCTAGATATATGTGTACTGATTCTGTGTTCTCTTCTTTTATCTAAGTTAATGCCTGTTGTATCGCATATATTTCAGTCTGAAAGACTGAGTTATTAGGATTCATGGACAGTTGAGTAGTTTTAATAATGTCCTTATCTTTGCATACTATATAGTCCGCACCCACATCATCATTTGTTTTCGAGCCATCAGTATAGATGTCTTTTTCCATTACTTTATCAGTTGGGTGATTTGGATTATATGCTGCCTTTGTTTGAAAGTCACTCGCCTTGAATGTCTCTTACCCATTTTAATATCTATGTTGAATCTTAAGACGTTTACCACGGTTGTTTTCCTGAGTATCTGGAGATGATATGGTATCACATCGCTAGGACGTTAAGTGCTGCGGCGGAAATTGTTCTATAGGCCCTCATTATTCTAAGTAAAAATGGCCTTGTTCATAATTTTTGGATATTCTTTGTTCCTAGGTTGTTTCCCCATACCAATGAAGCACATGTGAATGTTCTTTCTGTTACGTTGTGATACCAGGTTTTAAGAAATTGAGATTTAATACCCCGAGCGCGCGGTGCTACCATAATTAAGTGTTCATGTGCTATGATTGTTTTTGTCGAAACATATCGATGTGTGCGAGCCAGTTTAGATTCTGATCAAAGTTCACACCTAGGTACTTGATTGTAGTGACTGCTATGAGTTATTTCCCGAATATTCTAATTATTAGTTCTCGTTGCAGTTTGCATTATCTAATTTATAAAAGTTATGTGATTAAGAAAATATTTTAATAAATATATATATATATATATTTTTTTGCATTGAAATGACAATCAAGAAAATCAATGGTACAAACTCTGTTTTTTTTCTGATGCTTATAAAATGCGTCACTTAATTTACACATCGCTTTATTTTAAGTATGTATTATATATGCTATGCATGTTTCATAAACATGAATTATAAAATTATGTACAAACTTTCAATTTGGACATAATTATAAAATAACTAAATTTAAATCATTAAAATAAGGATAAAGGATTAAATTTAATTGTTAAAATTAATTTAAACTATTAAAATAGGGATTAAACTATTTTATCCAATGAAAATCTAGAATTTCAAAATTTTTCTGCTATTTACTACTTTTATTATTTTATTTTACTGCAATTATTTTTAAAAATTTTTCATTGTGAAATTACGTATTAAAATCATGGTGAAAGATTGTGGCAAATATTACCTGCGCTCCATCAAAATAAATATTAATAAATAAAATAACACAGTATTCAGTAGGTAGAAACGAACAACTTAATATTAAAAAAATTTATTTTAACTACAAAATTCACGAAGTAAAGGCATAGGTGAATGAGGGACAAACCAGTCAAAATGGAAAATAATAATAGTTATACCCGTGTTAATAAAACTAATTTCTCTTTGGTTTTAATGCATGCGATTATTTAAATTAAGGAATAAACCATAAATATTAGAGCCTTTCTTTCTCACACAAGGATTGGAAATCCAAAACCTTGAATTTTCTTCCTAAATGAATCTCCATTTTTCTTTTTAAACTACTCTCTTTTATTCTAAGGAATGAAAACATCCCATTTTAAAGCGGTTATCAAATTGTGTCAATAAAATTTTGAAGAAGTTTTGGCAAACAATTAAATTGATCGCTCACGATTCACATTTCGACTTCATGTTATAAGTTAAGTGTCCTTAGTGTAGATCTAATATTTCTATCAAATGCTATTTATAACCTCTTATTGCTAAAAATTGCTTGCTATTTCTTAAGAATAAAATATTATACCAAAAATCATATTTGAAATAAATGATCATAAACATCGAGTTGAGAAAGTGCATTCGTTACCACAATAAAAAATGTTTGGTCTTACTTTAGAAATGATCTTCTCAAAAAATAAATATGCTCAAGGTTTCGCAATTTATCATACATACAGTTTCAGATATTGATAATATTTTAGTATATTAAATTGAAAATCGGACCTCTTATGAATTATAATGCATAGGACAATCGTGTGAATTGAACAAGACCATTGTTTAATGAATAAATTAATTTGCTAACTTTGATTTCATTTTGTACGTATGTATTTTTTCATATAAATGGTATGCATAATGAGTTAAATATTGATTAAAAACTTGTCAATATTATACGTATTAATATTTGTTCAAGTATACAATAACAATTGTTTGATAATGTGGAAGAAATTATGAGAATCTCTTATTGTTTTATCTATCTCTTTTGAAAACATATTGTTGTTTTTCTCTCTCATATGCCTGAATGTGATACTATGAATTTAATTATTCAAAAATAAAATCTAAAAATAAGTTTTCTGTAGAATAAATTGATGCATGAAATATAAACTGTATGATTAAGCCTATAAATTTACCTGCTCATGAAAATTAACATATTGAATTTTCGTAATGATAGATAAATAAAAATTTATATTAGAAACTGAGAAAAAAAAATGAAAATTTCAAAATTCGTATTTTAGGAGTCTTAAAGAAAACTGTGTATAAGTTTTAAATATTTGCAAAGTACAACTTGTATAAAGAATGCTTTCTAAGGAAGATAAAATCATAAAGCGCATTATGATTGAAATGATTAATACTCAGTAATTACAAATATAAATATTGATTTATAATAACTTATAATTAATTCCGATTGAAACCAAGAAAACTTCTGGCAGAAGAGACAAGAAAATGTTCCAACACCGTAAAAATAATTTTTCTAGATTTCTACGATGAATGAATCAAACATTATCTTGTTAGAAAATTCCTTCTAATAATTCCACAATAAAATACACAAATGAAATTAAAGGATTTCCCTATTAAGTAGCTTTTTTAATTAATATATAAGCAAAATTAATATATCTTTGTTGAGAATTGTCTTTTTAATTAATATATCGCTTTGTTGAGAGTTTGATAATCCACTTCGAAGTTCAGACAACAATGCAGGACCCAACATTGTCTTTCCAAGCATGTGCATAGTTTTTATCAAAATAATTCCAAATTAAATGTCTATTGGTCATTAATGATAGCTCGTCTCTATTTCATGAAAGATTAGCGCCCTGAGTTGTTCTTCATTTCAGAGGGGATGATGGGACATATGTCAGAAAAGGGAAAGACAGGTTTTAAACCTCTAAATGATCATAGATATTTACAACGAGATTTCTATATTTTACTTCTTTGTTGTACAAAATAATTTTGTAATCTGTGGTCAATTGGTTGCTTTATACAAATGAAATAAAATGTATCTTTGTTTACCTAGGATTCTGTGATTCTTTCAATTATTAATAAGTTTATGGTGCTTGAACTTGATAATAGTGCATGTGTACCCATTCTCACCTGCCAAGATACATGATTATAATGCTATTTGAAGATAGAGATGTCCATTTAACTTGTGATTATTTTCCTCTTAATTAAGGACCATTACATAAGCTGGTTTCAACTAAGACATAAATTCCTTCTTGGCATTAAAATAACAGAGCACGCGTGTAAGTCTTAAAGAAGTTTTAATGTGTCTATTTTGGTATATAAAATTACAAATAACTTGGTATCTCAATATATATTGTGTAATAAAGCATTGTATATTGTAAACTTCGTTAAAACAGTTCATAAAAATCAATATTTATTAAAAGATTGCTCTACTGATTGTATAAACGAGATTTATTTCTTGCTTAGACAGTCAAAAATTTAACAGCTGACTAATGGTAAGAGTAGTTAGTGTTCCTGACTCCTGAACTGTGGCTCCCAAGTTCGAATCCCGGTTCTACATGGGTGTTACTTTCTTCCTGTGTTTCTTTGCAATTCCTTCTGAGGTGATGAGTGAAAGTGGTCCATCCTCTAAGCAGATTTGAGGTGTTATGGCGTGGGTAATGCTACTCGCCTTCGTGACTTGGCTCACAAGTACCTGCAGGGTAGCGACAAATGAGTAGCAGTTTCTGACCTTGTTATGGTGAAGCATTAGTCACTCAGTGCCCAAAAAGTAAATTTAACGAAGATCAAGAATTATATTAAACCAATTTATAATAAATTAAAAAAATTTATTAGAAATTAAATATTTATTTTTTTATACATACTTTTTAATGTTCGAATGACTTATTTCTGTAAGCCCCATGTTGTACATATGTGGTGTAGGAGATTGTATATGTCTTCAAAATAAAAAAATTAAGTATATATATATATATATATATATTATATATATATATATATATATATTACGACTACCTTGGAGGATTTTATTTGGTTTGTCACTCTGTAGCCATTAATTTTCTACACGAAGTATGATTTAATTGGAATTTACCACTTAAAATGAAGATGTAAATGAAGAACAGAATGGTTACTATTCTGTACTTTCCTCAGCTACTAGATTCAAGAAGATCTGATAACTTTTTTTTTTTTTTTTTTAAGCTATTCTTTTAATATAATTTTTATCACTTGTTTTAAAATTTGTAAAAATAAGAAGATATGATCTTAAGTAAAAGTAAAATTAAGTACTGTTTTAAATTTCTGACTAACTCTAAAGACTAATCTAGCAGTAATGATCAATTGTTAAAAATAATTAGACGAAACTCCATTCCTCAGTTGGTAATGATGAAGCTTCAAACTATAAACAAAACAATCTAGTAGTAGAAATTTGTTACAGAAATATAAAATAATCACCAAACTAAGTATAAACTTTCACGTGTAATCAAAAATGCTCATTCAATTTTTGGAAAATCATATTCAAGCAAGAAGAATTTTTAAAAAAATGGAAATATTTAAAAAGGTATTGAAAAGTTTAAAGAATTTTGAAATATTGTCATGGAAAAGAATCTGAAAAAATATTTTACATTATTAAAATTGTAAAACTAGGCATATTTAATGTAGCACTTTAGAAAAGATTTAAACATTTTAGAAAATAATAAAAAGAAAACAAAAATCAAATCAGACTAAATTTTTTACAAAATTCATTTCTTAAGCATTTTAAAGTCCTCTATTTTTTCTATTAAGGATTGATTGTTAAAAACTATTTTGGAGGCAATTTACTTCATAAATACCAACCATCCTAAATAACACAAATGATCATCAAAATTTTAGACATGTTCAATATCAATCCTGTCAACATGAATAAATGTAACATGTTAATAATCAATAACCAAGATAAGCTGAACATCTGTTTGGAAACTCGGAATTCTGTTAACATTGAAAACTATTTTATTTAAACACAAACAGAAAGTGTCATCTGAAACTAAAATAAAATTTTGAAAACTATATTAAGTTGTTAAGTTTAAGATAGAAACTTCTATGTACCTATCAGAAATGTTACATTAAATAATGGGATATCATTTTCACAACCGCATCAAAGATGACAAAATCATACACTGCAGTATGACAAAAATCTTACGTTGGTCAACAAAAAGGTCAAAATCGCATTGAAAAAATTCAATAAATCAATCAATCATGATTGAAAGGAGAGAACCAAATATTAATACTTAAATTTATTAGAAAAGTTTCAATTCCGAAACGTAAGGCCTTCTTCAATGACAAAAAGTAAGAACCATGTTATATGAATTAAAAGATCTCAGGCTCGATTCCAGACAATACTGAACAGAAGGTAATGGATACTACGTTTTTTGTTTTGTGCACATCTACAGCTCTGAGAATAGATATTTAAGAGTCTTCCCGTTTTCTTTTCTTGTGACACTTGAATTCTAATATATAAAAATTTTTAACAAGCCCTGAAATTAAAAAAAATCAGTAAATAATTTTGTTGGTGTAGCGACGTAAGAAAATGGAAGTTAAAACAAAACAAACATTTATTACAATACACATAATTAAGATTAGATACAAAAAGAAAACACTTAATAATTATAAAATAAAATCAAGGTTACATAGTACCAGGGTGGTACAAAAAAAAAACGTATTTAGGAACCGGATGGTTCTTCCTTGCCATTTCTCACATCACTCTTCTCATCTCATTCGATGTTGTTTGTAAATCTATTGGGCAGCAGCGCCATCTACTGTCAATATTGTTAATAGCGGTCTGTTACAACCTCCCCCTCTGACCCCGAAGACTAGGGGTCAGCAGGAGTTTTCTTGGAATGGTTTTGTACTTGAGCATGAGCTTTGGCAGGAGTGTTCCTAGCATGGTTTTGCTCTTGAGCATGAGCTATGGCAGGAGTGTTCCTGGAATGGTTTTTCTCTTGAGCATGAGCTTTGGCAAGAGTGGGAGTTTTAGGACTTTTGGTAGGAAAATCTACTGAAATGACGGTGGGTTGGTTAACAGTCATGGAGCATATCTCGCATGGGTTATCTCCTTCGTGACAGGGAGGGCGAGATAACATGTCAGCTACCACGTTGCTTTTCCCAGGAACGTACTCGATATGGAGGTTGAACTCTTGGAGTTGTAGAGCCCAACGAGCGAGTCGTCCTGATGGGGACTTTAAAGACTTGAGCCATCGTAACGCCTGATGGTCCGTAGCAACTGTGACTTCTTGTCCCTCAATATAGCATCTGAATTTTCCTAAAGCCCAAACAACTGCAAGGGCTTCACGCTCTGTAGTGGTATAGTTTCGCTCAGCACTAGTTAGTAGTCGGCTTGCATATTCAATTGGATGTTGATCTGTCAGGGATTCTCCTGAGGAGGACAGCACCTAAAGGCATACCCACTAGCATCAGTACGTAAGATGTACGGTTTACTTGGATCACACTGCCTAAGAACAGGTGGTGAAGTAAGTAATGTCTTTAACTTTTGGCACGAAGCTTTTTCTTGCTCTTTCCAACACCAAGAGGAGGATTTCTTGGTTAGATTACTGAGAGGTCTGGCTATTTCAGAAAAGTTCGGAATGAACCTCCTATACCAAGAACAAGTTTGCAGAAAGGACTGAACTTGTTTAACAGTTTTGGGTTCAGGCATATCCAAGATAGCAGCAGTTTTGGCAGGATCAACCTCTAGACCTTCAGGAGTAATATAATGCCCAAGATATTTAATGCTTGCACATGCGAAATTGCACTTTTCACGGTTAGCTGTTAATTTGAATAACTCAAGTCGCTGAAAAATGTCTCTTAAATTTTTTAAATGTTCCTGAAACGACTCTGATAGTACTATAATATCATCTAGGTAGGAACGAAGAAAAATGTCACCAAGACCACTTCGAATTTGTCTATCAGTCTTTGAAAGGTCGCTGGGGCATTTTTCAATCCAAATGGCATTCGTATAAAACGATATGTACCAAAAGGACAACAAAAGCAGTTTTGTCTCTATCCACGGCAGCCACATTTACCTGGTGATAACCAGCTTTAAGGTCGATGGTCGACATATAACGAGTTTGTTTAGCTTCTTGAAGTAAATCATCTATGCGTGGAAGAGGGTAAGAGTCCGTTTTCGTGATGGCATTCAATTTTCTGTAATCCACGCAAAATCTATAAGCACCATTTGGCATTGGGATGAGCACAACAGGCGCTGTATAAGGAGATTCGCAGGGCTCAATAATTCCTTCATTCAAGAGTCTATCAATTTCATTTTGCATAATTTCTTTCCTTGCTGGAGACACTCGATACGGAGGAACAGCAACCGGAGGGTGGTTCTGCGTATCTATGTAATGTTCAATAAATGGGGTTGCCTCTCCCCCTGGATTGAAGATAGTTTCAAACTGGGACAAGAGTTCATTTAACTTAATTCTTTGTTCACCTGTCAGATCAATACCTTCATCTTCACGCAAATGATGAGGATGATTCTTTAATTTCTTTTCCCAGGTGGGAGTCAAATGGGATGCTTCATCTTTAATATTACCTTTTTCATTCACAGTTAGCGGTGCAACCGTTTGTAACGACCCACAAAAAGTTGGCGTCGGTACTTCAAAAGAAAAGTGTCGTCTGGGTTGATTATGGAAAAACCAACAGTTTCGTTTCAAATTTAGTACAATCCCAGCCGAATTCAGAAAGTCTATTCCCAACAGGGTGTTGTTTCCTTTGGCATCAGGGATGGCAACAAGGTTCAAAGGCAATGTACGGCCTCTAAGACGAATTTTTACCTTTGTTGTGTGAACTTCTCTTTTTATTTTACTACCGTCTGCTAATGTCATTAGTAGTGTACGGGTAGCAAAAGTTGTTCCTTGTTTCCTCAGGATGTGATAAAGTGTTTCTTCTGCAATTGAGTGGGTTGCAGCAGTGTCTGCGCAAGCGGTACCCATGACTCCATTGATAGTTACTCTTAACGTTGCCATCTGTGCGGGTGCACTAGAAGCCGATTGAAGAATAACGCTGCTAAAAGTACCAGAACTTTTCTTTTCCTTTCCTTTACAGGTAGGACATTTAGGTTTAATGACTCCTGGACTACCACATTCATAGCATGCAACTTCACTTGACTCTTTCTTAAGATTCCCATTTCTTTCATTTTGAGGTTTTCTTTCTTGAATAGTAAAGGGTTTAAAGGGAAACTGCTTCTTTTGATGTACTGGAAGGAAAGATTTCTTTACACCACACCTGACACTTTCGTAAGCATCCATTTTTTCCACAAGAACAACCGGAGAAATAAATTCAGTCCAAATATGGATAAAATGCTCTTTAACAACCGGGGGGACTTTCTTCTTGATTTGGTCTGCAACGATAAGTTGTTTTAACTTTTCGAAATCCTGAACCTTAAGTTCTTCAAGCCAGCCATCAAAGTAGCTAGACAGATCAAAATAGAAGTCTCTCCAAGTTTTCTCATGGTCTTTTTTGTGTTGAGCAAACATCTGTCTAAATCTATCTCCAGATAATTTAAATCTTCTTAGAAGTAGTTCCTTTACTTTAGCATATTCTTGTGTTTCTTCAGGTTCTCTCTCGAACGATGAGAGTTGCAATGTCAGATGGCAGGGTGCCTAGTAAGTAAGGTATCCATGAAGATTCGGGTGATTTCATAAATTTAACTTGTCGTTCGAAGATTGTAAAGAATGTACACAGTTCTTCTTTTTTCGGATCAAATTTCGGCAAAAGATTGCTGAAATTACTAAAATCCAATTTCTGGTGTGCTACCGAGGGACCATTTGACGATAGAGGATCTATACTTGCCAAACGCTGAGATTCAACTTGAAGCTGGAGTTTCTCCAAGTCATATTTTTGTTGTTTCTCCAATTTTTCCTTCGCATCAGCTATTTCAGTTTCTCTTAAAATTGCCGTTTTTTTCGAAATTCTCTCTTTAGTAATTGCTTGTAGCATACTTTTGACCATAGTTTCATCATAATTAGGGGCTTTGCTGATAAGATCCGTTAACTGAACTATTTTTAAATTATCTCCCACTACCAAACCAAGCTCGTCGGCTAAGGTCCTTAAATCTTCTTTTCGGACACGGTAAAGGAAGGCCATTCTTGATTTTAAAGTTTTTATTTTATAACTTATTCTATCTATTATCTTATTTTATAACTTACTTTTATCAGATAGATAAATTAAATTTATCAATTAAACGAAATTTAAACACTTGTTTATCAATATTAATTAAATACGAATTATTAAATTAATCAAACACATGTTTTTGCAATTACTTTTAAACAAAAATATAATTTGAAAACATTTTTCTTATTTATCATTTTTGAAGACTAGAAACAATACAGAAAACTAGTAAAGATATGTTGAAATTATAATTCAAATTAAATTAAAACCCAAAAGTTGTTATAAATATTTAACATTATTTCTTTAAAAAAGAAGAAATATGAATAAAAACAATTTATTCTAACAACTTCAATTGCTATTCAATTAATAAACTACTTCCATAATAATTAAACAAATAAAACACAATTATCTCTGAGTGAAAACAAAATTATTTCTAAAAATAATGACAGTATTTTTATCTTTTACACATTTTAAATAAGTTCAAAATTAATTCTGCATTTCACTTGACAATCAATTTTACATTATTAAATGAATAATTACTAATTTATTAGCAAGTTATTTTCAATGTAAAAATATTTAATGTTCTGAAACTTTATTTAATAAAACCATATCTAGTAAAAATTTTTTAAATTATAATATACTCATAGAAAATATTCAAGATAAACAAATAAATTCAAAACATTTATTTCTAATATCTTATTTTAGCAATGTCATAAAATGCAAAATTCTACAAAGTATTATGTTCTTTCAAAATAAATAAAAAAAAAATCTTAAGGTATCAGTAGTAAAAACAAAATAATAATATCAATTCACAACAGAAATATTATTCTTATATTTTCTTCTGTTTTCGTTTTAAAAATTAATCGATTCCTTATAGATAAAAATATATATGAATTTTCTTTCGAATATAAAACACTGTTTTTTTTTAATAATAAACAAATAAAATAATTATTTATTTTTATCAAAACCAATATTCATGGAGCCGTTACTTCGACTTCCATACTTTTCTAGACAGAACATTGACTCATTTTATACATAGAAATTATTCTAACTTTATTCTAACAATAAAAATAATGAGAAAAAAATCAGTTTTTAATTTAAATATGCAATAGGAACAGCTTATTCTATTTTTAAGCAGTAACAAAATCAATCAATCAATTTTTAACCTTTAACGAACAATATAGAACAGCGTTTTGAGTCAGTTCTAATTTCAATATAAACAGTTTAAATTCAGGAATTTTACTGAATATATTTTACATTTCAAAATATTAAATTTCACTAAACATGCAAAATGACGTGCAGAAAAATATATATCAATTACATGCAGTATTAGTAAACAAATTTTAACATTCATGCAAACGTCTGAACAAAATTTAATCGAACCACAAGTTAGAAGAATAACGAAACTAATACTACAAAACAAAAGTTATGTTATTTGGATTAGTTTTAATACAAAACATGCTATTATTACAACATGCTAACATTATCAAGATGATAATGAAATTTGTTAGAACACATAATAGAACTTACCTGTTTTCTGGATGAAAACGATATAGCTCGACGAAATTCCGACATGTCTGTTCAATTTCTGGATGAAAACGAACGACGACACGGGAAAATTCCAAATAGAATGCATTCCAGATGAACACATAATCAAATAAATTCCGACGTGGAATTATAACTAACAACTCAATAGAGCTAAAACTTATATCCAATTAGATGGAACACAGTGGGAAAGGCCACGAGTTGGGCGCCATTTTGTAGCGACGTAAGAAAATGGAAGTTAAAACAAAACAAACATTTATTACATTACACATAATTAAGATTAGATACAAAAAGAAAACACTTAATAATTATAAAATAAAATCAAGGTTACATAGTACCAGGGTGGTACAAAACAAAACGTATTTAGGAACCGGATGGTTCTTCCTAGCCATTTCTCACATCACTCTCCTCATCTCATTCGATGTTGTTTGTAAATCTATTGGGCAGCAGCGTCATCTACTGTCAATATTGTTAATAGCGGTCTGTTACAACCTCCCCCTCTGACCCCGAAGACGTCCCGACTAGGGGTCAGCAGGAGTATTCTTGGAATGGTTTTGTACTTGAGCATGAGCTATGGCAGGAGTGTTCCTGGAATGGTTTTTCTCTTGAGCATGAGCTTTGGCAGGAGTGGGAGTTTTAGGACTTTTGGTAGGAAAATCTACTGAAATGACGGTGGGTTGGTTAACAGTCATGGAGCATATCTCGGTTATGGAGTAAATCAAACAGTCATGGAGTAAATCTATTGGGCAGCAACGCCATCTACTGTCAATATTGTTAATAGCGGTCTGTTACATTGGTATATTTTTTAAAATTAAACTAAAATTATCTATCTTACAAATATTGTTTGCAGTTTAGTTACAAATATTCCTTACTGTTTAATTACAAACGTTGTTTACAGTTTAGTTACAAATATTGGGCACAGATGCTGTATTATCCAGGATTCTGAATTTTTTTGGAGATGATGAAATATTGCCAAGATAGAATTTTCTGTATTATTTTTATAGGTCGCCCTATGGCATGATAAAAACCAGGGGTTACCACATACATAAGAAAATTCGCCAGAAAATCACCAAAATCAGAATTTGGCATTTGTGCCTAAATATTGTTAGCAGTTATTGTTTACAATTTCAGATACTCTCAAATAGCTTAAGAATTTTGATCTGTGACGAAAATTTATACGAAAGTAGTTCTTATGCAAAGAGCAGAACAAAGAAAGTTTTATTAAAAGGAATTAATAAAAGTTACTTCAGAATCCTAATTTGATACTTATTCAATGGTATTTACACAATATTTCTTTGAATAATACAAATAAGGAATAAAAAAGTAATATTTAAAACTAAAGGAAATACTATATAAGTAAAACATGTTCATGAACATTTTGTTCAACACGGAGATTCCTTTGTATAAATTTTGTATTTGTGACTTCATTTGAAATAAAATATTTATTAAAAATAATTTATTATTCAAAAAATTTAATTTTTTATTCATCATTTATTTTTATACGTAACATTATTAAAATAGGATATAATTACATTAAAGATACTTTTTTATAAGTATCCACGTGTAAAAAAAAAAGTATAAATCGATTTTCTTTGCAATTAAATTTGATGAATTTGTGGATAAATTTTTCAAAATCACCATTCCAAATTATAGGGGAAAAGTACTTCATCATTGTTGGAAATCATTCAATTTAAATTTAGTAATAGTTAAAGAATAAATAGCTTCATAATGTTACTTAATTTCATATATATTTAAAAATCAAATCTTTTATGAGAGACACAAAAAATTGTATTTTCATAAGCATGACTTTCCTCCGAGTATAGATATAGATATATGTTTCTAACTGCTAATATAATATAGACAAAATGAATTTCTGAACATTCGAAGTATTCCGTCTTAAGCGTGAATCTCTTAAATTTCTTGTGGTTTTTCCCACTTGATGTCAACTTTTCGACGCATTGTTTAAAATAACAAGCATTATTCTTCAAGGTTATTCAAATGAAATCACTAATAGAAATACCCAGACAAGTGTTTTAATTTTTTTTTTTTTTGGCAGTAAGTAAAGATCTTTGACATTAATCTCATAGAGTGCAACATATTAGATTCCACATCAATTTTATAAATAGTTGATAGATTAGAAAAAAAATCATTGTCGAAGTTACGGAAGCTCATTGAAGAGATTAAAATGATATTTAATAATTTATCGTTATTTAATAATCACTTCATCATATAAATTTATTTACAATGTGTGTGTATAATTTGAAAAAAAAAATAAAATTAAGTTTATAATATTGATGAGTAAATGTTTTATTATAAGATTGCACTACACACACATTCATATAAATATGGATTATACAACAGTATATATTTAAGTATTAATCACATCCTTATAATACTTATAATTAAAATTTCTAGTTCAACTGAATTTATTATATTAAATATAATCATTAAAAACTAATATACTATTAGATAATAAAATAGTACTATTATTCTAATAAAATCTAATTTCAAAGATATTTTTAATTCAAATCTTTACTGAAATCATCACAATTTATTCTAATTGTAAATGAAATTATGCTTTACTAAGGTTATTTGATTTTAATATAATTAATTTACAGTAATTGATGCCATTTATAAATCCAAAGTAATACACTACTGGTCATTAAAATTGCTACACCAGGATGAAATGCAGATAACAAAATGATATTTATTGGACAAATATATTATACTAGAAATAATAAGTGATTAAATTTTCAAAAAGTTTGGCTGGATAGATCCTGAGAAATCAGTACCCAGAACAACCATCTCTGGCACTAATAACAGCAGTTATACGCCTGGGCATTGAGTCAAACAGAAGATTGGATTGCATGTACAAGTACATATGCCTATGCAGCTTCAACGCGATGCCACAGTTCATCAACCGTAGTGACTGGCGTTTGGTGACGAGCCAGTCGCTCGGCAACCATTGACCAGACGTTTTCTATTGGTAAAGATCTGGAGAACGTGCTGGCCAGGGCAACAGCCGAACATGTTCCGTATCAAGGAAGGTCCGTACAATACCGGCAACATGCGCTCGGGCATTATACTGCTGAAACTTAGGGTTTCGCAGGGCTCGAATAAAGGGTAGAGCCACGGGTCGTAACACACCAGAAATAAAACGTGCACTGGTTCAAAGCACCGTAAAAGCGAACAAGAGGTGACCTAGACGTGTATCCAATGGCACCCCATACCATCACGCCATGTGATGGGCCAGTATGACGAATGCACGATGCGAACACGGATGCGACCATCATGATGCTGTACACAGAACCTGGATTCATCTGAAAAGATGACGTCTCACCATTCGTGCGCCCAGGTTCGTCGTTGATCACATCATTGAAGGCGCTCTTGTCTATGACGCAGCGTCAAGGGAAGCCGCAGCCATGGTCTCCCAGCTGAGAGTCCATGCTGCTGCAAACGTCGTCGAACTGTTCGTGCAGACACTTGTCTTCCAAACGACCCCGTTTCTTGACTTACGGCTCGTGACGTGGTTGCACGATTCATTACGGCCATGTGGATAATATGCCTGTCTTCTCGGCTGCTAGTGATAGGTGGCCGTTGAGATCCCGCATGGCGTTCCGTATTACTGTCCTGAACCCATCGATTCCATATTCTGCTAACAGTCATTGGATCTCAACCGACGCGAGCAGCAATACTGCGATAAGATAAACCGCAATCCCGGTACGCTACAATTCGACCTTTATCAAAGTCAGAAACGTGCTGGTACGCATTTCTCCTTCTTACACGAGGCATCACAACAACTTTTCACCAGGTAACAACGTTCAAATGCAATTTGTGTATGAGAAACCGACTGAACAATTTCCTCATTTAAATACAATGTAGGTGTCTCTACTGGCGCCTGCTTTGTCTGAATGCGCTGAAAAGCTAATCATTTGCATATCACAGCATCTTCCTTTCGTATAAATTTCACGTCTGTAGCATGTCGCCTTCTTCGTGTAGCAATTTTAATGGCCAGTTGTGTAGTTAATACAAAGCTGATATACTTATTAAAAAGCGAAATATGATTAATAAATATATTTCATATATTAATTAATATGTCTCAATAAAAGGTATTTATAATTAATTTAGATATTATTTAAGTGAAAATATTTTTTTATGGTTGTTTTCCGCTGACTGATTAGATGTTGTAATTGCAATAAATTTTGCTTATAAAGTTATTGCATCTATTCAACCCATGCAAGAGACTGGGAAAAATAAATTTTATGATTGTATGTTATAAATTAAAATGTCTTACAGGATTATTTGTTAACATTTTTTAAAATTATGTATTAACAAATTTAATTTATTAATATAATTAATTTGCAGTAATCGATTGTATTTATTAATTTAAAGTAATAGTTAATACAATGCTGATATATTAATTAAAAAGAGAAATATGATCACAATAAATATATTTCATATATTATTTAATAATGCATCAATAAAAGGTAATCATAATTATTTTGGACATTATTTATGCGAAAATCTTTCTTTATGATTGTTTTCCACTGACTGATTAGATTCTTTAATTACAATAAATTTTGCTTATAAAGTTATTGTATCTATTCAACCAATGAAAGAGACTAGGAAAAATTAATTTTGCATATGTGTGAAATAAATTAATGTGTCATGCTGGATTATTTGTTAAAAATTCTTTAAAAAAATAAATATTGAACACTGTCTTAATATTTTAATATAAATTTCTCATAATTTTTTAAGTCATTATTTGCTTTTTAATTTAAATTTTAAAAAAAGTTTACAACAAAAAATATAATAAAAAAACTACGATTACTTTTTTGGAACGATGCAATTAAAATTGATTTAGCGCTTTTCATATCATAATTTACTCTTCTTAAAACTATTCATTAAGTGAACATCAATTATTGTTGCTTATATTCTAAACGGTTTAAGATGTTGACGAAATATTTCTTGTGTCCTTCATGGCTGTCGCAAAACATTTATCTTGGTTTATCTAAGATTTATTGTCGCGAAAAATGCTTAACTATAATTGAAAATATTCTTAATTTTCAATTCCAAGTGGAGGTCTTGAAACTCTTTTCAGCACTATTACTCATATGAAGTAATACGTTTTTTGGTATGTGCACATATGAACACTGAAGGGCAGGACAAAGAATTTGTTTTGAACAAGTGATTTCAGTTATTAAAAATTTGAAATGTATGACTCATACGACACACTAAGCAAGCTCTAAGTTTTGTTAAATTGTTGACGGAACAAAAACAGATGTTTTGAAACTGAACTTTCCCCTATTTCATAATTTTACTGCTCATTTTTCTTTTCTTGCTTATTCTTTCTCAATATGACCTTGAGGGCCTTTGAAGGTTACCGGCCTCTGGCAAAGCACTATGTTGGAATTGAAATCGGAAAACCATTTAATGCATCGAAAGGGAAAGTATGGCTTTTCCACTCATCATTATCAAATTGAATTCGTAAATTACTTATAAAGAATGTAACGATGCAACACCGTTGCTTTTTATGTTATCAATTGTAAAAGGAAATAAATAATTGCTTTATTATTGGTTGGTTGGTTGGTTCTTATCTCCAAAAATCTGACGGAGTCAGACCATATCTATAAATCCATTGACGAGTAGTAGCTTAAATTGTAAAAGCAAACAATTTCAAGAGGAAAGAAATTGAAGCAAAATTTTTTTTAACGTTTACAACAGAAATAAACAATTGTAAAAATTTTTACAATCAATATAAAGTGTTTTAACCCTCTTGACACAGTTCTTGATCATAAAAGATTATTTGTATTGAAAAATCGGGTCTTCGGTTAAAGAACATAATCTGTTATAAGACTATGTTCACTATTCGAATTATTCGTTAACCGATCACCGATTTTCCACAGATATTTTTGTGAAATCGATGAATTTGTTCTAGAGACCCTAAAAAAGGAGTTACAAAATGGATGTAAAATTTCTTATTAAGTGTATAAAAAATAATTCATACATATAGTTTTGCATATTAATCAGTCTTTCATTTTTTGTTTATAGGGTGTTAAAGAACATGTCCAATATCGATAGCTTTTCTCGTTTTTTCAGGAGCTTCCGGATTAAATTAATAGCATTGTCGTTGTAAAGTGATTAATAATATTGTAGTGATTAATGTTATTGTCGTCTAGAATTCGTTTTTCAAGACTACGTGCGAGACAGTGAATGAATAAGGGAGAGCGGAAGCGTTCAAAATAAAATCAATTTCGATTTCGAATGAAATAGCCCTTAACTCGAGCCCAATTAAATTAAAAATGTGTTTATAATATAATTTTAATGTAAATAACATTATTTTACTGTGAAGTATTACAGTATTGCTGACACCAATAAAATTTTTTTTATTTTATTTTTTTTTATTATTGTAAACAATACTTAATTACGAGTAGTATTTACCTGTGGGAAGAGTTTAAACGTTATACGTACAATATATGAGTCTACCAGTTAGGGAAACGAAATTCGAGATACTAAAAGTTTCTTAGTTTTCGTAATGTAAAACCGTTGAATTTTTACTAATCAAAGTTTATAATTAAATTTTCTGTTAATTTTGTGCTTCAAATAATAAATCATTTTGATCGTATTAATTGTCTGTACGTGATTTCATAAATGTAATATTTTAACCGTGACTAAATGGATGAAAATAAGGTTTCCATCTCGCCATTATTACGTTCTTATTTGTACTAAAATCGAGATAATTAACAACTTTAGCAATATTTGCTTGTACAAGATATGTATTTTGTTGCATAAATTCATGTAAGCTTTTGATAGAAACTAAAGCAAAAAGAAGCTTAAAAAATTAAAGCCTTAGCTTAAAAAAATAAACATGTAATAAATACATATTAATAGCTTTTCATTCATAATTGAAAATATAAAATAAAATTTAGGATAATTTTTGGAGAAAACACATATTTTACTCTGTCTAGACAATGCATATTAAAATAACAATGAAATATTAAATATTTTTTCTAAAGCTAAAATCTTTCTTCAATTTCAGATAAAATTGAGAATCATACATTTATTGTAAAAAATAAAACAACTTTTGCCTCACAAGGCCTTTTATAGTAAAATGATATAGAATATTTAAATATTGTGATTGATAAATATTATGTAAGTTTTTACCAAACTGTGCTTAGGGAAAAAACAATTCAAACTACCAGAATTTTTTTAACTATATGAAAGACTGCTCACTTAAATTAAGCTAAAAATTTAAGTATTCCAGCAGAAAATAAATATCATAAAAAATATTATAACTTCGGATTCCCCATAATAAGTACTAAATAAGAACACTATAAGAAGAAAATATAATTTTAAAAATATTAATTACTGAACTAATAGATAATTCAAGACACAAAGATAATTTTCTTTTTTATAATTTATGATAGAAGATATGATGATGCAATTAAAAATTCTCAATGTTTCTGGCTATATATATATTAAATCCGTGTGAATTAGAGTTTTAATTAAACTATCAGATGTATAGATTTCAGTAGTTATTAAGGTGTTGGTAAAGGGTATTTGTCACCAGATATATAAAACCTAGTTCAGAGCAATCTTAAAATTAAAATATTTTCTTCCAAATGTATGAACACATCAGTTATTTGAAGCTAAATCTTAAATCGAGATTAAATTGAAAGTTATTTGAAGGCTAAACCGATTAAAGCGTTATCAAGCATATTATATATTTTAATGATTCATTTGAACTGAATTATTTTATCCTTATTAATCGCCCACGTGTGCTTCCCTAATTGAGCAGACTTTCCATAATTAACCAACTGTGTGTTCTGCAAATAATCATGCGAATAAGTGTTTAGAATATGGAAAAATTTGTATACGGTAGAAAATTTATTTGTACTTAAAATTACTGATAATTTACTATGAACATCACTGAAAGATTCGGTTACGTAAGTAGATCTTGAGAATCATGTTATGCAGATATCTTACAAATTATTATATTGCTGATGCTTTTAAAATGATAATAACTATGAAAGTATCTTCTTGGAGATACTTTCATAGTTATTATCATTAGATTATTTCACATATTTTGTATTGAATTATTTTAATTGTATTGAATTATTTAGAGTATTTCACATATTTTGTATTGAATCAGAATAGAGAAAAATAAAGAAAAAATCCTTCGTTATTTACTTTGTTTTATTTTCCATTTTTTTTTTATTATCTTAATACTATTCTGTAGTATAAGTGCAATAAAGCTGCTTATATTGCTCTTATTATATTCAAAAGTCGTATATTCATTTTCCATTTTTTTTGTTATCTTAATATTATTCTGTATAAGTGCAATAAAGCTGCTTATTTTGCTCTTATTATATGCAAAAGTCGTATATTCAAAAATATCAAATAAGTCATACAATAACTGTTTTATTCTTCAGAGAACTATTATTTACTGGAACAATCGATGGTATAAATTATGCTAAAAGTTTTATGTTCTAATGTGTTTTACTTTCAAATCAAGCAGATTACGATCTGGTATAAACTTGTACGTTAATAATTACTTTAATTATTATTAAAAATATGTACAGCTGTTAGTGTACTATGAACAATTCAGCAAGAAATTAAAAACAGTTCCTTTAACTGTTTAAAGAGTGGAATCTTTAAACCCAATTTGTACATCTCGTTTGGTTTAAGCTATTTGTATCATATTTTTCATAGTATATTAAAATTCGCACGATACATTTATATTATTAAAAAAGAGTGTTGATTAAGAGTTAAATTCATAAGACAATTTTACATTTTACAGACATTTTTTACTTGTATGTTAGCAATAAATAAAAATATTTCTATGTATTTATAAGTATTTGATTTAATTTGCTTTTACAATTTATAGAAAATATTTTTATTAATTTTAACTGAAATTTTAAAGTAATCTGTCAAATATAGCTACAAGCTGTTCAGAGAAGGGCTTACAATTTAGTTTTTGAGGAAATTTTCAAATATGCAAATATAATCAAAAATATATTTCCTAATGTAAAATATGTCCATAAAATAAAAGCACAGCTTTTTACTTAAAAATCAAGTCTGCTTTGCATTTAATGTTTTCTATATAACATAATGTCTGTTCTTAATTCAATATATTGTATTATTAAATGTAGAAATATATTTAAATAAAATGAAATTTTGATAAAAACAATGCTTTTTACTTTTCCTTTAAGCAATTAATATCTAAATTATAAAATAAATTACAAAATTTAATTAATTATTGTCTATATCTGACATCTTGATTAGAAATTATTGAACTTCTAAACAAGGATTCAGTGACATTGAAAAACGTCAGATAAAATTATATACTTTTAGTAATACTACTGCATAAAACCTTTTGCAATACTTTCATTAAATGATTGAAGCTTATTTTGAATTCGTGTCAGAATCGTTTATAAACTAGTATAGATCAGTTAAAAAACAATCATTTCTGTTTTACAAGAATTATATTAGGATGCATGCGTGTTACACGTTTCATTTTAGAAAGTATACACACGTGACAGGAAGTGCCACATTAAACAGCTGGTTGTAAGGAGACAATAGGAAAACCATCTAAATTATAGTTTCTTTTCCTTTACGTTAAGATCGACATATGCTCATCCACGTTAAAAATATAAATGACAGTGTTAAGCGATGTCACGGCCAAGACCATGACCTTTGGAAAAAACCTCAAATCAACCGGTTCGCTTAGCAATTGGAGAGAATTTTCTTAAGACTTTCCACAAATATTTCCACAGAAATAAAGGTGTCATCTTCATTGAACAGGTAAGTTTCAGAAAGCCTTGCTTTATAAATTCTTATATTTAAAATAGGAAAAAATCCTTTTTAGAAAATAAGTTTTTGTATAAATCAAATCGAAATATTTTTAAATTATAAATTGTTATTTTATTTAAGAAAATTTGTTTTTTTTTATAAATTTCATTAAATATAAAAATTATTTTTAAAATTCTACTTTTTTTCACTATTATCTTTCTTTACTTCCATATTTCTTTTTTAAATAGTTGTAAAAAAATGATGTGTAATTAATTGGTATCACCTTAATTTTCCATATATAGTTTAAGTGTGTTTTAATTTTTAATATAAGTCGGAAAATTATAAAAGCAAACTTTTATTTATAATGAAATTATGTAAGTTGTATTTAAAAAAAAGGAAAGTTAAAAATATTGATATTAAAATGATAAGCTTCAAATTTAAAAAATTATAGTTAGATACTCAGAAGTCAGTATTTACATATTTTAGATTTTAATTTCCTGGTTTGATAATTAATTTCCTGATTTGAAAAGATAAATAAGCTGAAATTTTTATCATTAATCTGTTATAAGTTTAAAAAAGTGTAACAGTAAAAAAGAGAACCATTTCATTAAAAGAATCACATTCATACACACGTTTCTTGTAAACTTCTGATTATTTGGACTTTGTATTGACAAATGTTTGCAAACACGAACTATAGTTTTTTTCCTATAAATACTTAAAAATTTATTTTTCTGGAATTGACACACTTTCGTTTACGTTATCGATAAATATAATGTTAAATACCTTTCATACATGAAAAAGAATATATAACATACATAAAGAGTACCTTTCATACATAAAGAGAAAGTTTGAATAATTTCTACACACAAATAAGTACGAGAAGGCTGACCACACACCTAACCGAGATAAATGCTTCGTACTCCACGGCTGTCAGTCAGGAAAACATATCAGCATTGTAGGCCTTGGCCCAAATATGAGCTGTCGTGCCACAGATTTAAATTTTAAATCTATTGTATCTATAATTGTGGCTGCTTTAGGAAAAAAAAGAACCATATTTTCTTTAATTATCAGCTCAAAAGATGATTCTTATTCGAAGTTTCAAAGTTTGAACCTACTGATCGATTTTTAAAAATAAAGTATACAGCTGGAATTCAAATTCTGACACTCTTTCTTATTCTAATATTTTGCTTTTCCAGAATGTTATTTAAAAAAGCAAAATATATCAATAATAATGCTTTTGCCTATAATTTCTTGTTCAAAAATGTTTAAATATATTTGCTGCTAATATCATATTTGAAAAACAATTGGTAGACCTCAGTATCTAACGTTATTTCATTATCATCCCAATATAAAAATAGAAAAGCATTATCTTTTCCTCTTCAAATATCCAAATTTCTTCGATGATACTTGTAAGTTTATGCAATAATGGCTTATACTGACATCAAATATGATATTTGGTTTTGTAAAATTCAAATAGAGGGACTTTTACTCAATGTAGAAAAAAAATGAGATTTTCTGATGTTGAGTTGTTTTTAAAATAACATGGAAAATAGACTGTTACTGTTACACCTTGATATTTTCCAGTATGAGTTCTATATGTCTTCGTAATTTAAAAGCAAGGACGAAATATAAGACTCTTCAATATCTGACATGCCACCATCTCTAGGAGTATCATTTCACTTGAGGATATTGCAACCACGAGCTATTTAACATGCCCAAGACACCTTTATTGAACAAGACTCTTAGTATCACCAGCACTTAGAGTACTGTCATGTTCAAACTAGTTTACCAGCTAACTAAATTAGTTAATTTTAATTCAAAGTCAGCAATGTGAGTTATGAAACATTTTACAATAAAGATAACAATTGTGGTTCCACAATTTGCTTTTAAGTTATATATTTTTGAAAATTCTTTTCAAAAACATAAGACGAAAGAAAGCTTATTATTTTCACTTCTTAAAGTGAAAGATTAATATAGAAAAATAACATTAAAAGAATTTTCATGAAAAATTCTGTACTCTTAAATATTTACAGAAAGTTCAGGAGGAAAAAGATAATAATTTAAATAAATTTTTTTAGAAGTCTGTTATTTCGAAATCAATTTTAGTAGTTTATTTGTGTGTTTTTCGTCATAGACAAAAAATAAAAAAGATGTTTAAATTATTACGAATTTCAGGTAAAAATGATTTAATTAAATTAATTTTCATCTTTAAGTTGTAATATGCATTATTTCTTGGAATATAGGACTTTATAAAAAATGTCATATTCATATTATTTCATTATATGTGCAATAATTTTACGAAAGAATATATCATGCAAAATTTTCAGGAAAGTTATAAATATGAAACACATGTTTTCTGCTTGTATCAATAAAAAAATATAGCTGAAATATAGAAAAAAAAATCAAAATTTTATGAATTTTTGAAACGCAAAAATAAACGAAGGAGAAAGATAAGGTCAAAAATTTAGATTCTAAACTACAAGATTAACATACATATTTGAATTAATTGACATAATGCAAGAGGTTTTCTTATACCCAGATTATTATAATATGATTTCTAAAACTATTTATCTTTATTTTAATTAAGCTAAAATTAACTTTAATTTGTTTATTTCTAAAATAAATATTTCCTTTTAAATTCTATTTTTTTTCTGTATTTTAGCTGCAAGAAATTAGAAACGTGAAGCTATGAACTGGTTCATCTTATCATTATTTCTTTTAACTTGTAAGTATAATGTTAAGCAAACCCACAGTTTTTTTAAATTAAAAAAAATGTAACAAATTTGTTAAAACAAACTTAAAGCAAAATATATATATATATATATATATATATATATGTATGTATGTATTGTAATTGTATGCATTGTAAAACTATGTAGAAATTCTTTTTAAGGATGTGGGATTTACAGTTTGGGTTAACATTCGCCCAAACACTAATTTTGTTAATAACTCTCAAGAAACACCGAAAATAATAACGTCATTTCTCAATGTCGAATGGATTTAATTCTACATACGCCATTACAGTTTGAAAGTACGTTATTTCAAAGCTTTCAGTGTTGTTTTCGCATTCTGTTACGCTGAATTCTAAAAGAAAGGATTTGGTAACTAACAGTTAACATTTATTTAGTTAAATTTAAAGGGTTAATCCGTGTACTTGGAAATCACTATATTTTCCCTTTATGTCCCATTAATATAAATATATTCTATCAATATTAAATTTTATAAACTAATATAAGTTATCATCAATAATGAGTAAGCTGAAAAGAGAAATAAAATTTGTGTAACGGTTTTTAGAACTTCATATGTGTGTGTGGTGACTTTAAATGCATTTTAATAGGTGTTAACTCACTTAATCAACACTCGATGCGCAAGTAGCAAAAGAAATTTAGAATTCTCCATTCATCATGTGTGCCATTAATTTAGATAATTAAAAATTTGTTTTCCATATATTCACTAAGTAACTATAAATTTTTATTCCTAAATTATTCATAAAATCTTTTAAATTTGTATTTAATAGGTGGAGTAATGTGTGATCAGAAGGAACTTAAACACAGCAGAGTAAGTTCAACGTATTTTATTTCTTTTTAACAACTAACTTCGTAACTGTTTTCGTTTGTTGTGAGCATTTATCACTGTTATTATGATTAAAATTGTTGTGAGCATCTAATATTTAATCACACAAATATACAGTTTATATTGATATGTTAAATTACATATCAATACAAAAAGAATCACATTCTAATCGCTTAAACTATTTCATATTCTGTTTAAATTTAGCCAAGAGTTTGGTATTACGCAAACCACACTCACACAAGAAAATAACATTATACCATGAATAATTTGAGTCTAGTGATAAAAGTGGTGTGTTAATAATCGAGCGCGATGTTAACTAGTTTCATGCAAACATTAGAATTTATCTAATAACGCGTGCTAGCATATTTACCTTAAACGATTAAGAAAGGATTAAGTTTATTTTTACATACTTTTAAGTTTTCAGTTTAAGATAATTTAACAAACTTATTACTATTCAATAAAAGTAAGACAAAATTATCTTTTTAATTTGGTCAAAGATAAAATGTAAATTTCCGATGATAGGAGACAATTTCAAACAAATGTGAAAGGAACACACAAGTCTGAATTTTTAAATTCCCTTAATATTGGACAAAAAATAAACGTATGTTTAACATTTCGAACAGAAATTTTAAATGTTGGATTGGCAACTGAGTTGAGTCCAACTGATAATGTTTGTTAAAAGGTTATTTTTCTATAATCATATGCAAGTAGTTAATCAAGAATGTATTCTTTTTTTTTTACTTAACTTTACAGCCAGAACGATGTTCGCCTTTGAGAACAAAATTTTGTTTTTTTGAACTCATGGTGGTTATTTCAGCTATAGAACCTACACCATACACGGCACAAATGTTTCGAACAGCTTTTATGACCTTAGAACTTTAGAATTAAAAGCAAAAAGAAGATGTCGAAAATGCTCATTCTTTTGAACTTGAAATTCCATGTTAATGATCTGTGAATATCAAGAAAATGTATCTTAGTAACAACAAAATATATATTGTTACAAATTTATAAATAATTATTGTATATGTCTTAAAATATCTCAGACAAATCGGAAATACTCACATTTTAGGCAAAAATTGCGGTATTTAGACGTGTTATACGTTAAAAGCGGGTTTTCTAACGATTTGGTGACTTGGCGATGTTATGGCGAGAAAACTTGGCGAGTTGGCGAGATTTTTGGCGACTTGGCGAGAAATGGATATTTCTGGAAACATCCATCACCTAAGCTCTAGGAGCAATGTTTAACGAGATAGCCTAGAAGCTTCCAGAACCTTGGCGAAATTAGTAGATTTCTCCGCCAAGTCAGGTATAAATACCGCAGCGCAACATGGTTAGGCAGGTTTTGTACACACAGTCAGTTTTGTGAAGACGATTAGTCGTGACTGCTAGTTTAGAGAAGCTGTTCTCTGCCTGAGGTATTTGAGACCTGTAATTGGAAGCTGTTACTTATCGTATCTGACGAATTATATCTGTATAATTGTGATTATTACATCTGGTATTTCTAGTGGAATTTTTACGAATAAAAGTCTTGTGTTCATCGAGTAGTTGCTTTCTTCAACTCTCAATCCACACGAACCCCGAAGCTTGGTACAATATTTAGGTAGAACAATATATTCTCTTTCAATGATGTAATACTTCGTGCCAAAAGAGTATTTAATGTCAGATTTTTCAAATTTAAAAAATGGCGGGAACTTAGCTGCCAACCCAATACTTAAAATACTTTATTTTAATTAATATTTTGCTTTAGCGTAATTTTTTTCTTCTAAATTTAGTTTAAGAGTTTCTTTATAGCTTTGGAGCTAAAGCTAAAACTTGCTTGGTAACCATTATAACATCTTTACAGAATAATATGATTAATGAAATAAATTTTTTTTTTGTTTAGCTATCCCATTTATAATATCAATTAATCAACTTGATTTCTAATGAAGATACATGATTGTTACTTTCATATATAGTTTCAGTTAAATAATTTTAATATTTAGAAAGATGCAGCAATTCGTTCGTTTTTGAACATGTAATTTAGCTATCTTTAACACTTGACAGTAAGGAACTTGGTATCTAAGTTCCAAGATGCTATTAGAACACTAAAAAACATCTAAAGGGTTATTAATATTCGTTATTGGATTCCTATCATCGATCTTATATGATAATGTAGTTTGTCGAGAGAAAGGAAAGGATCGATGAATAAATCAAGTCATCAGATAGAAAAATGAAATGCTACAAGCATTAAAATGATATTAAAGGTTTGTTTAAAATGAAATAACTGATGAATTCGCAATTCTTAAATAAAAAAATTTTTCAATCAAATTGAAAACCACTTTTTATCAAAGAATTTACAATAACTCAAGATTTATTTATGCAATTTCTGTTTTCTAGATCACCAACAAACTTTATGGCAGATTCATTTTCAATTTATTAAATTCATACATTCTTAAAGCTGTAGCACTGCCTGTGTATGGTGCTAATTTTTAAAATAGAATTAGAAGAATATCACACTAAACAAATATTACACTATTCCTATATTAATTAAATTAAAAATAATTTTGCTAAATTTTAAAATTATTAATAAAGTTTTGAATTTATTATTTTATATGTATTTTGATTGGAAACTCAGAAAATTCGAATTAAGAAATAAGAATTAGAGCGAGTTTTTGAATTCTAAGCCTTTTTTACGTTGCATTGTATTGCAATATGTTTGTTCTATGAAAGCGATTATCCTTATTATTAAAAAGAGGGAAGGATGCATAGAAACATATTATAATACAGAACATCCGATTACGATGAATAACTAAATTATATATATATATATATGTATATATATAAATATATATATATATATATATATATATATATATATATATGTATATATATATATATGTATATATATATATATATATATATATATATATATATATATATATATATATATATATATATATATATATATATATATATATATATATATATATATATATATATATATATATATATATATATATGTATATATATATATATGTATATATATATATATATATATATATATATATATTATCCAATTGAAAACCATTTCAAGATATTTTGTGGTATTGCATAAGCTGCAAACATTAAGCTTTCAATAATAAATATATTTGGATTGTAATCAGATACATTGCAATAAAATATAACTAGAATAATTGTCAGTTTCAATTGCTTTAAATACATAAAAAATTAAAATTCAATAATATCTTCACATTGAGTATGAACTATAAATTTTTTATAGGCTAAAAGATGGAACCATGAAAATCATGGTGGTCTGGAAAATACTGGTGATAAGAGCGAAAATTTCCGTGGCACAGCTGGAGTGGATTATCCAGATTACAAAACAATTCCACAAACTAATTTTCGCTGCGATGATCAATTATATGAAGGAGGAATGTATGCAGATGTGGAAACTCAGTGCCAGGTTAGTTTTTCTGTCTACAAAAGAGAGATTTCATAAATTACATTAAATCTATCAATATTTACCTATTGGGTTGTTCGGAAAGTCATTTCGTTTTTTATGAAAATGAAAAATAAGCAGTAAATAAATATTGTATTGCATTGCACATTTGTCTATTCTAGTCCAATGGTTTTTACCATCTTTCTGGTAGTAGCAGGATTCCACAGACATAAAGAGGTTGGTTTTTACCAGCAAAGAGCTGATCCATGTAGGAAAAACGAAATTACTTTCCGAACAAACCAATAGTATTCAAGTAGTTTTTAGGTAGGTTTTTGTGCAAACCGTAACAATGTTAAAACATACTTGAATAAAATGTTGCATCAATTTTTCATTTAAAGGTAGTAAGCTCAACGATAAGTTTGACAATCTTTCTAAAGTACATTTTATTTTTATTTTTTTAATGATAGTTTAAGGAAATATCAAATATATACACAGGGGATATACATTCAAATTAAAGTTTAACGTTAAATTAAATTAATAAATACTTATTCGAAATTCGTTGTAATGTAGTTCGTTTCGAAATTACATTTGAAATAATATTATATTATTCTAGTCTTTGAAAAGTAAAGATTATATTATTATGCATGCAAACCATTTACTTGCATTCTTTAATTAGTCTTAAAGAAATAAATTTTAATTTTAAATAGGGAAGTATTATTTAATTCAGTTATTTTATTCAGTATTATTAATTTAAGGAAGTATTAAATAATTTCAGTTATCAGGAAGTATTATTTAATTCTCTTAATTTTTATTTACTGATTCCATATTACTATATTACTGGTTCTATGAATGTACAAAAAATAACTGCAATTTTACGATAATGAGTAGTAAAAAATTACTTTATTAATTCTCTTGATACTTTTTCTATGAAGAATAAAATATTGTTAATATTTCATTCTTTATTTTATAAATAATTTGAAATATTGTTAATATTTCATTTGTGAATTTGATTATATTTGAACACCATACAAGGAGACCTATATACGAGCATTTAAAAACAGAAATATGTTACTGAAAATCTAAGTTTCTCTTCAAGGTAGACTGATTACATTCAAATTTGTGATTATAGTTGTATGGCAATATGTATAGGAAAGTTATTTAACAGTTTGCCCTCATCATCATTCAGAGGTTAAAATGGGTAGTAGATCGATATCAAATTTGATAAATAAGTAATGCACATGATATGAGCACAAAGATGTAAAAAATTATGCACTAGGTGGAGCTTTGCATAAAAAAAGATAAAAATTAACAAAAAAGTCAAAACCATGGAATATATATAAAAAATTTGAATGATTCAGAAAAAAAGATTTATAAATGACAAAATGTAAACAGAGAAAAGTTCTGAACATGTATTGATTTCAGATTTTTAAAATTTAAATATGAACAAAAGGAGAAAATTTTTTTTTGTCTTGTGCCAGCTAAGCTGACAATATGGGGTGCGGTACTTCACTTTTTCATAATGAACCATATTTGGTGTGGAGTCCGATTGCTTCAGTACACACATGCCATAGGGGGACTCGTTTATAGAGTAGGCAACCATTCACACCTTCATACACAGAAAGGACAATAAATGAAACAAATATGGAACAGGATAGATATAGAGATGCCCGAACCGGGCATCTCTATATCTATCCTGTTCCATACCGGTTCGGGCATGGCATATATCCATGCCCGAACCGGGATTCGAATCCAGGACCTCCCTATCGGCAGTCAGGCACTCTGACCACTAGACAGGGCGGTTGGCTAAAAGGGGAAAGTTGTAAGCATTATTAAGCGCTTTTAGAAATAAACCAAACTTTCAAACTATTACGATAACTTTCCAGTTATTGCATTAGCTATTAATTGTGAATTGAAATGAAATTAACTCCTCTAAGCTCTACGAAAACATAAGAACAATTCAGCAACAATTTATCAATTTTAGCGCTTAGAGAATTAAACGTAAAATAATATATTATACAGT
Source organism: Latrodectus elegans (assembly GCA_030067965.1). Lineage (NCBI taxonomy): Eukaryota > Metazoa > Arthropoda > Arachnida > Araneae > Theridiidae > Latrodectus > Latrodectus elegans. Next base: position 52,639,894 of record CM057819.1, read on the forward strand.
AATATCGTTACAGTATAAATAAAAGCTTAAATATTTCGGGTCATTAATGTTCCTCATTCATTGAAAAATCTCAGAGCTTTTGAAAAGAGCCATTTCGCGTAATAAACTAAATGGTGCAAAAAATGCTAAATTACATTAAATATAAGTAACATTAGTCTATTAATAATAATATATATTAATTTAACTAGTAAATTACATTAAATAAGCTATCGTGTGTGTGCTCTAAGATTTAAAAAGATTACTAAGATTTTTTTTTTTTTTTCCAACGGCGGGCACTTGAGTGACAAACCCTATGACTAGAAACTGCTACTCATTTGTCGTTATCCAGCGGGCACCTGTGAACTAAGTCATGGAGGTGAGTAGCGTTGTCCGCCCCATACCACCACAAATCCGTTTACTGGGTGGGCCCCATCCATACATCATTATAGAAGAAAGGACAGAGAAAGAAATTAACATCCATGCCTGAACCGGGTTTCGAAACCGAGACTCAAAGCTCAGGAACGTTAGCCACTCAGCCATCGGTCGGCGACTATTAAGATTTAATCTGACTTAGATCTCCGTTGTTTACTTCAAAAATTTCTTTTTTGTATTTACTAATTAATTGTTTACTATTAACACTGAATTATAATGATTAAATTCATTTTCTTCCAGGTATACCATGTTTGTCATGATAGTCGCATGGATAGCTTTATTTGTGGGCGAGGAACAATATTCAATCAAGAAATACTAGCATGTGATTACTGGTATAGCACAGACTGTAGCAAGGCGCCATCCTTTTATTACGTCAACTCCCAAATAGGAAATTCTGGTTCAACGTGGCAGGGAGAATCTCCTCCACAAGGTCATTCAGGTCATTATCAAATTGGATCTTACGCAGGAGGTACTCCTAACTTGACACCACATGGTAGTAGTGGAACATTAACTCAGTCAAACGGTCCAGATTATGGGAATTATAAATCCCATAATCCTGATCAAAAAGGTTGCAGTTGCCTCAAACAAAGTAATAAATCACCATGGGCTTTCCCTTCTAGCTAAAACCTTTAAAGATATATAGTTTAGTGGTTTTATAAAAATAATCTAGAATTACTCTTTTCTATTTCAATTAGAATCTAAATTGTTTGCAAAACATCTGTTTTATTTCTAAATTATCCAAATATCATTCAAGTGAATAAAATTAAAACTAGTTTAGCACATAATGAATTTGTTTCCAAAATGTAAACTGTTACAGATTTTTGTAAAAATAAAAAGATTTCATGTAAATCAAGAATTTCTATGTGACATTTTGAGTTACATTCAGGAAAGTGTTAATATAATATAATAAAAATATTTTTTGTACTGTGTGCGTTATAATAACACCAAGCCAAAACTATATATTATTTGCAGCTATTTTTTTTTAAGGAGAAACTTCATAATCTGATTTTTTTAATATCGCTATATCTGTGCTTTATTTCGTATTTTTAATATTTCATTTAATTTAATTTTAATAAAGATCACAAGTTGGTCATTTAACTGAGTAGAAATTTTACACCTTTATTCTAAGTAACAAAAATGTTACGCTGATATAAAAAAGCAAGACCACTAAATGAGGAAACAACGTTTGGATGAGTTGGTGAAAAAAATAGGACTCAATAAATTTATTTCACATGCAAAAGTAATTTTTTCCTCATAATTTCAGAAAACAATTTCAAAACAAAGGCCATATCTTTTCTGCATTTTAAAATCCAACACCATTTTGAACTTTTGGACAGAAAAAGAAATTTATTTTCAAATGAGACTTTATCACTAGTCAATTTGCATCATAAGGATGAAAATAAACAATTCAATGTAAGAAGATAGAGAATTACCTTAGAAATTGTTTCTTTGCTAGATTTAATAGAATAAAAAAATTAATTAAAATTCTCTTGTTGAATGATTAAGAAACAAACAAATTTCATGACATTACAACAAAAGAAAAAAAAAACATTTCATTACAAAAGAAGAAAACATTTTTTATCAAGAATTATTAGGTATTTGTATTACATGTAACAAAAAGAAAAAGTCATGTCAATAAAAAATGCGAATACACTTAATAAATTATCTTGTTTGTTTAAGCAATACTTAATTTTACAATAATATCATCAAAATAATAAATTATTGATAATAGTTCTTCTAAAGCACTTTTTGTACATTGAGTTTCATAAATTCATTATAAATTAATGTTATTTAATAAAGACATGAAAATGAAATATTTCTGTATACATAGTTTGGGTAGTAATGAATGTTTTAATATAATAAAAAAAACTAAACATATTTATATTTTCAGTAATAACCGTCATTTTTCCATTTATTATGAAAATGTAGAATGCAGGAATGAATCAGAATTTTTATTTTATTTGGGAAAACAAAAATATCTCCCTGTGCACCAAGGAATACTACGCAAGGCCCGAAGGTACAACAAATGTACTACATAACAAATCCAAATAAATCCTTAGATGAAAATAATAAAAATAAAAGAAGGCAGAGAGAGAGAGAAAAAAAGAGATATAAAAATAAAAAGGAGTTAGATAACAGCATGGATAAATTTTTAAAAAAATACAAAATTCTCTTTCTTTACTAGGTCCACCGAAATCGGGGGCCACCTGTTATTTAAGTCTTTACAAAGCTCGTTCCTTTCTTCTGAAACAGGTGGGCATTCAAGAAGAATGCGAGAAGGGTTGTCACTCCCAGAGTTGCACAAGCACACCTCACTGTTTTTAAGGTGTAAACGGTAAAGATAGCTATTGAATTTCCCATGTCCAGTGAAGAATTGCGTAATTTTAAAGTCAGTGTAGAGCCAGTAGTTCTTAATCTTTAGGGGAACTGATGGGAAAACAGATTTTGTCCACTTACAATTAGGAGAGGACACAAAACCTCAGTTCCATTCTGTGATAATCTTCTTTTTGGCAGTAGTTTTGAAAAAAGACTTGGGTAAGCTGGTATCCAGTTTATTTGGAAGTGAAAGAGAAGATTTGGCCAGGAAATCTGCTCATTTCACTTATTAAAATATTTTAAACCAATTTTATAACTGATATAAATTAAAATTTAATTCATTAAATACGAATGTGCAAACGTTTAATATAACCAGCTTTACTTAACAATCGTTAACATATAAAAAAAAGTTTATATTAGATAAATAAAAATGTTTTGAATAATCTGCTTGATAAAGTTATAAGATATAATATATTCTTAAAATTATAAAAGTTATTGTTTCAACTCTCTCTCTCTGAGTCTCCTCTTTTCTCTTCCGTATAAATTTCTAACTTTCCGTTCGAGAATCGATATCCTTATGCAGGTCCAGTCTCTTTCAAACAATAAATGTTCATCAAGTTAACCCTTGTGTGCCAAAAATGACAACAGAATTGAAAACAAACCAAACTGTTCTAGTTTTCTTATTAAACTGTGTTGATGTTGTGATGCATTTAACACTTTATTAAGAAACATGTACTTATTTCACTTTCAGTTTCATTATATATGTGCTTTATCCTATAATTATAAACTAGTTAGCAAGATATTATTCTGTAATGAAATGCTTTAACATAGAATTGTAACCTTAACACACAAAATTCTTTATCCTTTAAGATAAACACCCCTCATTTTCTCACAAATGCAAGAATCCTGAAGATGCAAGAACTTTCTTACCCCTCTTAACACAATTTTCTTCAACGCAATTAATCCAATAATATTTTCAAAAACAATTAACACAGCTTTTTTTATAATATTATTTTCTATTACTTTTCATTTTTGCAATTTCTTACTTTATTTTACTCTTAATATTGATGAATGTTCCATGTTTGCAAACATAATCATATATATTTTTTTTAAGAATTAAAATTATTTCAATAAAATCCTAAAAATTCATGGATTTTTTGTCATATCCCAGTTTAGGTAATTCATAATAGTGAAGAGTAACGTAAGGTATCGCTAAAATGTACGTTAATTTAGTTTCAAAATGGTGAACCAACACGCATTATTCAATTGCAACAAAAGCTCGAATTTTAAATAAATTGAGCTGTTTTCAGCCACAGCCATTCAACATCGTTATTAAGCCTGTAATTAAGCAGCTGAAGACATAAGACTAATGTTACTGGAAATCTAATCATTACTTATTATTATCATTATCATTACTCAAAATCATATGAACATGCAATTTAAACAAGTAATGGAAGTACAAGAACAGAACCTCATTTTTCATGTAACATTCTGATCCTCTTAGTTACCAACTATCTGTATACCTTATATTTTAGATTCAAATTACAAAGAGAAATAAATATTTTTGAAATTATATTTCATGTTTTATGTAGATAAATCTTGGAGTTAAGTACAAATATTTAAGACAGTGTTTCTTTCACCGTTTATTATTTTTTTTAATAATATCAAATGCATCTTTTTTTTACATTTCAAAACCAAGTTTTATTTCCTTTAAAATATAATAAAATCATTAAATCCCTCTAATTAATTTACCTAACTTATTACATAACACCGCAATGTTTAAAAATTATTTATGACATATTATGTAAATCACTTTTTCTCAGGAAAAAGTAGATTTTATTGATAACGAATGCTTCAATTTTCACGATATCCTGAAATTTTAATTCTAATAGAAATCTGTATTTAAATCAAACTAATGACTAATAAAAGCGCAAAGTCAAACTATAATAACTGAATTTAAAAATAAAATAATATATTTTGCATTTGAAAAAATAACTACTTAGCATTTGTTAATTATTTTAAATAATACATATTATGATCATTTTTAAGTGATCATTAAAAACACATTCCAAAATTCTCTAGCGAGGTGAAATAAGTAAACTTAATAATTACTTTAGTGTGAGAAATATTAATATGAGCATTTATATTTCTCATATTGCTCACAGTTTTATCATATGAATAAAATATATTTTATTTTTTGTAAGAGAAAAGTAAATGATACCTAATAAATTGAATAAAAACAAACTTACAAATAACTTTTTATTTGATGCCGAATCGAAAATTGTGTACTAACTGAAAGTAAAAAATAAAACATCTTAACTATTTAACTTAGAATATTTTAAAGAATTTTCAATAAGAAAATTATTATTTCAAGCAGGAAATTTATCATTATTAGTGTAATATACATTTTATAATGTTCAGTATTTTGAAAATATATGTAATTAACTGTTCTGCATTTTCATTTGCATATTTATTATATATTTTTTAAAATAATATACTATGGAAACTGAGAAAATTTCTATTTTAAAATGATCTTTTCATTTTCAATAATTTTTTGACTGAACGTATGATTACTAAATAGATATTTCTGTACATGCGTATAATTTCCTTTTGCAATATTCGAAATTTTGAAAAAAGAATAATTATAAAAATAACATAATTCTGATTTTTTTTTCTACATTTTGTATAAAAGCATTTTAACTTCTTTTAGATGTCAAATAAATGTTTTGTTTTTTAACACAATTATTTAATAGTTAATTTTCCTGCATGGAATAAAACACATTCAAAAATTTTATTAAGCTTGCTTTATAATATAAAATTATTAACTTTATTATGAGCTATTGTATTCTAAATTATTTTAATTTTCATCTTGTAAAATTTACTTAGTTATTCACAGAAATTTACTGTCATTTATAGTTAATTTAATTTGTGTCATATAAATAAGGATGAAAAATGTAAGAGATTTCCTAAATTTCTAAAATTATTTCATATAATTATACAGAATTTGTAACCAATGAATAAAATGCAGATTATGATAAGACTTCATGAATCCTAATATAAATAAGTAGGAAACTAATTTTTATAAGAAATGCTTTTATTGATTTCGCAAATTTATAAACATGAATCATATAAGACACAGGTATGTAAAATGTTATTTCTTACACGAAATAAATGAGTATTTTCAAAATTCGGATAAGATTCTTCATACAGAAATCATCATGATTTTACTGAATACTAATGGTTGGAAACATATGGAAATACTATTTATATGTACGTAAGAAATAAGAAAACAGTTTTTACAAACAACAAATATCGTGCTAGAAATACAATGTGCGTTGCACTCAGATATTGTGCATTAAACATGAAAATACTTCACGGTTAATACTTTAACGATTCTCCGTTTTAAAAAGTTGACGCATGGCATTATGACATTAGCTACTTGTACTAATTTTAAATACTTGCTATTAATATTATTTTAATTCAAAGTGCTGTTATGATGTAGTAGAATTATAGAAAATACTTGGATTGTTAAAAATACAAAACACTTTTCATTTTAGATTAACATTTAAGAATCTAAATTTTGCAAATTAAATTCTTTATATATTAGTTCTTGCTTCAATGAGTTATTACCAAGTAATTATTTATTTAGTCCGATTACTCTTCACACCTGACAAGTGAAGGTCAGAACCCTAAATGAAGTTTTAAAGCTTCTAAAGGAACTTAAGCTTTTAAGCAGACATCGGGTACTTCCACATCTGCTTCGTGGTCTTTGCTCTTCCTCTTCACTTCGTGGATTACTCGATGTTGCTGTTGCCTCAAAAATGCCTTTGTGGAATCATCCTTAGTGGGAAGACAGTGGAAGGATATCTTCTTGCTAGAATAGCTGCTTGCCTTGCAGTGGGGTGCACACTCTGCGACTGGTTCGGTAGAGAAGCAAGTCTGTGAGGCTTTTCCTGTAGCCAGTTCAACTACTTTGGTTCTTAGCTTAGTACATCCGAAACCTCCTAGAAAGAAAATAAGGAATTAATACTGTAAAAGTTTTGAAGAAACATTAAGCAAAAATGTGATAGCCCGCTATGTATGTAAGTAGTATACTTTAAAAGGAAACAGAGTATGTGCGATGCCAAATTAATTTTGATGCACCAAGCTGAGAACCAAAGCGATTGCCAGTTCAATTATTTTGGTTCTTAGCTTAGTGCATTTGAAACCTCCTAGAAAGAAAATAAACAATTTATACCGTGTAAAAGTTTTGAAGAAACATTAAATAAAAATATAATTGCCCACTATGCATGTAAGTAGTATGCTTTAAAAAGAAACAGAGAATGTGGGATACCAAAATTAAATTTGTGTATTATAATTTGGGGAAAATGAATCAGGAATATTATCTTCAAGCATTTCACGCATAAAATTAAAAAAAAAAAGTACTAACATAGCTGAAAAGATTAAAAATATATAAAATACATCAAAGCAAGAAATTTAAAAAAAAAAAAAAATTCATCTTCTCAGTAATTTACAAATGTTTCAAAAGTAACTGCGAATATTAATCGTAGTCTTATGAAGCGTATACCAAAATTTGTAAAAGGCATAAAGTTTGATAAAAATTGAAATAATGGTACATTTAAATGGCAATTTGATGGAAAATTCTACCTTCATTTGGGCATCTTGCTTCCACTTTAGGGACTGTGCACGTATCAGATGGAATAGAATAAGCATAAGCATGTGCGTTTTCATCCTCAAAATAGCATCCTTGTGCATCAGTGTTACCGTCATATTTCTGTCCATTGTAGTTGCCACAGAGACCACATAATTTGTTTCTGTAGTAAGGTGACACTTGTACAATGATACCGTGACCATCGTATTCGACGATGAGTCCGTACTTTTCAGAGTGGAGGGCGTAGTAAATATCTCTGTGAGTGACATAGAAGCTGATTGAATGATGATCACCACCTTCACGGTGAATATAAGGTTCATCATTAGTGACGACAACTCTCTTACCATCGACACGAACAATGATATCCGATTCTTCAGACACAGGTAGTGCTTCGATCTTGTGTTTACCAAGGAATATTTTCAAAGCCTGAAATTAATAATTGCATATTTAAGTAACTATAGTTAAGTGTATCAACTGTTATATGAAATTTAAATCTTTTTTTAAAACAAAATACAAAATTTTCTGAATCATAAAAAAAAATATTATTCTGAAAAACTCATATGAAAGCAAAGAGCACGTGTGGTTAATTTAATTTAATTCTATAAATGTTTTTTTTTTCTTTTTGGAAACCAATTTTTAAAATAATAAATATCCCTGAATATTAATCATATTTAAGAACATTTTTCAAAACTATATAGGGTTTTATGAGTATTTAATCACACATTTAAATAATCACAATTATATAAATAATCGCATGCTTAAGTGAAATTAATATAATTAAAATTTAATATTTATAGTTTTATCAAAAACTTAATTTGTTCTACAAAAATGAGAGATGTCCATTAAAAAATTGTTAATAAAGGATATATTTATATTTAATTTTTCTTTTTTTTTTTTTTCAGAATAATTTTCCCTATTCAGATTAAAAATTGCATACTTAATTTATTTTTATTCAACTAAAATATTTTCCCCAATAATCAATTTATATAATTCACTCTGCATTTAATTTAGAAGTCTTTAATTTAAGTTATGAAAGCAGAATCAGCGAAATGTATTGTATTTTATTTGATTTCAAAGTAGAAAGTCTACTTAAATCTATAATATCGGACATTTTTAATGTCTACGACATTTTTAATGTTTATAATAAAATTATGTATTGCGTAGTTAAAAAAAGGGTGTTACGTATAACATCAAAAACTGGTAATATGATCTGAATTACAAGTTAAAAATTTTCATCTAATATTTCAAAATTACTTGAACGTAAGTTTAAAAAGCATAATGAAGAATTTTAATAGTTTTCATTTGATATTTTCGCAAGAGAATATCAAACTATAGTAATCACTATTTAACAGATTTATTACGATATCAGTCATAAGCTTAAGCATAAAAAAATAATGATTAACTGTACCTTGTGATATCTAGGATGGTTGATTTTCGTTCCCAAAATTGTGAAATATTCCTTAGGAGAACAGTCTCTTGCAATGACCTTGTAACAATCAATAGGAGGTAGTGTATACTCGTAGGAGTCGAAAGTGAAAACATTATCTCCTTCCACCTTACAGTTTACTACAATTTAAAAGAAATCATCAATAAAAGAAATCTGCAAAATGAATGTAAGATAAATATATGTTGTTGTTACTCTAATCTCAGACTATATAGCAAGACTAGATAATCTCCATAAATCTAAAAATATACAAGAAATCTGAAAACAATAAAGGATCGTGAAAGACCTAGTCGTTTTCAAAATCCAAGCAAACTAAAATATGGACCGGAACAACCTTTTAGCCCCACAACAATGGTACTCAGGGAAAATCTGTCCTTGCTGGAAAGTGAGTGTTCTAACAAGATCACTCATGAAGTGCGAGAAAGCCATTTGATATTTTCTAAGCGAAAGCCAAGAAGACCCACCCATCTGAAACTTCTTTCAAAGTACAAGAGGTGTGATTGGGAAGAATCATTCCAAATTGGCTTAATTCCATCTTCTTAAGGGGAGATATCTAGTTAAAGGTGCGAACCTTACAAGGCTTCTCCTCATCCTCAGTAGCATTTGTGGCCTTGTAGTCGGCCCATTCGAGATAATATATATAATGAATGCTAAACAGTTTTTTTCATTAGTTAAATTTTAATTAAAAATCAAGTTTTATTAATTAAAAATTAAGTAAACTTTTGTCACGATCTTTAGACATAACAAAAATTTAAACCAAAAGACAGTGAAAAAATTACTTTTGTCTCTTGACTTATAAATGAGATTTTTCGATTTTATGTTTGTCTATGCTGATTGCTGAACATAAGACAGAATTTGTTTTATAATATTTATTTCATTTTGCCGTAAACATTATATTTTATTTTATGTTAACCGAGTTCCCATTGTTTACTGCTTCAAAGGATAAACAACAGGGATTACTAAGCAACTATATTTTGTAATTTAAAACACAAAATAATTTTTTATAAGTTTTGCAAAAAATTTCAAAAAAAGATTTAAAATCTAAAATTTAAACCTAAATGATATACTTTTACAATGATTTACTACATCCAGTTTGTTTGGGCAATTAAATTATACTTTATATAATAAATATACATTATATCAACAAATATGAAGAACTATTATATAGCAATTTATTATGTGATATATTGTTACTATTTAATCAATTCTCAAGCGTAATAACATAAATTATCGCTTTAAACATAACATTGCACTCTGCTATCTTTATATTCTCTTTCTACAGAAATTTGAAGTTTACATAGATTATATTCCCGTTAATCTATTAAAATATTTGTTCAGGGTACTTTTTAAAGTTATTTCATAAAAAAAAAAAATAAATAAATAAATAAAAATAAACATTACGCTAATAAGAAAAATTTCGTAATTATTCTTACTTTCACTAAGAGAATTCTTGACGTGCATATCTTCGAATACAGGATATGATCTAAGGCCACTGTACCAGGGCAAGAAAACATGTGCGTATCGGCTGATTGTCTTAGGTTTGATTACTTTAATATCTGCCACTGGCAACCTGAGTGAGAAGTTTGCATGCATGTGAAGCTCATCAGCAGGAGCGAACTGAGAGACATCTGCCGAGATTTCAGGGTAAGTGTGATAGCTGTAGTCATACAGAGCGTGTTTCATAAATCCACCAACTCTGTAGATCATACTCAAGAATCGTGGAGAAAGCTAAAATAATACAATTGGGAAAAAAAGTTCATATAAATTCAAGGCTTCAGATTGCAATGCAAAAAAAAATGATGATGAAACATTTAAAAATAAAATTTTGAGCTATCAAAGCAGGAAATTAGCAAACCACATAATATAAAAATTTACAGTTATAAAAATATAAGAGAAATTTATAGTTATATAGAAATGTAAATTCTTAAACCTTACTTTGTCATGCTTTACGTGGAAGTTGAATCCATGAACAGTGCTGATGAGCTTAATGTATTCCATGCAACTTTTTCCATAGTTGATACCTTTTGCTCTGTCTCTCTGGCATTCTTGATAGTAATAAGCGTAGGGGTTGTAATGCTCTGGGGTGTCTGGCACTTCTCTTTGGCTTTCGAATGCTCTTTGTTCTTCTGTAGTGGTAAATGTTCCTTGAATTTTGACCTAAAAACAAAACATAAAAAATTCTTAATTGCAAACATAGAAGGAGTAAAATATCAGATATTATTTAAACATAATCCAATAATGTGATTTACCTTTTGGTCTGAAGAGCAATCTTTTCCTAAATGAAGTTTCAACTCAGTGTTTACTGTGTGGTCCATGCCCAAAGTGTCGAGAGTAGCAACTTTCAGGATATTATATTTGGGGTATTTAAGGTAAGCACTTCCACACATCTAGAGAAAAGTAATTTAAAACATGTAAATCCACAATATTAATTTAAATTTCTTTATATAATTTCTTTAGAGTTATATTTGTTGTTGTTGGATTGTTGGATTATGATCTTTAAAAAGATCTGACATTTGTCAGATCAATGCCAATAAATTTAGAAAGTCAATGACTAGCAGGGGATTTAAAGATAAATCCTCCCGAGAAAGTCCGACACAATCCAGAATATTTTTCAGTGAGGCTGGATGGTCACAGCATTTTTTACAAGTGGGGTAATTTTTTGTACCACATTCAAATTATATTTTCTAATTGAGTTTTTCATAATAATGTAATAAAACTCATAATAAATAACCACGCATTCATGAGTAGCAAAGTTTATTTTTGAATTGTGAATGTATTCATTTATTATAAATATGAAAATGGTCAATCCATATGAATGATGATGATCTACTCCTAAGGACCTAATTAATATTCCTCATTAGGTATACATTTACTCATCTTTTCTAATTTCCTATTCAATAAAATTAATAGTTTTGATGCCGTCCAACTTGTCTAGTGGTCAGTGCGTCTGAATGCGGATAGGGAAATATTGGGTTCGAATCCCAGTGCGGGCATGGTTGTACTTTCTCTCTATATATATCCTGTCTTTGTCCTTTCCTTGTATGAATGGGTTGTGAATGGTTGCCTACCATATAAGCGGATACCTATGGCATGTGTGTACTGAGGAAGTCGGACCTATAAATATTTCCCCACCTATAAATATTGTTTAGTTGTAAAAATGGAGCAGCGCACCCCATAATTCCAACCTAGCTGGCACATGACAACAACAAAACTTTTGATTAAAATTAAATAAAATATTTTTCTCGTAAAATAGGATAAAATTGTATCTATCAACTTAAAATAAATTTATTGTATGTAAGGAAATCGTAAGTGTAAAAATATATTTTAAAAACACACATTTTATTTTTATTAATAAAAAACTATATAATTCTAGATTTTTAAATAAATCTCATAATATTTAAAATAATTCCTTTAAATTTCTAAAAAGAAATTGTGCTAATTTGTCCATTAAGTTTTTTTATATTTACCTTATATTTTTTATAATAAATTTTATGTTAACATTTTTCATCCTTTTTTTTAAAATTATAAATGTATGTTTAGGATTCAAATACTTCTTAAAAATAATTTTCTCTCTTTAGGTAATAAAATATTCTCTTCTTAGCTAATTATTTAGTTCTCAGTTACCTTCAAATTGTGAGTTTCGTAGCTTGAAAAGGGTGTTCTGTCATAGTAAAAGTTCAATTTGTGGTATGACCTTTTTAAGTCTCTGGTCCATGTCAATGCTGTTTTAAGTCTTCTTTCCTTGTCACCAGTTCTAATAATTTCTGCTTCGATAGAACATGTGCACATCTCACCACGGTCCTGAGGAGCCTTGTAGTCTTCGAAGCCTTCAGCAGAAAATTCGGGCCTAGTATATTCAGATCCAAAGTACTGATATTTGAAGTTGGCTGTAACCTATTAAATGTAAGTAATTAAAAATTTCTTACACAAATTAATTCCATTCACAATGTTTAAATCAAAAAACAACATTTTTCAATGTGAATATATTTGAGTGTTAATGACATATTTTAAAAACTTAAAAATTAAATTTGAAATATAGTTAGAAATTAATATATATTAAATAAAATTTGTTTTCTAATTATTGTAATAAAATTGTATCTAACGAAAAGTTTGAATAATCAAATTTTTTTAATATAAAACTAATATTGGTAAAGGGTAGTTCTGGATACAAATTAATCATATTTTTATAAAAAAGTTAGAAGTGATGGTAAGAATTAAAAAATAGCTGCAAAAATAAATTCTTAATGTTAGCAGATTTTAATTATTTATGTTAAATATTTGGCGCATTTATAAGCCAATCACTATGGCTTACTTTGATTATTGATTTTAAAATCTAATGATATCTAATGCAAGAATTAATACATTTATCGTTATGAAAATTTTCAATTTGAAGTTTTCAAAATGTTAGTAATAAAGTTCTAAAGTGGTATATAGTATATATATTATTTATATATAGGTATTATATATATTTTTTTCTAAATCAAATGATGAGAAAATTGTATAGATATATCTTATTCTTATAAAATATATCTATACAATTTTTTAAGATAGTAATATCAATAAATGACTGAAATAATTATTTTTTAGTAATTAATTTTTCTTAAATTTATATTTCAATATGTCTTATGCTCTGTTTTCAATAAATATTGATCAATAAAATAAAATTTGTAAAATATGACTAGATTTTTAATTTATCAATATTTTAATTTTTATTGAAATACATCTTAAAACACTATAAAAACGAAAAAAACAAATTAAAGACTTATGGATTGTCACTAAAATTCATGAATAATTGTTTGATTATTTCTATATACTTTAAACTGAATCATGAGAGAAGAATCTAAGTTGTTGAACAAAAGTGTTTTCTGTTAACTTGCATCTCAAGATTTAAATTTGTAGAATAAATTTTATTAAATTCAAAATGTTGTGTGTAAAAATAAAAAATTGAGTTTAAACTAATTTAATTTAAGAAAAACTCTGGACACTTTTTTCTTGCTTATATTTTCTTTTGATTACATATTTTCAAAAGAGTAAATAACACATACCTCATTAGTTGCCCCTTCAGATGGCTTACTGAATACAACATCAACATCGTAAGGTTCGAAATGTGGGTTAGAAAAGAGGTAATAAAACTTCTCCCGATAGTCTTTTTCGAAAAGGAATCGAACCCATGATCCTTTATCGTTAAATTCATTTTCATATCTGGCAGTCACATCGAAACCAGTTCCCAAAGCGTCATGTAAGAAACTGTGCTTAACCTAGCGGAAAATGCAAACTTTTATTACTTTTTCTAAACATTTAATGAATTCAATTCTCATTATTAACAAATAATAAACAAGTTATTAAAAATGATTACTCTAAAGAACAAAGCATCATAGGTACAATTTATTCAAATCATAAATGGAAATGTTTTAAGCACTACTATGAATAAAAAATAATGCTAGACTTTCTATTTTTTTCCCTACTAGGGAAGAGGTTATTTAGTCTTTACTATGTCACAACTTTTAATTAATAACGGAGGTGGTTTTATTTCATCTCATAAAATAAATAATTAATTCTATTCATAAAAACAAGTGTATGTATACACAGAGAAAAATGAGAATGAATTATTTCCTCATAGTCAAACTCCAATATTCTTTCTTTGTATTTAGACAATTTTTTAAATTTGCAATTTTAAAGTAATTTTTTATTTGACTTCTTTTATGAAACAATGTAATAAAATATAACAATTGATAAATGTTCGACTATCTTTTTCAATAAAATTATATATATATATATATATATATATATATATATATATATATATATATATATATATATATATATATATATATATATATATATATATATATATATATATATATATATATATATATAGGTAGATAGATATAGATATAAGGATTCAAATATTCTTACTTCTTTTCTGCTTAAGCGCCTGACGGGGAGATATCCTTCCTCTAAGACTTCAGGAACTTGGTTGGCATAAGAGTCAATGTATGTGTATGGTTCATATTTGAAGTGGTAAATTTCATGTGGTGCAACAGGTGTCCATTTGTATTGTAAGCTTTTGTCCTTTACGTCTAAATCAAATTTCATCTTCAATGGTAAAGATAATGTAGCCCTTCGGTTCATACCAGCACCAAAAGTAACTTGATCGAAAGGAATGTTAAAACTCATTGAGGCAAAGAGGTTTTTGTCAACACTGTAAAAAAGATACTTTCAATTTATTATACAGATGTATTTTAGACGAAAAAAGTTTGCAAGAAGGCAATTTTTTATAAGTTATTCAACTAAGTGATATTTTATAATTTTAAGTTAGGATTAGTTTTCTTAAAAATCAGTCTTAAATATTTTATAATTGAACTTACTCCATCTTGTCAATATGAATACCATGGCAATAAGATATTCATTATCTAAACTTTCTTTTAAAATATAACTCGTGTAAATTTATATCTCTCCTAAAGTTAGAGTTGTTTACTTTTTATTAAATTAAAATTTAAATAAATAAAATATTATAGGTTTATAATGTTTCAAAAGTAAAGGGATTATATTTTTATTAAGAAATATCATTTTGTTATCATTGGTTTAATGGAAAAAAAAACAAATATATCTTGCAGTAGTACTAGTACTTTCAATGAAAATTACAGAAGAGAGTATCATAAACTTGTTATAAAGAAAAAATCTTAAAAAATTATTTACTTATTTCTTTCTCTTTAAAGTGCATTTAAATTTCAGTCCTTTATTTAAAGATTCGAACGTGGACATTTTTGTGAAACGTTTGCAAATGCATTCAAACCGTTTGATAAGAAAACGTATTTCATTATTTAAATTTAAAAAAACACGCAAATTATTATAATAACTCAGAAAGAGACATAAACTATTATATTCTTACCCAATGTGTCCATCTGTTTCAAATTTAACATGATCT
>CM057819.1:52660643-52678143 GCA_030067965.1 Latrodectus elegans
AAGCAAGCAACATACACAATAGGATGTTTTTTAACGTTATTGTTTTCGCACAGCTCCTACAATTAAATGTAATAGTTGGATAGTTAGTAAGGAAAATGGATGGTACTCTTTGCAGAAAAATATTACATATAATAGTATTTATCCTTTGCATAGGATATAAAAATTTATTATTATCAAAAGCATTCAGACGTGATGATTATTTAAGGACATTCATATAGAAATCTAAAAAAATATTAAAACGAAATCAAGCGAAGCGAAAATGAAAAAAATATCATTAAAATGTTCAATATTTTGAAACTTAATATAAATTATTTTCCATTCTAAATAAATTTTTTAAAAACTACAAATAAGTCTGCCTTTTTTTTTTTTTTTTTTTTCAAATTTAATTTTCATATAAAGTAAGCGCTTTTCCATTCTTTGCACTTTCGTTATCGTTACCAACTTGAATTTTTGATTAGTATTGTATTCTTTGCTTATAATTCTAAGACTTATGGATACTGGTTCATACATCATCGAAAATATATATTTCTGTCTCACAAAAATACATGTATGATAATTTAATTCTAATGAGTTATATAAATTTAGTTATGTTAACTATAAAAAGGTAATTTATTACTTGTATTTATGAAACAAATTTAGGCTTTAAAATGACTTGTTGAATACACACCTCATGCATTTTATTTACTTTTAAACAAATACCTTTTCCTAGTAATATGGTAGTATTTTCGAAATTCAAATTCTTCTAACCCATGTATATTTCAATAGGTAAATTACTCATTCAAAAAATTACTAAATCATGCGAAAAAGAAATTATATAAAGTACTATTAAAATATTCATTCATATAAATAACATTTGCTCTCTCCTTTTTTTATTAGTTGATTTAATGTAACAGCTAGTTTTTAAATCGTTATACATTTAGGTTAATATATTTTAAGATCATCAATTACCTGAAATCCATCAAGTAGAGTTTCGCTCACTTCTTTAACATGATAAGGAAGTTGCTGAAAGAAATAAGTAGATTCCTGTGGTTTCACTTTCTTATTTTCAATAAGATATTTCCCAAAGGCGAAAGCTGGATTTGTACCACTGTTGACAAGTGTGTCAATGAAAAGATTCCTGTAATAATTAAAAGAATTGTTCTAAATTAAGTGTTCGATTTTTCTTAGCTTGCTTAAGTCCCTCTATATAAAAAATTTAAGTGTTAAAAGATATTTTAAAATAGATATTTCCATAATAAACTAAATCAGAAAGCGTGTTTTACAAGCACTTACCTGAATCTTTTTTGCTCATCAGTAGCCCCAGTCTTCGGAATGTCTGCAAAGGCTTTGTACAAATCATCAATTTCATTATAACCAATTGATGCCACAGATTTCAAGAGCTCCACAAATTTTGCCGGGAAGTTCTTTTCCTTGAATTTTTCTTGGTAAGTCTCGTCATTATATACTTGAGTAAGCTCTTCAAACTGGCGTTTGATCTGGATGAAACCAGAACATTGCATTAACAATGTCTTCATGATATATACTTTTTAATATTATACTGACATATATTATATTATTTTCAAAACGTAATTGATTAACTCATAATTTTGATTGTGAATAATTACAGAAAAACTAAAATTTGAATAGAATTTAGCAGAACAGTGCTTCTTTTTGTAAAGTTTTATTTTTATAAGTTTTGCTGTTACCAATTATTATATGCTTGGTCGTCCTTGTATTAAAATTAATAGATTAGTCTATTCTTTATGATGATTCCCTTTCTTACCAATTTCGCTCTATATTTTTAGCGATAATGGCTTATTTGATATTGGGTCTGGTAACTTTAGCACTTTTATTGTTCTGGATATCGTTTTTGTTTTGGTAAATTTAGTAAGTCGATTTTTCATTTTTTTTTATCCTACCCATTTTCATCGATTCGCCGATATAATTGATGTTTTTTGATAAAAAAAAAATTAATTTTACGTTTAAATGAATTTGTGAATGTTGTAATTCTTTTAATTACGATTTATTGCACATGTTTTCGATGACATTTTGTTTCGAATTCACTCGAAAATGTTTAAAAATTCAGTTTATTTTAAGAAAATGTGAGAAATGTAGCTTCTTGGTAATAAATACTTTTTTCACTTAAAAACTCTTATTTTTACCTTTTAAAGAATTTGTAAAATTTGCATATTGTCATTCTATTTGTGATTCCTGCCGTCGTGTTTTCAGGACCGTCTTGTTTCTTAAAACGCGCATGAAAACAAGCTTGGCGGGGAAAAAATTCAAATTTCGCCAAGAAACACTGAAAGTATATATTTCTCAAATTAATATCAACGCATATATTCACAAATTTTATTTTCAAAGATGTTTTTTATTTTCCTTCAACTATTACATTTTGTGTATGTTGAATTACTATATTAAAATAACTATTTTCAAAATTATCAAAAGTGTTAATATTTCAAAATTTTAATATTTGATTCAGAAAAATATCCTTATCTCCAAAATTTTAATTTTATTTCGGTAAGTATAGACTGAGTCAAAACTGTTTGTTTGAGTTATATTTAAAAAAATTACTAGATTAACTTCATTACTAGATTAATTTCTCTTCTGTTTTTAAAATTATTTTTAGAGATAAGAACCAAGATATACATTTAATAAACGTTCTGTATTATAAGTTTATAATCATTCCTATTGTACACTTAAAATCATTGTTTTCAAACAATTGTTAAGATAATATTGAATAATAATTTGGGGGATCGATATTTAATCGATATTTGGGGATCTTTAAGTGGGGGATTGATTTGTAAATTCAAACACATTTAACTCTTAATATTCGTTTGACGTAATCAGTAAATCTAGGTAAAAATAAAAAAATGTCTCAATAAAAATAAAGTCATACGTGTATGTAAAATCCTCTGAAACTTTTCATACCAGAACTAAATATAAACTTCAAAAAACACCATGGCAGATCTTTCATCAAACTTTTATTTCCACAAGAGAATTTTTATTTCCTTAAAATAAATGATAGCAGATCTTTTGCTTTCACTAATATTCATTGTTTTTTTTTATACACTGATAGAGAGACATGGCTACAAGTGGATATAGTACTTATAGATTTCAGGAACAAATTGTTGTTTGGAAAAGTAACCTTATTGCCTATTAATTTAGCTTCAGTCAAAACATTTGCTTTTACCCCAGAAAGGAATCTTATTTAAGGATCAATTAAAAATACTCGAATCAAGACTCATTTCATTCGTCTTCCAATGTATTTCCCATTGGTGACTATTCGCTTGTAAGCACAAACATTAAAGTAAAAATAATAATAATCAAAAATTATCGTTATTTTTGTGAAACAGTTACACTGTGGGAGTGTAAAAAAATAGAGATCTGATTCAATATATATTTTTCTCTCCTCCAGATAATGAAATTAGAAAAAAGGGAAAGAACCAGTTGCCTCTGTTTTATAGGTGAGAAAAGCAACAATGCGAGTTGTTACGTTGTTTAAATATGGTTAAAGCTACCCTTATTAACATGAATAAATTTCCTTGATTTTATTTGGTTGATCAAAGTAATCGGGAGTTGACTTCTCACAAGAGTCAAGTTCAAGAGCTTTTGATATTGCTTTTTGAATTTTCCTCTTGAAGATTTATTTTGGCATCATCACTCAACAGCCTGTTGAGCGAGAGAAACATTCCTCAAGTGCTGCCCGAAGATATCGAAGACTAGTTTTACTCACATAGATAACAGCTGAAATGAGAAACTGTTCTTTCCGATAAAGTGAATAGTTATTTCAAAGCTGGATAAAAAAAAAAAGTCAATCAGCTAAGTGATGAAAATAAAAAAACATTTTGAGATAAGAAGTTTGTTTTTATCATAAAATTTCTTCTACTAAAAATTAAACAGCTCTTGTTTAAAGATAATCTTATCGTGTCTTCGTACGAAGAAAGTTTGTTCTTAAAATGAATAATATATTAGAATTAATGTGTAGAAAATAATTTAATTTTAATATTCTTACACACAAAATCCTTCTCCCTTGTTAATAATTAAAAGTTTTATAATCAAATTTCGAATTCTTCTCGAAACTCTCGCTTGAAATATAATGTTAAATTTCAGAGGAAGTTTGATTCTCGTTAACTATCGTTAAATTGTATGACATTCCCCAAAAAAATGATTGGAAAGGATGAAACGTTTTACAGGTTATAAAAATCAAGATAAATGAAGAGTTTAAGATCATATATTGACATCATTTTTAAAAGAAATACTTATAATAATAAAAAGAATTACTTAAATGAGTCCTATATATTCATCTGTTATATAGTCGACTGGTAACAAGATTCTTAAATCTCTTATAAAAATCTCAACTATGAAAAAAATTTGATTTCGATGAGAAAGAATAAAATGAAGTCAACTTACAGCGTCAACAGGAGTTTTCCTCCCGTGTCGGTGGAAAAGGAAGTGAGGCTGCTTCAGATCAACTGGATCTTTGTAATTCTTTTGTACATCGAAGTCATAAACCAGAGAGTTGTAAGACACCAAATCATTACCAAGTTCCAAAGGAGTCGTCACTGGTCTTTCTTCCAATAAGGTCAAATAGCGGCTGGGCATGGAATAATAAATGGTTAATAAATTCAAAGCATATTTCCTTACGGTATTTAATAATATAAGTTGTTCAAAATATAAGCTCACGTAAAATTAATTTTGATGAATTCTAGCTTATTTTTAATTATTTATTTTTATTGATATTATAATAGATTTTTTTTTAGGATAAAATGAATAAAATCTTTCAAAGGGAGGTTTTTTTTTTCATAGTTTTAATAAATCTCAAAAAAAAAATTTTTTTTTAGTTTTATTTTCAAATATTACAGAATTTTTCTCAAATATGATTGATAAAAATATCCTTCAAACATATAAATTTATATTTTATATGAAGTTAAAAGGAATAAAATTTCATAATTTCTTATAATAAAGTATTTTAATGCAGTTAAAAAAGTACTTTAATCAGATTGTTCTTGACTAATCATTATTTTTCTGTTTGAGAAATTTTTTTTCTAAGACACATCTTTATTTTAAGAGTGTATTTCATCTTTTATGATGAACTACAAATAAATTTACTATCATAAAATCATGATTCATATTTAATTTTATTTCTCATTTATACAAAAACGCGCCTAAAAATTATAAAATTCATATTCTCCTTTTAAAACTTCACAATAATAATGATGAATGGAATCATTAAGATTAACATACTTGACAAAAGAAGCAACAGTTTGCCCTTTCATAGGGTATGGTGTAAAGGCCACTTCTCCTTTAGTAATTATTCTTTCAATTACGTAGTGATGGCGATATCCGCGGATATCATAGTGATATTGACCATTGCCATGAAGAGTATGCTATTAATAAGAAAAACAGGAAACTCTTATATATTATGAAAATAATTAAGAAAGTGTTATGGCTAACGTTAAAAATAATTAGGATTAGAAACAACAATGAAGTAATTAAAATATATAACTGATAAAGCATCATTAATTTACAGAAATAATTTTTATTTACATATTTAAAACTCAGTTTAGCACAAGTGCCATATAATCCATAATGCCAAATTCTGAGATTGGCGATTTTTTGGCGGATTTTCTTATGCATCTGGCAACCTCGTTTTTATTACGTCATACATATGGAGACCTATAAGAATTATGTATAAAATTCTATATTGGTAACCCTAGTAATCTCTATAACGCGCACGTCACGATACGTAATCTTTGCCACATTTCTTCAGCGCCAAAAAAAATTCAGAATTCGGAATCATGGATTATACAGCACGTGTGCCCTTGGCTTTTATTCACAAGCAATGATAATTAATACCGAATGTAAAAATTTCAAATTTAACAATAACTATTTAATACATTTTAAGCATCATGTATCATGTATGTTACTTAAAAATTAAAAGATTAAATCTGAAATAAATTCTTATTCAATGATTATCAAATATGAAATATTCTTATTTCAATGATTATCAAATTTTGTGATTTTTATTTAATGAATATCAGAAACTTTTGGAGTTAAAACATTTCCTACTTAACAACAACGAAAAATAAGTAAGTGACAAGCATTCTTTTCTATTATCATGATAGTTAAGATTACTTTAATTCAAGATTTATCAACATGGAATCAATCAAATTTCTGAGTCCGTGTGTTCAAATTTCATAATTATGTATAAAATAACTACTGAAAATAATTATTTTAAAAAGTAAGACATTGCTGCTAAAAACTGAATAACAGTAGAATTCAACAATTAATTTATTAAATTCCTTTGTTTAAATTTCGCTCTTATTATTAGTATAAACTATTTGATATGAGTGTCAAAAGTGATCCTAAATAGTTAAGTTAAACTATAGTTTTACATTTCATTTTCATATATTTTTAAATGTTAAACTGTAATCGTAGCTATAATGCTACATTTCGTACTTCAGTCGCAAAATACTAATAAAACTTTATCTCAAAATCTAAATAACGATTTTGTAATATTTTAGAAATCAAACTGAGTATTTTCAGACATTCATTTTTTTAAATCTAAACCTCTTTTGATGGAGTAATCTATTTTTTATAATTTTATTTCGAAGAGTATTTTAAAGACACATTATCTAATCAACATGTAAAATAACTTAATTAGTTTGAATTGCGTATTGTACTTATATACATACATACATACATATAATATATATATATATATATATATATATATATATATATATATATATATCCGGGCAAATACGCATCGTTCAACATTTTAAAAATAATTTTATTTTTCTGTAGCTCATCCTCCAAATGTCTGACTTCGTCAGAGGAAATCGAGGACTAGAAGGGGGATGAGTAAATGTCTTCTCTGGAGAGTCCCAAACAGTCCAGCAGGAGAAGCTAGTTTGAGGAGAAGCCTGCTCAGTTTTACATTTAGAATATATTATATGTACATAAGTGTTTAATAAAATGGGAATATGCATTTTATTTTTACTCTTCTTATAGATAAAAAAGTATTGTGACAAACGGAGATACTTTTATCTCATTTCATAAATAATTTAAAATAATAATTTACCTTGTGTATTTTTTTAATAAATTTTTTTAACAAATTTATTCATTTTAAAGTTTTGAATATTGGATAACTCAATGTCAGTTCACTTAAACATATAGTTTTTTTATTTAAAAAAATTCGACGTTTTAAATTGTCTTTAAAAATCTAATTGCCTACTTACCGCTTTTTCATGTTCAGCAGATCCACATTCATGGCCATAAAACGTAGAATAAACTTGACTTGGAGAATTGTTGCATTTGTGATAGTTTCTGACTTTAGTAACGTTCAGCACGATATTGTTGTGGGGAGTTTTGAAATGAGGGTGATGTTCGATGACGTAGGCTGTCTCGCATTCTCCCATAATACCTTGCTGTTAGAGTAAAAATGATCTATTAAATACCTTCCTTAAAATCAATATAGAGTACCTTTTCAGTTTATTTTTTAAGAATTCTAACAGGTAAAATCATAAGTTGAAACTAAATAAGTTCAGACTAACTTCATAGACTTTGTAGTAGTGTGCATCTGGATCATGTTTCTGGAGTATATCGTTGTCTTCTGTTGAAGGCGATGTCTCTGGAGCCTCAAAATTCAGGTGGAAAAGTGATGCCAAACCTCTTTTTAAATTCACTGAGAACATAGGCTCACCTCTTTCAACTTCAAAGTGTGTTACCTATTTAAGAATGATATAAGAATCACTATTCACAATCATTTCATTTAAAAAAACAATGGTATCAAGAAACTATCATTACATTAATTAAATAAAAACTTATTCTAAACTTTATTAGATTAATTTTTTAAAAATATTTTCCTTTATACTCATATTAATTAAATAACGGGAGCTTTTTCTTCAAGCGCATAGGAACTCAAAATTAATGATTGAACATTTTAATTGTTTTAGAGTCCTTGAGAAATCAATATAAATTTTCTTATGATATTTTATATCAAATATCATTTAATACAGTGAAATTTATATATATCGATAAAACCAATATTGACTTTGTAATATAGGCTTAGTTCGGTAGTATGATTTTCTTAGGTAAATATAATACAATTTTATTGAAAAAGACATGTATATAAACTAAAGTCACGCCATTTAAAAATCAATAAATTTTCTTATGACATTTCATTTTCAATAGCTTTTACTACGATTGAATTTATATACAGCAATAAAGAGATCAATATTAGTTTTATAATATATGCTTGGTTTGATAATAATTAATTTTCTTAGATAAATAAAAGAAAATTTTCTTTAAGAAGGCCTGTGCATATACTGGAAAACAATGCTAATTAAAGAAGAAAGAAATTACATTTCCTTTAAATTAGAATTATTCCTATGAGTTCAACATATAAGGTTTTATTATTTAAAATATTTGCTAATATAAAATGCATTTTTAGTGCTATCTTATGATGGAAAATGAAATAATTATTCTGTATGTAAATTTGTAAAATTTGTAAGCTCAAGAATTTTATAGAAAGGTTTTTCTAAGAAATATAATAAGTTTAAGCTAATATTTTTCTAAACTATGCATTCAGATTAAGAGATTAAGTCTCTTAATTATTATGTATTCTTAATATATTAAAACTAAAGAAAGATATTTTTAAAAATTTGTGAAATTAATTTAACTTTTTTGGGTAAGTGATATTCGTTTTGAAAACAAATGTACTCATAAATTTAAATATAATTTAAAACAACTTCCACAATTATATTAACTTCATATTGAAGACCTTTTTTTTTTTTTGATATATAACTAAAATTATTGGTATAAACTAAGATGATATCTTTTCTCTAATATTTAAGGAATGGGATTATTTTGATCACAGCTTAATACTTACAATTCCGTTCTTTCGGAAGACTTTAAATGGTCGTGTCAGGAAATCAGCTACGCCTGGTAAAGATTCATATGCATGGGGGTGAGTAGCAACATTTTCAAATTCGCCATTAAATCGAGCTTTCTTGGCGTCATCAACCTGCAATTGAATAAAAGTTAGTCAACTTATTATTCTACTTGTAATTATATAAAAAAAAAGAAAAGGAATGAATTGATTGATTTCATGTAGGTAATTGCTGATTTTTAAAATTTATGGTAAAAAAGTTATATTTTTGTTTAACTGCAACTTATAAGCTCCATCGTGAGAGAGACAGAGAGTCAAATATAAGATATTATTTGAAATTTGTCAAACTAATTTAACTTTAGGTAAATATAATACAATTTTCTCAGAGAGTTAGAGAATATTTTAAGAGAGTTCAGCTAGAGAAAGAGATGGTAAAAAAATGATATTTTTGTTTAACTGCAGAATATAAGCTACATAGAGAGAGAGAGAGGTTAACGTGCTTGAATAATCTTTATTTTGACTAAGAATATTTCCATGAAAATTGTTCAATTAATGCAATTTCTTTTGTACAATAAAAAAATTTTTGAGCTCTATCTATGAGCTTTGTAATATAGTAATAATTACAGTACATATATAAAATATCAACTAATATCTTATATGATATATATAATATATATATCATATAAGATACTAGTTGACAGTTTATATACTATAATTATTAACATGAATTATAATCACTTCCTTTTCCTTATTTCTGTACATAAGTTTCCAAAATAGAAGTATGCACAAAATTTTTAAAAATATTATGGTTGCCATATGTAGGGCAATATTTTTTGTAATCAATTATTTTGAAATGCTTTTTTTGATTAAAATAGAATAAAATATATGGTATGATAATA
Organism: Latrodectus elegans; assembly: GCA_030067965.1. Taxonomy (NCBI): domain Eukaryota; kingdom Metazoa; phylum Arthropoda; class Arachnida; order Araneae; family Theridiidae; genus Latrodectus; species Latrodectus elegans. The sequence continues at coordinate 52,670,418 of CM057819.1, forward strand.
TCATATTTTTAAGAAAATGACAATAGTCTTTTTTTTATAATAATTGCATGAATGTTATTTATTTCGTTTGAAGTCACTATAAATGACATATTACAAGTAAATTAGCAATTGTTACATCTTTAGTGTATAAAGAAAATTACATTAAAAATCTAATACTGATACGAATCAGTGATTACAATGTATATAAGAAATGTATTAATTTAAATTAATCAAATTCAAAGTAAATACAAATTATAATTAAAAACTTCAATATCTCACCTTCATTACTGCATAATCATCATGGGGCTGAATAATTAGTTTTGCATCGAAAGCATAACCACTAAATTGCGATTTTATTCTTGGATAACCGGTGTAAAGTTGGCCTCTGTAAGAATACACATATTCTCGGCCTTCAATATAACCTGTTGAAGAAAGTATTATTTCTATAAACAATATAGTAATTTTTGAATCCAAATAATAATATTTAAATATTAAATGCCAAGTTATAAAAAATGACATCATTTACTTACCAGTGGCAGTTGCTGTTGCTGCAAAAAATGAAGAAAAATTATTAGTAAAGAATGATTACGATTAAGATAATAAAGTTCTATAAAACAAATATATCGAAATTCAAAATTAATTTAAATTTTTCCAAGACTGAGAATTTTGAAATTTTAAAAGCAATAAAATTAATATTAGCTAAAAATTAATAATTTTATTTTTATAAATACAGTTTTATGAGAAATAATAACATTCTATAGATATATATTTCTAATTAATGATTTTTTGAAACGAAATTGGATTTATTATTCAAGGAATAAAAATAAATTTACTACACTCTACTAAAAAAAATATCCACTAAAAGAATAAGAAAATTCTATTATAAATGATCATTCATGAAATAATCATTCATTAAAATTCTTATAAAAACATGCATCATCTTATAACATTTTTGTAATAAATAAACTTATTAAAAGAAAATTGCTATGGATTTCAGAAAGATGTAGCTTTTTTTCATAATATTTTTTTAATATGATGATGATTTGAAAAGGATTTTTAATTTATGTATCCAATAAAATCAGCATTTGCATAGAAAATGTTTTTATATTCAATAAAATCAGACGATATTTCAGCAGTTTAAATTGGAAATACACCTTTGACTGAACTAATCAGTAAGTAATAATAGAAAATAAGAACTATTTGCTTATACAAAAAAGATAAAAATATGTATTAAGAATATGAAGACTTCAAAAAAGTTTTGAAGCGTCATAAGCATAGATAGAACTATAGACATTCCAGTTTTTAAAGTTTCACTAATTATTAAATAAATGCAGTGTGAAATTCACTTGCTCACCTGCCAGAGCAGCGACAGTGAACAGAAGACAAATCATCATGCAGCCCAACACAAAATTGAGTTGCAGGATATCCTCTTTTTATACACCATCCAATGGACTTCAACCATGTTCATGAACTCTCTCCCTCTGTGGAGGTAAGATTAAGCGGGGTCAAAGATCATCTTTATCCCTGGTGTGCAAGAGGTGGTCAATCCTCGTTATCTGCTTATCTCTTCGACCCGAAAATCAAGCTTTAAGCACTTAAAAGCTATTTAGTCTTTCTAGAGAGAGAAGAATATCAGGGAAGATTACTATTTTTATATATTATTTATTCCTGCTTACTGTATGAAAACTCGAGTGTTCTTCGATCTGAAGCAATAACAAACTGTATCAGTTTCTATTTTGATCTTGAAATGAATCCTCTTGCGCAAATTGCCTCAAATTTTTTTGTCCATATTCGGTTGTTTTCTATAAAATTTGTGAGTGTGTTTTCATTTCTTAATGAATTTACTTGCAGATTCGAAAATAAAAAAAAATCATTTGTCCTTGATCTTCGAGTTTTGAATCGTAAGATCCTATTTTGCTCAATAACATTATAGTTATTAAAAATTTTTGGATTGTTTCATTTCAAATTAATAAGAAGTTCATTTAATAATTACTTAATGATTTGAAACAAGTTATAATTCATTTAATAACTTAAATTATTTTCAAAATTAAACATTATAAATGACACGATTTTATCGTACAAAATCTTTAATGGAATAGTTAAAATCGCATGATGTTTCCTACAAGAATGATTGACAGTATCAGAAAATGAATTTTATGATTTTATTGTTTTATTCTTTTTGATTAAAAATTCTATATTATGAAATAAAAATTTTAGGAGTCATTTATTTGTGAATCCTTCTTTTGATATGCAGGTTTAAAAAAAATTAAAATAAAATAAATAAATAAAAATTAATAAAAAAATAAAACACCACAAGTTCACCGCAAATATTCAATAAATTTAACTAAAGTCAAAAGGACTCGAATCTTGAAAAAGAAATCCATTGCAGACTGATTTAAGTTTATTAATTTTATAATAGTGCGAGAAAATTTATTAATTTTTATTTAAGGATTTTTTATATGGGGACGCAGATGTATAAGAAGTGTCAGATCATTAAATGATAGAAAACAAAATGAATGAAGAAAGGGAAAATATGCTTTAAAAATGCAGTTATAAAATAGGAAAAATAAGTAATAACTTGTCCTGTTTTTTTAATCAATAAAATGTAAGTACGAGTTGTTTTTCAGTATGAAATTTATTTTACAAGTGTATCTTATGCAATGCACAGTTTATAAATTTTCTTGTAATATTTTATTTACAAAAGACAGAGGGGAGAGGAGTTTATACCTAAAAAATAAATAATTTAAGCTTTAATCCTTATTTTCTTTAATTTATGAAAGTTTTGAACTTTAAGGACTATTTTATCAGCAGTTATGTATTCGTAAAAGCAAGTGTCTGCTGTATAAATGTATTTTTTTTTCATTTCCAAAAATTAAATGATTTGAGTCATTTATCATTTAGGAAATTCACCTACAGAAGTGCATTGATGGAGGAAGAAATTAATACAAACTTTTCTATTATTTTATATGCATAGCTTAAAAAATTTTTAAATGCATCTAAAAAATTTCCCAATGACATTCGTATTACAAAATATATTTATTCATAACATTTACTGCTTTAGAACAATGTTTCATTCAGGAACATAAAATATCAGAAAACATTAAAAATAAGAATTAGTGCGAGTGGAAATATTCCCAAGAATTAAAATCATAAGAAAATTATTGTATATTACTAAAAAATGGTTGGAAAGCTTTAAATTGATAAAAAAAAATGAAGATAAAGCTATGATAAATATTAGTGTAGAAGAAATGAAATGTGAATTTTCAGATTCTTTACACTGTATTTTAAAATTTTGCAAATTGATAAAGATTTTTTTTCCATGCAATATTTTTCAATGGGCGGCAGGGATGAGAGAGTTTATCTCTAGAATATTATTTCTAAAAAGTATTCTTATTACTTTTAAGAATATAATTTAATTTATATAAAAAATGTAGTTTCTAAACTCTATCCATTCATTTTAATTCTTTTTCAACAAAACAAATTAAAGCACTTCATTTTTACCAATATATATTTGATGAATGAAGAATCATACTAGTTCAGATATTATCTTATCAAAGATGATTTATGTCTCGTCGTAAGTTTTTAAAAAATGTTATAGTAATTTCACGAACTTTGGATGATAGCATGAGATGGAATTATCTAGAAAAGGTTGTTCACCTTGATTTTGGAGGCATTTGATGTGATTATAGTAAAAAAATAAATATATATTTATTTAGTTCTATAACCTACTCTTAATATATCTTATATTAAAATGTAAAACTCTTGTCGATTGATATGCTAAGTGAGACAAAAAATGATATAGAGAATAAATTTTTTTATTTGTATATATTTTATTAAGAGAATTTTAAGTACCAAAATATTAAAATTCTTTTACATGAAATTTGCATTTTTCTGTTTAGAGCATTAATCTTTTTGTACCTATTAACTAGTTTCTCCTAAATAGCTTTTTTCGCAATTTCATTTTTTTTTATCTATAGTAAACTTCCTTGAAAATTCTGTAAAATTTGTAAATATCAATTGAATTACTCCTGTGTGGCGGCTTATATGCTTTTCAATCATCTTGTTTTTTAGCAAACATATTTGTCATTTTTTTTCTGGGAATTTCTTTTAATAATTTTAATTTTTGTATTAGACAATAAAATATAAATTGCTGTTTTTAAATGTTATTTAATTAAAAAGCCTTAAAAATTATAACGTAATATAACTTTCTTTGATATGACGTATGATATTTAAGTTCAACTAAGTATTTTTTTCAAAATAAATCAATGATGGATAATTCTGAGTGAAGTGAAGTAAGCGTATGCATTCACGAGTTATCAAAATTTATAAAAATCCATATTTTTCTTCCTATATATATGATAAAAAATACTAAATATATTGAAAATACATTTTTTTGTTTCCTCAAATATTCAAAATATTACATCTTTTAGTTGTTATAATAATAAAATTTGTAACCATTTCGGTGAAAGAAAAAAAAAGTTTTTACTGACACAGAAAACATGTTTAAGTCCAAAAACTTATTAATCGAATTTAAAAGAATATCATGATTTTTACATTTAAAATTGTGCTTTGAATATATTGAACAAATAAGGTTGATATATTTTAAATGCTTAATATGTCAAATATAATTTATAAGATCTAAGCTAAATATTATTTGTCATTGGAAGTTAAAAAAGGGAAAAAAATATTGCATATGAGATCAATTAAATACTTTTAAGCACAAACAAGAATAACTATTCCGAATTGAAATATTTCTCTAAGATTAAAATTTAGTCAAATTAAAAATAATAAAATATGTTAATCATATTCTGTGGCTCTTTTATGGTATTTTTAGTCGTCTAATTTACAATTATCAAACAAAGTAGTTTCATTAACTATATAATAATCATTTTTCCTAATACATCAAAAAATAGATGTGTAGATGAAATTTATGCATACAAGTACATGATTTCATTATTATTATTACAATGTTCAATTTAACAAAATATAGAGTTAAGAAGTGTGGGTGTGTGTGTAAATATTTAAATATGAAAGTAACATGACAGGTACAAATTATATACGTTAAAACGATCAATGATGCACGATAGCTTAATACATTTTTTCCGTTAAAAAGTAAATATTTATACTTATAATTATTTGCATATAATAGCTCTGGATATATAATTAAGACAAGGTTGTTAAGGATTCTTAAAGATGGATATTATAATAATGAACTTAGCACAGAAATTTAAAATATAAAAATTGGTAGAGCTAAAAATGCAATTAAGAGATAGATATATCTATAATTTAATAAGTTGAATATATTAGCTTTATTACATTCTGCTTAAATCATTTTACATCTGTTTCACTTAACTTATATACAGTCCAGTTATATTGATGTCTCCACCAGTTAAAGGCTAAAAAATAACCACTTTTCCCCTACTTGACTGCTGCGAGACATATATATGGTTCCTGATGGTGCACACTGGGATGCTGAGCTATGTCGACTCCTGCATTATAGCCAACTGCGTTAGACTACGTGGGTGAAAATCTATGCCGCGAACAACCCGATTGAGATAGTCCCGAGGATTCTCGGTTGGGCTTATGTCAGGTGCGTTTGCTGGCCATGGGAGAAAGGTAATCTCATCCATGGGTTCTTAGAACCACGCACGTACACTGCCAGCCATATAACACTTCGCATTGTCCTGTTGGTAGATGCCATTAACCTGAGAAAAAATGTCCATATAGGGATAGACATGGTCCGCAAATCTAGTTCCGTACTTGTATTGAGCCATTGTGTCTTCAGCAATAAAGAGTGGATTCAGAGAACGCTATGGAAGCATTCTCCGGACCATAATGCTCCCCACTCCATCCCTGGACCGTTCTGGTACTGTTTTTAAGGTGTTTTCCTCAACAGGTTTCACATAGTATACATCAACGTTCATCTGTGAGGTGGAGCATAAAATGTGACTCATCAAAAAACACTGTCGTCTAGAGGCAATACACTCGTGCAAATTCCAGCCTTCGTCGCCGATGAACAGCAATCAGCATAGATGCATGAACCTTAAGTTTGCTTTGGAGGTCCAGATTCAGCAACGTCGGCTAAACAGTAGTTTGGGTGTCACTGTTGATAGCTCCTTGGTTCAACTGGGTGATCATTTGCTCAACGGTTGCAAGTCTATTCCCCCGAACGCTTCTCCGTAGCTGTCGTTCACCTCTGTTATCTACAGCCCATTTTGAACCAAATTTGCCACTTTGATGATTTTTGATAGTCCTATTTTGCCAGGTACAGTATACTTTTACCAAGGTAGTACTTGAATTCTTCACAAACTTAGACGTTTCGGAAATGCTTCTACCCTTGGTCCAAAAACCAACGATCATGCCCTTTTGGACGTTGGTTAAATTGCTCCATTTCTGGATTTCGCCAATGACTGCAATATTTTCGGAGCCCTCCACACCCTTTATATAATGTTAACTATATTGCGATGCCCCCTGCCCTCTGTGGTTGGTTATTTAACGTTAAGGTTTTTTGTGATCTCATTAATGCGACTGGACTGTGTAGTTTATATCTTATTTATCACATACTTATTTTGCTTAGATTTCACTCTAATGTATAGTTTTTCCAGTACTATAGCATGTACTGGAAAAACTAGACTCCAGGGATCGCATCTAGTTATCATCTGAAAAAGATTAATATCGATCCAAAGGAAACAAAAGCAGAACATTCATTAAATATTTTTGTGTACTGCATATGAAATAAATTAAAATCAGAATAATTACAAATGTTACTTCTTTTTCTGAAATTTCACTTTAAACGTGTAAACACATGAATTAAGACATTAAAATATATTGCAAAATATTTTTTAAGTTCTAATCTAGTTATGAACTGAAAACACAAACATTAAATTAATACAATAGAAACGTAAACAGAATTTATATTATATACTTTTTGTATACGGAATGCCCAAATGAGCAAAAACACAAACAATTAAAAAAAATCACCTTGGACTGAAGTTTTAACTTCAAAGTGAAAATGTGAAATTATTCATTTTAACACATGAAATTGCATAAATTACAAAATAATTTAACTAACAAATTCTCAAAATAATATTTTTCACCATGAAATGAAGCTAAAAGAAAATCAAATGAATTGTACAAGGCTTAAAATTTCCCTTTACAATGTTGAATTTGATCCTTTTTCTTCCGCTTTAAAATGAATATCCGAATGGTGACTGTTGAAAAACGCGTTAACGCATTCACTGAAGAAGGGAAAAACAAAATAATATAAATTAACTTTATCCCATAACTTTTTAAAAATAATACTTTAAAAGTAATACTTTTTAAATTATTACTTTTAAAAAGTTATGGGAGGAAGCAGAATAAAAGAAAAGGGAACTGTAATAATATTTTCTATTGCTATAGATAAGGCCTAGATGAAAAATTTATAAAAAATAAAAACCTTTGTGATTCATTATTAAATTTGTAAATATTCGTAAATGGCAAGTTACATTGCTTAATCGTGAAATATGTAACTTTCCAGGAAGTTAAAATTTATGCTACATAAATTTTAATTAATTATAAGGGATGTAGTTAGAATTTTGAAAGGTATATTTCTCATTTATTTTAAGGTAGCTGGAGACCGACATCTTGATATAAATTTACCTCCATGTAGCCTTTTACAATTCAGGTCTGTGAAACTTTTCGACGAACAAATAAAATAAAGATTTTATTTATATAAATTAATTTAAAAATATGATTTCTAATAAAT
>CM057819.1:52683143-52708143 GCA_030067965.1 Latrodectus elegans
AATAACAGTGCTCCAGTTCTCATTCGGCGTTGTAACTTAGGGGCGACATGTGCTGTAACGTCTACTCACATTACCATCATCTTGGAACCGTTGCCAAAGCATAGAGATGATACTCAGGGCGATTCCAAGTTCCTCGAACACTTCCAGCTGGGTACGTCCGCATTGCAGACGGCCGAGAATTCTACCACGGAAAACATTATTCAAATGTTTCCTTTGTGCCATAACTGCAGATACTGCACTGTGAAAGGCTTTTAAAGCGCTTGAGAATAATATTACTTTGCAACCATTCCTTATATACCATTCTCTTACATTCTCGTCTTGTGACTTACTATCGGCGCCATCTGGTGGTTTTTTGTAATTCACATTTTATTCTTCAAAATATGTGTGATAATTCTACATGTGAAATTTTTAGTTTAGAGCTCAATTTATGTGTGATTCTAAATTATCCTTAATTTATGAATATTAATGTAATACTTAAATCTTACTTATTTTGGTTGAATTAACTTATATGTTGATAAACATGGGTACATTTCATTTTTAACTTTTGTTTTGCGTAAATTTAAACATAGTTCTTCTATGTTATTATAATTTTCTTATTTTGCTTTATTATACATCTTTAAGAATTTTTTTATTTTTCATGAATGACTTTATACTAATAACTTACTTTCTACTGAAATTTTATCAATCAAGAAATAAAATAATTTTTATTCTTCCTTTTTTCTAATATTTTTATCTGTCTGCTGTCATATATCTATCAACAAGTACAACTTCGCAAACTCATTTTTTATAAATTTTAGATAAGAATTATTTAAACATCACTGAATGTATTAATCCACATTTACGATAAGTAGTAGTGTTATTTTCAATAATAAAACGAGTTTTTATGTGTTTTATGTCACGTAAGCACATTTTTCAGTACACGTGTGGCTTCTGTTAATAAAGCAGCCTTAAATATGTGCGTAATATCAACAACCTTACTATGTTTCTTATTTAAAATCATCTTACGTATACAATTTTTAAGGTATACGTATTTAAAGAGGTATAATTTACTTTTTTCAACATAATTATATTTATGTGATAACATTTACAACAATATATGTGAACAAATTTTATTTATAAATATTATTCTATTCAACTTTATAAGCATTTGCCATGAAAATCAGTTATAAAATTACATATTTAAAGTAACGAACATTGGAATCTCTAACCGCAAAGTGTAGGGAAATCGGATAAAACTTAGAGTAGGGAAATCGGATAAAACTTATTTTATGTTCCTTTAAGTAGTTAAACAGTTTCAAGATTTACCATCCTTAAAATTCTTTAACTATTTACTCTCTTTAACAGTTAGCTGAGTAATGAAGCGAGGATTCACTGTGACAGATTTTTGTGTTAACCAGATCGCAGCATAAGGAGGCTGGTCACGTCACATCGTTGAACCTATATTTATTGCTCTTAAGAAGCAATTAAATGATTGTAAGGACATTTTCCTTCTGGCAGTTATTTTGTCTGACAGAAAAGTCCTTTTGAAGGCAATCCACTACAGTACGTTTTGTACTTCTGAACGAATTTACAAATGCAGAAAGATTCTTAAACTCTAACTAACTTAATTGCCTTACAGTGGATTACTGATAGCTGTGGTATCAAGGGAGATAAAAGAGCCGATTCTTTGGCAAAGTTAGAAACAACTTTTTTACAAAATGCTTTTAATCATATGACTTTTAATTCTGCTAAACTTTTTACTAAATTAGAATTTAAGAGAAAGTTTTTTTTCTCCGTACCAAATGAAATAGGTAGTGTCTTTCTGGTTCAACGCCTGCTGTTTTAGATTCTCCTCGTCCTGAAGTTGTGGTCCCATTTTTTTCTTCATACTGTTTGATTACCTATATTTTAAAATTTGATTCAAAGACTCTTCTGTCTGCACTCGTTGCCCATGAAATCTACAACTGTAGAATTCTTTGCATTCTTCAGCCATAACACTCTCAATCATAACCATAGAACTCTCAGTCAAAACATCAGTTTTTAATATAAGTTTTAAGAAATGAATAAATAAAATTCCTTTGTAAATAAAAGAATCATCCAATATTAGAAGTTTATCAAGGAACGTTGCATTTACTAATGAATATATATAGTATATATACTTTATAAAACAATTCTGTGGTAGAGTTGCAATCATAAATATTCAAAACAAAATTATGATGGAAAAGCAATTTTATTTTCTAAAAGTATCTTATTAAAAAGGGAAAATGAAAGACAGTTGCCATGGGTGTTATTCTCTGGAGAAAATTTCCCCCATCCAGATGAATGTCAAAATTGAGGAAGTGGACGCGCAGGTGATGCCAGTTATCGAAGAAGTCTTGGAAAAAAACGCACTTTCACATTCATGCTGCTGTGGCTTAACAAAAGACGCGCCCTTCTTTGAATTAATTTCGCGTAGCCGTTGGCTTGCAAGTTTGGCTTGTCCAAATGTCATAAATAACAAACAACATAACAACAAAATGAAAGTAGCTCAAAAATTTTGCTTAGTTTTATTAATATCTACTTCGAGAAGTATATCACACATTTAAAAGTATTAAAGACGAGTGCAGTTCTAGAACTAATCAAGATTTGTTATTTACATGCAGTTAAAAGATTATTTACATCTATTGGCACACAGAAACGACACGTCCGTTCTTTTGAAATTTTATTGCTTGACTGACAAAAAACGATTATTGAGTTAGCGCCATCTGGTGCGCAGAGAAATTAAATTTATACATTGAGTATACAGGGTCGGAACATGCCGCCCACCTTGAAATATTATTTCAAAGAAACAGAATATGTAACATACAAAAAAAATTAGATATACAAATATACTTTACAAATAAAGATTAGATATACAAATAAATGAACATAAATGAAAAAATATAAAACAAACACATAAATAAAAAGTTTTATATGTTAAAATGCAATGGAAGTATAAAATTGTACATATATAAGAAATAAAATTTTATTTAAATTTAACCATGAATTTGGCATTACACAGGAAGTTGGCATAATTTTGTTATGTTTCTTTCTTTGTATACACCATCTGATGTTTTAAGAGTAACTACCCTAACATTATTGTCAAGTCCAGGGTGCAATTTGAATTATTCTACCCATTTTCCATTTTGTTGGGGGTAAATTGTCCTCTTTTTAAAAGACATAGATCATTAATTTGATAATTTTTAGTCGGCAGTAGCCATTTTGGCCTTTGCTGCAACTATGTAAGATATTCTTTATGCCAACGTTTCCAAAACTGTTGCACCATTTTTTGAATATGCTGCCATTTTGAAAGAAAAGAAATGTTTGTATCTAAGTAATTTGGTTCAGGAAGGCTTGTTAATGCCCTACCAATAATAAATGGCCAGGTGTTAAGGCTGACAAGTCATTTGATCGGTAGATAATGCAGTTAAAGGTCTAGAATTAAGACAAGCTCTATTTGAGTTAACAATGTTTCAAATTCTTTCATAAGTTAGTTTTGTCTCCCCTATAACGCGTTTTAAATGAAATTTGGTAGACTTTATGCCAGCTTCCCCATAGTCCACCCATGTGAGGTGCACCTGAACATTTAAATGCCACTAATACCATTTTCAGACATAAAATTGTTTACATTTTGATTATAATTTTTGGAGTTTCTAAGTTTCTCAATTTCCATGAGTTTGCGCTTTGCACCAATAAAGGTTGGTACCACAATCACTGTATATATCACTACATTTATTCCTCTGCGTGAAATAAATCTCTTAAGAGATGCAATGAACGCATCTGCAGATAAGTTTGGTAACTAATTCTAGGTGTATAGCTTTGTAGTAAAGCAAACAAAAAGTGCTATATACCCTTTGTATGATTTGGAGCCTCTACCTTTACATGCTTTAATTTGAAAAGGACCAGCATAATCCACTCCACATCGCAAGAATGCAGGAGCAGGAGAAATGCGAGAAGATGGTAAATCGCTCATCATCTGATTGGTTACAGAAGCTCGTATTCTAGCAACATTTTACACATTTTCTGGATTAAATCCCTAATTACATTTCTAACACCTATAATCCAATACTGTTCTGCAATACATGATTGAACAAGTTGTGAACCAGCATGCAAAAGATTTTCATGAAAATGTTTAACAATGAGATCAGTTAATCTATGCCTTGTTGGCAACAAAATAGATGTTTCTGATTGTATACTATATTTGCATGTCTCAAACGACCACCTACTTTAGAATGCCTGAATTATCAAGAAATGGATTTAGAGATAAAATTCTTTACTATTACACGATATTGTTTTATTTTTTCTGTAATGCATTGATTCATTATTAAACTCATTAGTTTGAACTATTTTTATTAACACATGCATCCATTAGTTAATCTGACAAGTTTGCAAAAATCCTGTTAATTTGTTCATAGGATTTCTTAATTGTTCATAAACCTTAAACACAAAGCTGTTATATGTTTAAGTTTAGAAAAGGATGAATATTTAAAAAAATATCAAAGTCAGTACAGTGGGGTTTGTTTTCAGTGGTTGATTGTAAAGTACAATACCTTTCTTCTGGAACAGATCACTAACTGGTAGTTCAGGCTGCTTTATCTGAAAAGAAAGTGAATTATAAAGAAATTCTTGGACCATTTAACCATAATGAAGAAAGTAGTTCAGAAGATGATGTGCCACGAGTAGCAAGATCAGCAGGATTAATGTTTCCACCAACATGATGCCACTGGGTAGGGGAAGAAAGAGTTTGTATTTTTGCCACTCTGTTGGCTACAAAGCATTTCCATCGGCTGGCAGAAGAACCAATCCAAGATAGAACGATGGTAGAATCAGTATAAATTGAGCTTGGGAAATGGATGTGTTCATAGCCTGCAAGTGAAGTCCATCAATTTAGTTAACAGCAGAGCACCACATAGTTCCAATCTTTCGGAAGTGAAACAGTTTTAAGTGGAGCAACTTTGTCTTAGCAATTACTAGATGAACTTAATTTCACCAGTACTTGAGACTGAGCGACAGTAAATTGCTGCTGCATATGCCTTTCCAAGGAGGCATCACTGAAGCCATGTAACTGAAATTTGTTATTTGAATCCCAAAATAAGAATCTGGGAATTTGAACGTCTTTCACGAACAAGGGTTTTTCTGAAAGCTGCTTCCATTCATATGCTATGGTTGAAGGAATAGTATCGTCCCACTGCAATTGATTTTTCCAGAGTTTTTGAATTATTAATTTGTAATTAATGGTAATTGGAGATAACCATCCAAGAGGATCAAATATTTTTGAAATTGTTGATAGTAATGTCCGCTTAGTTAAGTTATCTACAAGAAAATGATTGATTAGTTTTGAAAAAGAATATATCCAACTCAAGGTTACAAAGTAGTCCCAATGTTTTCACAGTTTCATCATTGTCTAAGCTTAAAGAAGTGTTTGATAACTGTAAATTTGGATCAATTGAGTTCAAAATCTTTTAGAATTTGAAGCCCATTTCTTCAAAGGAAATTTGGCACTTGACAACATTTGCATTAATTGTTGGTGCAGTTCCATGGCTTTGGGAAATTGAATTGCTCCAGACATGAGATCATCAACATAAAAGTCTTCGAGAACTGCCTTAGAAGCCAAATGGATATTTCTCTGCTTCTTCTTCTGCTAATTTTTGTAGACATTTTACAGCCAGGTATGGTGCTGAGGCAGTGCCATAAGCTAGTCTTATTAATCTGTAATCCTTCACTGCATCATATTTTGATTTGCGCCAGACGATTCTTTGGAAATCTGATCTTGTAAAAGTTATTTGTCTATACATTTTTTCAATGTCTGCAGCAACCGCTATTTTATGCATCCTAAATTTAATAAGCAATGTAGTTAAATCAGTCTGTATTTGCGGTCCCACCATGAGTATATCATTAAGAGAAACACCATTAGATGATTTAGCAGATCCATCAAACACTACCCGGAACTTGTCACCACTTTTGTTGGGAACTGGATGGTGTGGAAGGTAAAAGCTAGATTTGGCTGGAATATTAACTTCACTTTCAGGAACTAATTCCATGTGCCCCAGTTTTATGTATTCGTCCATGAATTTATGATATTGTTCAAGTAGAGATTGATTTTTAGAAAAGCGACGTTCAATTTGTTGAAGACGGCGCAATGCAATGTCTCCCTAGATGATCCAAGTTCATTGTGTGAGTCATTGAATGGAAATTTGACATTGAATCTGCCAGTAGAATCACGAAAGAATGTTTTTTCGAAGTGATTTTCACATGCAATTTCCTCCTTTGAATAAGGTTTAGTTTCAGAAACTTCTTCTAGTTGCCAAAATTTATCAAGTTGATACTGATTGCGGTACAACTAGCGTGATTTGTAATTATTGTTTTTGAGATATTGTTTGTTTTGCCTAAAACAACCCATCCGAAAATTGTTTCTAGTGCAGTTAACGAATGTCCAGGACTAGTAATGTTTTTATGGAGCACTATTTCTCCAAACACATCTGCACCTAAGAGAATGTCTATAGGACCAGGCTGCAAGCAAGTAAATATCGGCTAGTTGTATATTTTTGAATGAATTTAATGCTGAAGCATCAATTTTGAATTGAGGAAGGTCACAAGTGATTTTGGGTATAATTAATGCATCTACAGTGATATGTGTGTTTTTATAAAATAGAGATGATATTTGCAATGATACTGAACCTGAGAGCTTACCTCACATTTCTTGAGAACTAAGCCCATCAACATTTATGTTAATTCTATTACGTTTAAGTTGCAATAAATTTACACAACTTTCTAATAAATGAGCCTTGGCTTGCTGAATCGATAAGAATTCTGCATTTATGTAACAAAAATGCACCATTAATGTCCTTAACATTAACAATTGCTGTTGGCAATAAAACTGTTTTTGTTACAGGTACAACTACCTTATTGCTACTAAGAGTAGAAAGTTCATCTGTTGTTTGTGTGTCAATTTTTGTATCGTGTGTATTTTTCTGAACACAATAATGTATTATGCAATTTTGAACATAATTTACACATGCCTGAGCGACATTTAGAAATAGGATGAGTTTTATTATCTTTAAACAATTAGCGCATAAATGATGTTTTTAATTACATTCCATTTTTCCTTTACTGGAAGATCTAAGAAACTATCACAACTATGTAATCGCGAATGAGAATCATTTCTGACAATAAATGCATAAATTAGAAACAATCTGAGATGAAAAAGAATATTTGTTTTGTTTTTGATTTGCAACCGTTTTCCCATCAAATTGACCTACTTTCTTCTTCTTTTGGCACTTCTGCCAAAGACGAAAGCGCACACGATCTATTCAGCATGAATGTTTTGAATTCCAAGCGAAAGAAGAAGCTTTTTGTTCGATTGCTCTAACGCCCACACTCTCAGTGTTTCGTTATCGTTTACCCTTTGAAAGAAAAAATAATAATGGTATCCCAATGCTCAACAGGCTGTTTCAAAATTTTTAATGTATCAAGACATTGTTGTGTTGTATCAATTAATTTCAAACCACGCTGCTGATTCATGTTTAAGAATAGGCTGAGAAATTAATTTATTTAATGCTGCATTTATGATTTCTGTTTCGTTTTCAAAGCGCCTACACAGTAAGCATATCCCAAGCTAATTTGAAATTCTCATCTGTAATTTGAATAGACTGTAATAATGTATATGTTTCCCTTTAACAGAAAGTTTAAGATATTGTACAATTTTGACTATTACTTAAACTATCATTATTACCAACACTCGATAAAAATAAATCACGAAAAGAAATCCAATCTATGTAATTAGAAGTGAAAACTGGTAATTCTATTCTAGGAAGTTTAACATTGTTGACATTAGTTACTTCTTTATGACAATCATTTTTGAAAGTTTTCTTTGATTCGTCTTTAAGAATGATTTTTAAATTACTTATTTTAGAAAACAGTTCATGTATTTCACTTTCAAATGTATCGAATTCTTGAATCAGAACATGCATAAAGAATATCATTATTTAGTTTGTTTATTTCCATTGTTCTAAAGAATTTACGTTATTTTCATACACTTCAATAATAGAAAGAGAATTTGCTTGATTTTGTAAGCTATTGACTTGCGAAATTAAACGAGTTAGCTTACCCTTTATTATCCTTTGGTTTTAAGAAGGGTATCCATTTTGGTTTTGTGACCTTCACTCAATCACTGGTTTTGTTGTTGTTTTTTGATTCAACAGTCGTTGGTCCGCTTCTATGCATCACCAAATAATTTTTTTTTGTTAGTTTCGTGCTCCGCTCGACGGACCATAATATTGGCACACAGAAACGACACGTCCGTTCTTTTGAAATTTTATTGCTTGACTGACAAAAAACGATTATTGAGTTAGCGCCATCTGGTGCGCAGAGAAATTAAATTTATACATTGAGTATACAGGGTCGGAACAACATCAGATATGATTCATTCGAAATTTCAATATTTCATTATGTACAGCAATCCGCAACAAACTTGCTAGAAAAATATTATTCATTTATGTAGAAACGATAATATTTTACTTGTTGAGCAATTTTCTACAATATTTTTGCAATAAAAAATTACAATAAATCATAAAAATTTTAATGACTATCTTTAAAGTTACTTCATTTAATAGTATCAACAGGGCGTGTGTTATGAATACTTTAAGCAATGTCTTTATGTCTTACTAATTAGCGTACCCAATAATGGCAAAATATTTTAATTATAAATATCTCATAATGTATCACATTTGAGCAATGGAAACTACTGTTATTTTGAAGAAGAACTATTTTCTTTGTCATTATAAGCAATCAAAACAAGTCTAATGCATTTCAAGGAATCTTAAAAATACATCATTTCATTTCTGATAAAGAGAGAACTCAAGCTACATATTTTCATTTATTCCAAGAAACCGTGTCAAATACAAGGTCAATTGTTTCCATGACCTTCACACGTGGAACCTGCATGATTATCTGAAATGGCATCAGAGTTCACTGATAAAGTCAAATCGTTTCTTTTTATTAGTTAGAACATCATATGAAACATTAGTTTCTCAAAATACACTTCACTTTAATTTAAATTGTATTTGTTGCGCTGATTATTTGATAGTAATTATAAGTTTGTGGATTTTTGGTACACAAAAATAATATTCTCTGTTATGGAAATGTTAATAAGGAAATGTATATTAAAATGTTAAGGAAAATTATCAGCCTTTAATTTTTTAGGCATTTCTTTGAAAACCTAATAATTCATTTGAAACAAGAAAATAACCAATGAATAACTATCGCACTTGTAGAATATTATTTCTTAAACTAGTACCTAACTAAAACAAAGTATTTGTCAGAAAATGATATGGATGTTTTATGGTTCATTTATAGTTGAATAAGATTCAATATAAATGTAAATAAATGTATATGTATGTATAACTATAGGTCTAAGAGTTATAGCTCTAAGCAAATAAAACATTTTTACATTCTACGTCTTTTTGGTCAATAAAGACCAAAAAGACGTAATGCCAGAGAAAGATTGCATTCCTTTTCTTATAGCAAGTCTAACTAGAACTAAGTGTTAATTTAGCTCCTTTTTTATCCTGTTGATAAAAAATACGAAACATTTAAAAACAGTGGATGAAATGCTTATTTTTTGAAATTTTTTGTATGTAAGTAATTATAAAAAATGAAAAAACAGTCAAAATAATTTCCAAGTCGGTCGGTGAATTTTCCAACAGTTAAAGCCTCAAACCATTTATTTCATTGAATCAACGAAAAAATGAATTTATAGACCTATCAATTATATCTTCAGAGCACAAATGATCTGAAAGTAATTTCCTTTTAAATGTAAAAAATAGACAAAAGATACATGTCAGGTTAATAGCTTGGATGGTCTTTGATATATTTTTGTCCCAGAAATTTAATAGTTATACAATCTTAATGAACGAGAAACTG
The DNA here is from genome assembly GCA_030067965.1 of Latrodectus elegans. Classification (NCBI taxonomy): domain Eukaryota; kingdom Metazoa; phylum Arthropoda; class Arachnida; order Araneae; family Theridiidae; genus Latrodectus; species Latrodectus elegans. Next base: position 52,693,062 of record CM057819.1, read on the forward strand.
CCTTGTCATGGTGGAATCCCTTAACATTCAATCTTTGTAGAACTTCTGAAATTATTTTTATTATGTACCAGATAGCAATACCTGATTTATATTCTCCCAAATTGATAACTTAAAGCAGTCTTATGCTTTTGAAGGATATGGTATTCGTTTTCATGATGTTACATGTTATTTTTACAAAATTTTTTAAATTATTTCCTTATTTCAGATAATTGTATTCCAAAATTATAATTTCAATAATTGTATCCTAGTCTAAGTTATTTCAAAGACTAAATACTGTATCATAAATTGCTTTTAATTTAAAGGCATTTTTATAATTAGTCACGCTTTACTTAAAAAAAATTCGAAACTTTCATCATTTTTATTATCTTTATATTTATTGTGTTTCAAATATGAGAAGTACATATATGTAAAGTAACTTCCATTTATTTTACATGATTCCTTTCACAACAGTTTTTAGTCGATTCCAAACACTTATACTTTATATTTGATTGTTCAGATTCTTTTAACATTTGTATTTCAGTCTTTGGTTTTGAATTTTCAAAATTTTATGTAATGAGTTGCTTCTTTTGACCTCATTCTCATGATTTTATCCCAAATTGGCAAACCAACAGGTCGAATTTTGCCTTTAAATTCAGCGCTTTTGGCTGTGTACCTCGCCTTTGGCTTGGATGTTTGTAATATTCAGAATCTACTCTAAGTTAGAGACTACTCAATTGAATTAGAGGCAAAAATATGCTTGTGAAAGAACAAACCAATCAAACCAAATAAACTAACTCATGATTTTATCTAAAGGCTAGCGATTTCTTATAAGCACAATATTCTTCCAAAATGATTAAACTCATTTTTCCATCCTAAAAATGTATGGAACTGTATAAATGCCGCAGTTCGACACCGTTTAATAGAGCTATAATCTTTTGTAGACATAGAAACAATGTTTTTGTTGAAGCGATAAAAAATAAATGTTTCAAGTTTCGTGAAGATTGTCCAGAAGTAATTCATGCATTATAATATTACAAATGATTATACAATATCCACATTTGCACCCACATAGGTAGAAGCTGTACTTTTCGATATTCTAGTGATTATAAGAGAACGGGAACCTTAATCACTTTGTTTCAAGTTTATGTTACAAATTAAAAAATAAACATCTAAAAACGAATTAAAAAATAAACATCAATGAATATTAATTTCCATATAACTTACAGCCACACACAAAGGTGTAGCACAGAATCTTCGATAAGCTGAAAATATATGTTTAACTTCTGGTTATTTAATTTTTATTAAACCAGTTTGGTAAGACCGTAACAAAAGCTGTATTATTTAATCATAATTAAAATAACAGAAATGATCAAAATCCATGTTTTTCTTTGGGATTAAGTGGGGCAACAACCATTATAACTTAAATTAAATCTAATCATAATCCCATGTTAAACTGTTTGAAAAAACGATTGATAATTTACCTTGTTCAAGTAGTATCTGGTTTCTTATTATATTGATGTCCCTTATTTTTGTTAAATGTAATGCCCTTCCAGCATTCTTTACAATAGTTACATTGCTATTTTCCATCCATTGATTTGGTTGAATTTCGGAAAATGCATACGTTTTAATCATTGATGAACCACGCTTCCAGAGATAATTTGAAATATTTATAAGGCCTTTTTTAATATTTCTATCACTAATAAATTATTGTAAAGGTACAATGCGTTGGTAATGTATAATTTACTTTTCATATACTACAGTTATACAGCTGGCGGTATAAAGGAAACGATACGCTTCTCAAAAGCCGCAAATGTTTTCAGGAAAACTTGAAAAAACTTCATTTTAATTATAACTACAAGATATTTTTATAAGCTTTTTCTCAAAAGCCCCACCACAGACGATCTTATCAGAAAGCTGAAAGTTTTCTGAGAGCATTAATAATAAAAAATATAGAATGTAAGCAAGTACTTCCTCAATTTTCAACTTCTTCCAGACATATTAATCTCTATGTAGCGAATAATTATTAAAAGCTGTCTATTTTACCATTTACAAAACAAATAAATAGATCTCATTATGATTCATTAAAGTTTCAATACTTAACTATCAAATTATTTCAAATATAATAAAACAGTTCACATTTTTGTGTGCAAAATTATATTATGGATGGTTTCGAATTTAATTCATAATATTAAATAGGAGAATAAGATTAATTATTATGTATTGTAATTCAATTTGTAAAATATTCTTTCAAACACTTTAAGGCGTTATGATTTATATATATCTATATTTACTTTTCTCTTGATCATCATTGTAAGTCATCAAAATCTAATATGACGTGTGACAACGGTGATGGTCTGATCAAGTTCTAATATACGTTTGCAAGTAGAATAAGAATGCTTTGACTATTACCTAAGATTTTATCGCTTCATGCTTTGTTATAGTACACTTAATTGATTTTCAATATTACCCGTCTATGCTTTGGTAAAAGGGAAACAATGTAGAATTTGGTACCCCTTGACTTAACGATAAAATTTGAGGCAAAATTTTATTTCTAGTAAATCTGGTACTTAGTTTAGCATTTTTGTAGCGGCAGCGGCCTTCTTGTCAGTCATATCTTGGCTTCAAAAATATCCCCAAGGGATACCCGATGGTAAACTTTTACTGATAAAAGCGTCATTGTACTAAGAATGTAAGAGGAAAATGTTATCGTGCAAAATTACGTGATGGAATTTAGCACTAATATTGATTAAATAGATCGAGAATTCCAAATTTTTAAAAATAACATTAAAGAATGAGACTCAGAAGTAAATCATATACTAATTTTCCTGTTAAATTATTACAGTATATTTCTTTATGCCTATTTCTGCCAATCAAAGCCTCAAAAACAGTTATTAGTTTGGTAAGTTTGAAACATGACCTAATGACGAAGTAAATGCCTTAGCTGACAACTTCCTTTCCCAGTAACAATATACTAATGAAAGGACATTATACCGCGAGTAGTTTTTAATTTTACATAGACTCCTCTGTATGATTATTTTTGTTTATGTAAGGTATAGAATTCTTAATTTGACAGTAATGATATCCATATCTACAAATTAACATTGTACTGATTTGGGCTGTAGCTTTTTGGTAATATTTTGCTGTGAAATTTTAGAAAGCACTAAGAAACAAAGTTTAAATTCTAATAGAAGTGGAAAAATAATCAACCTCCATGATTTATTCATGGGATTCAAAATCTGCCGGGGGTTATTAAATTATGAATTTTCCAGTATCTGAGGGTTGAAATATAATGTAGTAAATAAAAGCGTATCTTTCATAAAGTAACTTTAACCATGCCATTTTAATCGAAAAAATCTATTTAAATTACTACAAGACGTATTAAAAGTAGTTTTAGTGTTTGGTATGTTTTCTTGATTCGCTTATGTTTAAGGATGGTTCGAGGTGAAGAATTTAAAACTTATTCTAAAGAACTACACCCATTTTCATTCAAGTGTAATACGCCAAGAAGAGAAAGTGATGAACATTCGAAGCAAAATAATATTTTAAATCAAGAAAATATGCAGCAAATGTTTTCTGTAAGTGATTCTACCAAAGGAGGTGGAATAGTATTTCGAAGATCTACTCCATATTTCCTAATGGGAGCAGATAGTTTGAATCCAGTTGCATTAATTGAATCTTCCAAAGAAAAACCCGAACATTGTATTACGCCAGAGGATTATAGTAAATATAGAAATAAAAGATTTGTTTCGGAAAATCGTTATTCGAAATCTAAATTTGTAGAAAATTATACTTTATTTCTTAAAGACGCTTTTGAAAACTTTGTTGTGAGTAATTTTCCTCACCTTTGGAATCCGAATTTAAAACAACAAGTTAGTTTTCAACTGAAACCTTTTCATCCAGGTATGTTTGATCAGCAATATTTTAACCAATCGTTTTTGAGTCAAGATTCCAATTTCTGCAAAAATAATTATGCTTCTCAAACTTCATCAAACGGAAACGAAAATTGCTTAAATCTACCTAAAGCAGGTGCATCTAAAAAGAGATCATCGCAATACCATGAAGTATATTTTTCTAAAACGATTTCATCGTGCATTTCAGAAGAAACGGGGAATGACAATGATTTAAAAAGAACTACCCAATCTGATTCATCAGAAATGCTACCTATTTCTTCCGAAATCGGAAATTCAGATACTGAAATGGAAGAGCTTTTTGAAGATAGTGATTATATAGATGTCTATAATCCCAGTTTACCTTCTGGTAGCAGGCTTTTTAAATGTAATCTCTGTCGCTTGAGATTCAACACTGAAATTCACATCGAAATACACTTTCAAATGCATCAATATTTCTCAAATGTTAAGCATTTCATATGTAATCGCCAGAATTGTAGTGAAAGTTTTGTTTCAGAATCTGAACTCGCTTACCATATTGGTCTTCATCCACCAGAGCACATCCAGGAAGAAAACAATTTTAAAAGAAAATTGATTGACTTAAAAATTGATCCCATAGAAGAACCTCTTGTTAAAAAACGATGCAAAATCTCTTTAAATGGCAACACATTATAAAAATCATTCGTCCGAATCGTCAAAAGAAGCCAACATTTTAGAATATGATTATGGGATTTTCTGGAATTCAATACAAAATCCCTGAAAATAATTTTAGATAGAAAAACAGCATAAACGAAAACTCGTATAAATTGTCTGGAGAAGCAAACTTTTTTGGAACTCATTTTCGAAATTATTAAAAGCAAATTTTGAATTTGCGATAGCGCTTCTTTGCGGAATTTCAATGAATACAAGGACTTATTTCTTTAAAATGCTTTCCTTGAACATAATAAAATGCTTAGAAAGTGTAAGAACCAGTAAAAATTTTAATCGCAATTCATATTTGTCGCTTGGTTTTCGAGAATAATCATTGTTGTATGCTGCATTTATTTTAATTTGTGACTTAATGTATAATAGAACTAAGTATATATATTAGCATCTTAGCTTTTTAATTAATGTAAATACAAGTTATAATAAATATAGTTAATTGTTGACATCTCTTAAATTATTTTAGATCTCGCATTTTTGTGGAACTGAAATATATCAATTGACTTAAATTTAGATTCATTGTGATATACCCATTTATCACCCATTTATAACTATTCGCAAAAATATTTATTTTTATATGCGCATTTAATTGTTTTCATACATTAAAATATGGTAGTAAAATATTTTAAGTACGTTTAGGCATTTATGAAAACTGGAGTTTTTAAATTCTACTTAAAAATAGTTAATTTAAAAGTTATTTTTCTAATACATCAAAGTGATAAATCTGACTTAAGTTAACTCAAACTATAAAAGAATTTTTAAATTGTTAAACTGATGTCATTTTGAAGTAAATACAGTAGTTCATTTCTAAATTCTTTTCAAACAGAAGACTTTACAATCTGTAATTAATAATTCAAAATTATTTTGCGTAATATATTATTATATCTAGTATCTTTAAATTAAAATTAGAAAGCAGCTATAAAATTTTAATATTAGATTAAGTTTAATTAAATATCTTGCAGAAATGCAATGTCAAAATGAAAGACTTGATAATAATTAGTTTATTCAATTGATATCATATTCTAGAGCTCTTATAAAGTTTCATTTGCGGATTTAATGTTTTGTTAATTTGTACACACTTACTTATTTGTAAAAATTTCAATTGGATTTATTTGTTGAATGCTCATTGCAAACATTTTACAGTAAAAATATATAATTCAAGTAGAATTATGTATGCTTGCAATAAAAAAAAGTATAAGTAAATTATCAAACTTGAAAATTTTTGAGATATTCATTTAATTTTGGTAAACAGTTATGAATTCTCAATATATTTATAATAAATATTCAAATCATGTATTTTATTATTATCAAATTTAACCTGGAGATTAATTTATTTTAAATCTTCAATTAAAAATTCATTTTTTTAAAATTTTAATTTAATAAATTTAAGTCGTGTAATATTTGTTAATATGAAAAAAAATTATTCAATATCGGATTAAATGTTCTACGTAATCTATTAATTTACAAAACATTTATAAAAATGCCTTGCAATGTAGAATAATTTTTAGATTTAAGTGATGCATTTCGTTATTACTTATTGTAGAAAAAAAATGATTTCTTGAATAACCTGTTAGCTATTAATTTTTAAACTAAACTTTTATTTAATATAAATTTTAACTGTAAAATCTATTTTAGTGATTAGGTCAATTGCAATCAGTAAATTTTCTTTTATATAATGGTAATGTATCGTTTTACCCTTAAAATTAAAATAAGTGCTAAACACATTTTAGAATTATACGAAAGTTATTGTATATATAAATTACATAAAATTGCTAATTTCCAGTTTCTTGGCAATGAATATAATTAGGAAAGGAATTACATTTATTTTGATAACAAGTACAAAAATTATTTTAAAAACCTTGTGCTTTTAGTTGATTAAATTTAATAAATATTTTAAAGAGCTAGATTCTAACGAAAAAAAGAGTTATTTTTGGCTTCAAATTTTCTCGCCCATAATGGCCTTTAAATTATCGGTTCATAGGTTCGATGATTGTCAATGTTTGCAGAGTCTCTGAATCCACTTTAAACTATAGTTAGCGGTCTAATTAGCTCTAACAAAAATGAAAAACAAATCTAAACTAAACTTTCACGTTAACTAATATTTTATAATCTTTAATTTGAAATATATATTTTATTGCTTTAAAAAAAGATTGGCTATAGCTATATTTTACTTCATAGTCAGAGCAAAATCTATTTTAACTTAAAAATTTTATTTAAGACTATATTTAATGAGTTAAACCATAATGAATGGAACAAGAATACGCCTCATTATTTAATGAATCAAAGCATTCACAAGCGAATTGTCTACTAATAAAAATAGTTGTTAGATTTACTTTCAAGAAAAAAATACGATTTGGAAAAATATTACGATTTGCTTAGATTTTTTGGAAGTTCTGTTTTGCACCACGAAGTAATCTTTCACACGTGTGGACCAACTAAAAACAAATCCACTAATATAAAGACGCTGGAAAATCCTATTTAGTAACAAAGTTATTAAATATTGAAACTTGGATTCCGTTCATAAAACTACAATGTATTTTTGATAAGTTGCTTTTTGAGAAAATCAAAATCATGCGTGCAGTAGTAAGCAAAAAACCTTCCAAAATCGAAAAAATAAATAATTTTCAAATATGTATGATGAAACAGAGAAGAAACAATTTATGCTTGACTTTTTTATAATATTTTCGTAAAAAGAATGAACCATTCATTTGGGAAAATGAATTTATTTCTGTCTCTTAATCATTTTGATTTTTATAAAAATTTAAATTTATATAAATGATTTTTATATTTTTGAATATATGTTTAAACATTGATTTAAATATGTTTTATCTTGTCTATTATTATTTTGTCCTAAAATAAAAGGTGTATGTTAAAGGTTTAGCTTATTTTACAATTTAATAATTCAAAAAATGAAAAAAAAAATTAAAGATTTAAATTTTAACATTAAAGGTTTATTATATTTAAAAATTTTATATATGACAATTTATTTTTGATAATTTTTTGATTTTCATCGTAACGAGATTATTAATGACAAGTACGTATAAATAAGTCTGCTATTGGTTGTAAACCTACACCAGTCAGATCACCAATGCATAAAATAATGCAATTTCCTGCAGTGTTATATCAGGCGGCCTGATTGTCAAAAAATAAGGGCCAACTCAAGTGAAATAATTAAACATGTATTCAATGAAAGAATATTAAAACTGTGAGAGAAAATTGTCTAAATTTAATTATGTATGTGTATGCCTGTGTTCAAATGCTCCGATAGATGGTACCACCAGAAGATACACTCTCAATTTTGACATTGGGCCTAATAGAGAGTAAATTTTCGCTAGACCATTGAACCTATAGTAACTGCTCAGTGACCGACCACAGGGCTTTACATTCCACAGATTTAAAGAGCACGTATATCGCATGTACTCCATAGATCTTTGCCGCCATTGGGAATCGAGCCTCACCCTTCCGGACGGATGGCCCATAACCTAACCACTATGCTACCACGGATCCTTTTTTCTTTCACTTTTGTAAAAATTCTATGTACCTCGTAAAAAAGTAAGCCAAAGTTAATTTTGACAAAGGTAGGTAGTTATATTAGATGTATATTTAATAATTTATAGAACTAATTAACAAATCTATATTCAATAATAATTACCAAAGCCATATATTAAACACATTTAACCTCTTCGGGAATAAGGTCGCAAATATGCGTCAGTGCTAAATAACTTTCAGAGCCTTATACTGCATCTTTGCCTTACGATGAATCTTACACAGCAGGACGATGACCGTCAATTTGCGTCAGGGGCTTTTGGAATGAAATATTTACTATCAGATTGAGTTACTTATCCGTAAGTGTGTGTTCCATTCAAAAGATTGCTCCCGTAGTATTTCTCTCTCTAAAAAATGATCTGATCAAAATGTATTCCATCATGTGCATGTGATTTCGATGTCGCAGGCGGACGGCCTATCGTAAAGTGAGTGTACGGTTATAAGGCGTGAAAAAAACAAATCACAGGGAATTAACTGAACCCCCTGTCGGACCGGGAAAACACATCCGTTCTAGCAGCAACTTTTTTGACCAGACCAGTTATTGCACTGCGTGACAGATGACATAGCCAGTCCACCAAAAGTTTGGAAATCAAAAGATTGTCGATGTTGGTTCGACAACGGAACAAACTAAACGAGCCCCTCTATCAACTTAACGTGTATGCCTCACTTCCCACGTTCCTTAAGGCAGTAAGAAATCACATCACCAAGCCTGGTTGGAAATGAGGCCCACGCAGTGAGCACATTTTTACAAGTGCGGGCTAGGTCACGTCTCTCTTGAGGGATTTTGCTGGAAAGCGAGCTGTATTCATGTGCAGCAAGAAGTTAACCTAGAAAACTTCTAGCACCCACCCCGAGCTGATAAACAACTCTAATGCTGTTACTGGGAAAGTCGCAGTCAACCATTTGATGACTGACCTTTGATCTTGGTGGTTGCTGGATTTTCTTCTCTGGAGAACCTTAAGAAATCGGGTGCGATTCACTCGATTTTCTTGAATGTAAACATAAACTCATGCTACGGGAAATGCACTTCCCAACATTGAATATGCAATACCAAGAAGGAGTGGCCAGAAAATTATATAAATCTCAGGGTAGACGCATTTTACCGAGTTTTGCAAATGATGTGAAATGCTTAGCTCTCCAGTATACGTAGGATAAGATATAAGGTGATGAGCTGGAAGAATTTGCAATATTTGCGACGTTATTGCTGTTTGGCAAATAATCGTTAAAAACGTGTTCCTATCGCAAAGTACACATGTAATTGCAGAGGATGCCAGGCTATCGTTGAAGGAGTCAGTTCCAGAAGACAGGCGAGTTTACAATGCGCATGGTGATTGGACGGAAAAGAGAAGGTTTATCCTTACGACAAATCGCAGCTAACAAACACCTGGACGTGTCTACAGTGCACCAGATATGGCGAAGATGGTTAGAACAAGAAACTGTGGAACGTTTGCGGTTGCCGATGCAGTCAGAGTGGTTTCAGCACAAGTGGATCGATGAGTCCGACGCTAAGCAGTGGTGGCCCTGCAGAGCACGTCTACAGAAATTCTGCAGCATGTGCAACACCCCCTGGACGCTCCCATATCGAGCAGATCCATTTGCCATCATTGGTTGCTAGTGGCCTACGCTCACGGCATCCATTAAGAAGATTCTCATTGATCTCACATCATAGACCCCAATGTCTGGAATGGTGAAGGATTAAAATGGTGTGAGATGCAGTGAGACAGGAGTGACACAGGATCGTCTTTTCAGCTGAGTCACGATTCTGGTTTTTCACTCATAGTTGTCGCGTACGAATGTGGCGTCGACGTGAAAATAGGTCCAATCCTGTAGTAATTATGGAACACCACAATTGGTGGGGCACCACACTACAACGCGGCATCTTGGTTTAGAGCATCATTCCGATAATTTCAGGTCATCTCCACTTCATATTCACCCCGCTATGACAGTGCAACCTTACGTGAATGATGGACTGCTGTCGGTGATACTTCTCTACCTTCAAAGGGTGCTCAATGCCCTATATCAGCAAAATCGCTCGCATTACCCAACATGTCCTGCTAGATGTACATCTACTTCCCTAACCATCGTTCTCGCCAATCGAACATGTTTGGGTTATGATTGGACACCATTTGCAGACCCCATCACTGTCTCCTTCAATAGACGCACCTTGACAAATGGTTGACAGGGGATGGAAAGCCATTCCTCAGGACGTCATCCATACTCTCAGTGACACTGTACCTAGACATGTTGTTTCGTGTATCGCCGTCCACGATAGCCCTAAACCCTATTGACCCGGCCCTGTTCTCGCTCTGTATTCTGCATATCATTTTGAAACACAGATTACTTATTGTTTGTTTATGTCTCTCTCTCTTTGCCAAGTTTAATTAATTTTCAATGTAATGGTATTTCTTACTTACGTTACTTATTAACTATCTTAATTAATTTTGCCATTTGTATCATTTTTATTTTATATATGATTATTTTCATGTTTATTCAAAATCTTCAATTTCGTTTGTTCTTTTAAAATTTTGATACTATATTTTTAAATAATATGCATGTATAGATAAATATCATAAATATATAGATATATTTTCAGAATGCCCTCGATCAGATCAGAACAATCGATATTAAACAGAATGCCCTCGATCACTGGGGAAGGGGATACTCTGTGGAGAATTCCAAAGTTTTTTTCCCATCGCACCAATGAAATTCTTGTAACCTTTTTAAGAAGGATCAGTAATCGAGAGTATGCTATGTCTTTTGTATACAAGTGGAAATTAAAAACGTCTGTGTATTAGTAAAAGAAGAGACAATGAATAAAATTGTTTGATCTTGATAAACATTGTGTTGGTGTTTATTTTAACATAACATAATAATTTCCTCATCCCAGCCTGCTAACACAGTTCGCGTGTAACAATTCCCAACCTCAGGAAGTCCCGAAAGAGATAAGTCCCGAAAGAGATAAGCATTTGTCCCGAAAGAGATAAGCAAAAGGAAGAAGCATTTAAAAAATCCTTATTCAATCTCCCGCCTATGACTGAATTTTTCGTGATCTAGTATTTTGAAGCACAGAATTTTAAGAAAGATTCGTAAAAGAGATAATATAAATATGTCAGGCTCTTCAAAATTGAATGAATTTTGAGTTTCTAAGAAATGGGTTAGTTCAACAAAACTCTATCAGCCAATGTATTGGTTAAGTTACATGAAAAGTTCAGGGTTTCTGGAACTGTGTGTTAGTTAGAAAAGAAATCAGCCATCATAGCGCTTCAAAACGTAACTGAATCGCAAGTGTACAAAAGAATCAAAGAAGACCAATCATGTTAACACCAATGTCATTACTCTTGGTCCGAATTATTAACTTGTTAGCAGAGATTGAATATTACACTGCTGGAAATCAAATTGCAACACCAACAAAGACTAAAGATACCGCAAAAAAATTTATGCATGTAACATGTTGACCAAGAGTATCAATTGATTTAATTTATTGAAATCTGTAAAGTGTAACTGGTAAAGCTCCTTGGAATTTGGTACAGGGGAGTTCGCTGGTGTCAATGTCAATCTGTAAAGTGTAGTTCCTACCAAAATCATTAGCCAGAGTAGCCACTATTGTTGGAGATCACCGTGGCAACACGCCTCGTAATTGATTCAAAGACTTTGGATGTGTTCTTGCGGTACAGCAGATCAAGCAATTTGCACGCGTTGCCAAAGTTTATCTGGTGTAGCAGCAGTGGATGTGTAGTCATCAAATAAAAAATGACTGAGAAATAATTTTATCAAAGCTGAATATTTACAATCATTGCATTTACTTACTACATTGCATTGCATGCCACATGTGGCCACGCACTATCCTGTTGAAATATGGCTGTGAGCAAGCCCTAAAGTTAAAGAACACTGCCCTAAAGTTAAAGAACTGGCTTCAACACCTCGGAGATGTAACGCTGACAGTTTAAAGTTCCTGCAATGCGGAGTGATAACAAATACCGCCCCATAGCATAACACCCGCTGCATAATCAATATGGCGATGCATAGTGCAGCTTCTCAGAATCCTCTCTCCATGGTGTCACCAGACTCGAATGCGACCATCGTGACATTGCAGACAAAAGCGTGACTCGTCAGTAAATACAATTTTATTCCATTCTGCCGTCCACATCCTTCTTTCATCGCACCATTGACGGCGGAGATCTCTGTGGTTCTGTGTCAAGGGTAGACGAAGCAATGAACGTCTTGAGAACAGACTATTCTGCTGTAAATAGCATCGAATGATACGTGTAAACACTGGATGATGCGTTACAGACTTAAAGTGCTGTGCTATGGTTCGTGATGTAGCTGAGGGATTCGCTACTGCCATGCGCCCAATTTTATTCTCATCACGTGAAGCAGTGGACTGAGGTGGATGCGATCGAACACGTTGTTCCATCGTACCCTCCTATTTCCAAATATCACATATCTGCATTACAGCTGTTTCGTTTTGTCCAATATGACTACCGATTTCTTTGAAAGATAATCTACAATCTCGGTAGGCTACTATCCTTCCTTTATCGAACACGAATGCTTGATCAAAAAATGATAGCTGTTTTCTACGAGGCATAATTGATAGTTTTTTAAACCACAAAAAAACACAATTGTCGAGCTTAAAATCGCCAACATCTCCAAGCCTTAAATAGCGCTTTGAAGTGACGCCACAGGCATGTGTGATGTGAATCTGCACTAATATTCTAATCATTTGCATATCTCACCTCCTCTAATACATGTTTAAAATTTCATATTATGTGTTTGCTTCCTTCAGGTTGTTTTATTGGTGATGGCCAGCAGTGTACATCAAAGCTAATTATTTAACAATTTGTCAATTTTTTATCAGTCTTTAAAGTTAACGAGGAAACTGTTACTGATTACTCAACGCAGGAAAGAGCGATTGTAATGATTTCGATGAGAATTCTAATTTGGGAAAATTAAGAGTTTCTCATTGAAGAGGAAAATTTTTTAGCAAAAATGTCATTTTTGACATAGTGTTTATGACAGTTACAAATACAAGTGGAAACAAAGAAGTCTGCTGCCAAATCATTACACCGGGAAAAAATGATACACCTAGTAATAGTTTGGACCGCAGTTTATTGGAATAATTCATCTTGTTTAAAAAAACTGACAATTCACATACACAGTTTTCAAGCGTTAATACTCAACCTAGTTACATTATCAATTTTCTAAATTGCTTTCTTGGGATTAAAAAAAAACCATTCTGGTAACATATTATAGGTGCTAGTCATAATCTGTGCTAATCTCGCAGATCAAATCTTTTTCAAATGAAATATGTGACGAGCACCACAATGAACTAGTTGACCAGTTACAACATTTATACTGATAATTAAGTGCGGGTCTTATGCGTGTCCATAGAGTACATATTTAGTACGCAAGATAAACATAAAACCTACAAAAATAATATTCCTATTGCTTCTGCTAATCAATAAAATATATTTTAAATTCGCTGTCATCCCGCAATCATGCACAAAACAAGATTCATATTGTCTTTGTTGTTCTGTATTCCTATAACTTTTTACAATGGATTGTTTTTGATTATTGAGGCGTAAAGATATAATAGCAAGAATTAAATATTTTATGTACAATTGCGTAAGTTGTTAATTTACTCAACGATAGTGGAAAAATAATCAAGAATGCTTCCAATTTAGAAATCCCATGTAGCTTGAGTTATATTTAGATTTAATCTTTTTTTTTAATCCTGAGGGGCTTACTGTAACTTTCAATATTCTAATTTGGTTCTGTTATTCTAAAGAATTTCACCTTTAGTATATCATACAATGCAAATATATTTAAATGTCCTTATAGTTTTTTTAATTTGAAAACTGTATGCTAAATTTTTATAGCCATTCTGTGAATAAGTTAAATTCTGAATCCTTCAAACTTTGAAGCACATACAATGCTATTAATTTCCTGTTGTATAAAATTAGTAATCTATGTGCTGTAATAAAGTTAAAAAAAAATTAAAATCTCTAATTTTATATAGTTAATTAAAAGTACAGAAATTTAGAATGTAAAATTAGAGATTCAAATGCAAACATTTTTACCAAAATATTTAACTTATTCGAGTAATTTTTAATTCAGTTTCTTTTACTAAATTAAACTTTAGAAAATTTAAACATATTCCATCATTTAACTTTTGATTTAATTCAAAGACATTCCTATTTCCTTCCTGAAATTAAACACAAGGCAATAACTATGAACAATAAAAAATTTATTTAATCAGATGCTTTACATGTAGCTATTGATATAAATGCTACGTTTATAAGTCTATATATAAATTTTAATAAACAAATATGCCAATATTTAAGGACATTTGATGACAGTATTAATGCAAAAGCACGTATAAGAATACAGAAAAACAAGAGTATAGTAATACAACAAATTAACTTCCTAGCATTTACAAATTACTTAAAAATGAATATTTACAGGCTATTTTATGATCACGAGATATTAAAAAATTAGTTATTATAAAGATAAAGCACTAGTAGCTCCAAACAATAAATATGATTTAAAGGAATAAGTATATTTTTCATTTTCAAATAGACACGATAACAAGATTTCGTCGACATAATCTAGTAGTAATACTTTAAATCAGAATTAGTAGAAAACTTTGCAACAGTAACACTCTTCCTTATATATTCTAGAAAAATACTATTTGAATACACTAGAAAATATTAAAACAATCATTGCACGGTTATATAAAAGCGTTTAATTTTAATTACAGATCTCAGTTTTTACGTAAACCAAAAATTTGAAGTCATGTTAAATATTCAAACATGCAAAATTAAAATTGATGAACAAGTTTTATGAGACTTTACATTATTGATAAAGAAAGGTTCATTAAAATTTGGCTTTATTATTTTTATTTTAGTAGTTTAAATTTAAAATTAAATTTTTCATTCAAAAGAAACTAAGTTTAAATCGAATTTCAGATT